>JALJCO010000108.1:0-259957 GCA_023101725.1 Atherinomorus stipes
GCCCCCTGGAGTCACAGATTTTGGTGTAACACCAGCAGTGGTTGACTTAGCTAACCCTTCCTTCAGAAATAATACATCCATGATATCATGCTAAATTAGCCTGAGCTAGCTGCTACTTTTCTTTGTGTTTTTAACAAAAACTTGATGACCAAGCACGAGGAGAATCACGCTTGATCCACATATTTTAACTATTACAGAGGCTGAAGGAAACAACACAGATGATTAGATGCTGGCATTCCGAAATACCGCAATTCCGACATCCTAACACTCAAGTCAGAGTGGTGGAATATCGGAATGGTGGTTGCCCCACACACAAACGATAACGGCAGGTGTTAAACTAGCGCAGTTGCAGGTTAAAAAAGAAACAAACACTCAGTTTAATTTAACGATAAGAGTAATGAGCAGCGAATAGATACACATGTCCATCATTACCTCCATTAGTGCCCAGTTTCCAACACATTCTCACTCCCAACTCGGCATCTGTTGATGCCTGGACAGGCTCCCTCCACGTCACCTGTCTACGCGCGGGGTAAACCCATCTCGTACATATGTGACACAGCGGGTCTCTCTAGAATGTTATTGAAATCCATAATTGGCGGTATTTGACGACATGAGAGCACAAAAGAGGAGCCTTGTCCGGTGATCTTGATCAGCCCTGGCGGCGGCAGGAGGAGAAACGACGGCGAGTCCGACTGACGAGAAGGAAGTCGACCAGTTAACAACTGGTTGAAACACAAGGCAGTGTTTAGCTCGACTGGTTGGGAAGCTGCCACAGTATTCAGATGCTGCAGTTCCTCCACACAGCCGGTCTCAGTACGATTCCCACCCTGGGACCCGCTGCAGCCCCCACTCTCTGACCCCCTGCAATGTGTGCATTTATTATGTTGCTTATTTGAATTTTGTTTATTTATGCACATCAACATGAAAAAGAACTGTGGTTGTTTACATGAAACAAATGGATACTATGAAAACAAAGTGTATATTTGATGCTAGAAAAGTTACCAGAACAAAGCTGAAGCCGCAATCTATCTTGAAAAATATTAATTTTTACCGCCATTTTTCTTTTGGTCACACCAGGGGGGAACTCGGCAGTCATGTAACCACCACTAGGAGTTGCTTTTGGACGCTTTTTAAGTCAAAATGTAAGGGATTTCCAAAACATTCAATAAGAGACCCACTGCGTCACATATGTACGAGATGGGTATACCCCGCGCGTAGACAGGTGACGCGGAGTGAGCCTACCCAAGCGTCAACAGATGACGAGTTGGGAGTGAGAATGTGTTGCAGTTTCAAATGTTCATCCAAAAGTTAAAATGAAAAGTCAAACTCAGGCTGAATGGCATCCATCTGCATCCTGCGCTCTTTCTGATTGGCTAATATAAAGATTCTACCAAGACTTACTGGTTTGGAGCAAGCTTTAAATACATGGAAGGAAATTAGATTGAAAAATACAAATGGACCCACAACACAACATGTGAATCTTATTTTTCTGTTTTCATTTTCCCTAATGACAGAAATACATTGTATGGATGGAAAATTTCAGTTCTTGGAAACAAGTATTTTCTCATACAATAGTTTTCATTTTATATATTTTTCAAGACCTGGAAATTTAATCAATCAAGTTCCATACTTTTCCATGCTTGTGTAGAAACCCTGTGGTGTTGATGTCAGATTTGGGAGGTTAAGCCATGAATTAACGCATCAATCTATGTCCATACCTTTATGATTATGAGCTGTGGGTAATGACTGGAAGAACAATGTCAAAAATACAAGCATCCAAAATGAGTTTCCTTCACTGAGTGGCGGCGCTCTCAGACATGGTGAAAGCTCTGTCATCAGGGAGGAGCTCATAGTAGATCCAGATGCAGGGTCTTTCTTTTTACACGTTTAAATAAAAATCACTGGAACATCTTTAGCTCATCCAGAACGCTGCTGTGATTTAATGACAAAATCTTCCAAGTTTTCACATGTCATCCTTTTACTAACCCAGTTCCACTGGCTCCCCTTTTACAGCAGAGTGCATTTTCAAATTCTGGCTTTATCAAACTGAACTGTTCATGATCAATCATCAGTCTATATTAGAGACCTTTATGGACCTTTATTAGAGGCCTTATGTTCTCAGCAGGTCCCTGAGATCACGTGATCATGGTCCACCGGTTGTAAAACAGCTGAAAACCAAAGGTGGCAGAGCCTTTGCCGTAGTGCCTCCTTTCCTCTGGAACCCCCTTCCTCTCAGCCTGAGATCTTTGGACTCGGTGATCTCTTTTAAAAAGCAGCTAAAGACTCATCTTTAAAGATGTTTTTAGATTTAAGGTGCTATATAATTGAAAATATACTTATTTACTTACTTGCTCAGGCACCTGGTAAGGGTGCTCCTTTGTTTCCCCCTTGTTTCGCAGGCACACTCCATCAGGGGAAGACCCAGGACTCGGCTCTTGGTTGGTCTGGGAATGCCTTGGGATTCCCCACTGGGAGTTGGGAGACGTGGCCAGGGAGATGGAAGTGTGGGCTTCTGGCTGCCCCTGTAATCCAATCCTGAACAAGTGGTGGTAAATGATTGACGGATGATAGATGGGATGTATTCTTTTTAAAAATTAGCTCAAATGAGCATTAATGAAGTTCAACGCTCCTGATCAACCTGAATGTAATGAAGACATTTTCTGCTGTTTTTGCCACTCGTAGTTTACAAGATTACTACGATTTCTCCTTGGTTTTGACCAAGCCAAAATATCTTTGTTGACTTAAGAATGGGAGCAGGTTATCTTTCAAACTAATGATGACAGTTATGATTAACAGTTAAGGGGTGGTGGCGATGATGGATCACATTCAACAGTTTATTTGTACTTAAACTCAGCTCATTACCTGCACTTTAAATCCATCCCAAGTACAGATTTTTGTTAACTACCCACCAACCACTTAAGCTTTTATAAACTTAATATGACATGTACTCATAAGTACTGGCCAGAACCCAGTTTCTGTTACTGCTCCCAGGTTCTCAGTTTATTGTTATTAAGTGCATGAAAGTCAGGGCATTGTAGTCAGCACTGTTCAGCCAGTGTAACACCAAGCACTCTTCTTTATTTCTTTGTTGTTTGTTTTGTTTTGTAATATTCATTACTCATGTAGCACTCAACCCAAGTAGCTAGGTATTGACCCTTTGTTAATGTGGTGATAGTACTATGGCCAGGGCCCTAGACTTGTTTATGCTTTTTAATTATGCAATTATAATTGATTATAATTAGTTTTTTGCCACCACTGCCTCATGTTTCCCCCCTTTTTGAGGCTAACCAGGTAGTTAGTATCTGATATGATTTTATTCATGAATACAAATTTTCATTGTTGATGAGTAAACATGGTCGCTACGTCTCTGTATAGCGTATATTACTCAATTTGTTCTTTTTAAAATCACAATCGAAGAGGTTTTCAGCTCATTCAGGAAACATTATCCTTCCTCAGCTTAGTCACCTCTTATTTATCTAACTGAGGGAAAACTTCCACCTACACAATATGGCAGCTTAAACAACGATAATCTGAAGAATGAATAAGCACTTTTACACATTATCTGTCTTGGAAATTAGTCACAAGCTTTCTTGTTGCATCAACTCAGCTTTGAAATACAGCTAAGAGTCTTGGCATTCAGTGCTAACTCCAGACTTTGGACTTTCCTTCAAGGCCGTAACAAATAAGACATGACACAAATAGACCATAATTAAAACAAAATGACTGCTAATTTTCATAAAAGATTTTATGGAAAAGTATCAAGAAAGATATCAGATTTAGCTTCAGATGGATTACAACATTTGATGATGGAGGAACAAAGTGAGAAAGATGGAAAAAACAGAGAAATACTAAAGAGAAAGACAGATAAAAGGTGAGTGTCTGTCCTGAGCAATAAATATCCTTTAAATTTCTCCTTCCTTCAGGTTTTTTGGGGGGAATTAAGCCAAAACTAAACCTTAAACCTGACTGAGAAATACATTTAGAGCCACCAAACGGAGAGAGAGCAAGCATGAAATATAGCATAAATCAAGCTAATGCTGCCTAAAAGACAACTTAATTTAGCAAAGAACTTATTCTACATCGTATCTTTAGGAATTTTGTTACTCGCAGCCTGTTGTAAAGACAAATTGTCCCTATTTTTAATGTCCATCATTAGCTGCATTTCCATTAAACTTTTTCGCAAAATAAAAGCAAAATTTCTTAAATCTTGAAAAAGTACAGTTGTGATATGCAGGTGTTAAGCGCATAAGCCATAATTCTCAAAAAAAAATCCTGCCCCATGAGACTCCACTCTGAGGATGGAGGTACAAAACACTTTGCATTTTAGAGCTACTGCTCCTCGTCAGGACATGAAAGCAGTGGATGATAATTCAGGGGACAAGTTTGTGTGTTTGGACCCCTCTGATGACATCAGCAAGGAAAAAAAAAATTGTGGTGATGCATCACTAAGACATGGCTATAAGATGTATCCCGTGGCCACATATTAAATCATGGCAACAAATGATTAACATGTGCAAACGAGATTACCAAGTCATGGCTTTGTGTCACAAATGTGTGGAAATGACATAAACAACTTGTTGCCAGTCATTACTTACACACAAAGAACTTAAACCATATCAGCATGTTGTCAAAAAAATTAACTTTGTTCGCTGAAATATATTTCTTTAGGCCTATATATGACTGGTAAAACTTCTCTGACTACTCAGTTTCCAAAACTAATGCTTGTAAATGGTCATAATCAACATGACAAGGGGAAACTATTTTCTGCCCTTCCTCGTCATGCCCTACTGTATGGTGTGTAAATGTGAAAAACGTATTTCCATTACACTTTTGCAACGTACTGCTTTATCGAAACGTCCAAAAAACCTCCTAATGAAAGCATAGTTTTGTTTTTTTCGATATGGCAGTTTTTTTTTTTTTTAATTAGGTGTTTCCATCGCCAGTTTTTAACTGCGGTATTTATAGGTTTTTTTCCTTTTGTTTTGGGGTAATCGGGACATTTCTGGTCAAAGATTTGTGTATTTATCTCCAGAGTTAAGGGCGTGGCACTCTGTGGGTAAAAACCCACCTGTGTTTTCACATATAACCTGTAAACAGGGGCTTGAACTGGGCAAATTTGCAGATCTCACACTTACATGGGCCCCATATGTGGAAACCCACATGGGAAAAACAGGTGGGGCCACCATGGAAACCGTGGACAAACCCATTTGGGTCCCTCGTATGCTGTCAGATTTAAGCCATATGGGCCCCACATAGAAATGCTGGCTGGGATTCACTCGAATTCTCCAAAAAAAAAAAAAAAAGTGAAGAAAAGGAGGTACTCTGCGGTTAAAAGAACTTTGTATAGCGCACGCTTAAAAACCAGGGTCAATATTGGCTTGGCTTTCACCCACTTCTGAGCTTTGAAGGAAAGGCTTGTGCTGAAGAGCGATGCGACCATTAACCTGAGGGGAGGGGCCCTCAGTTTGAAAACGGTTACAAATAGAAACGAGGAAAAACCTACCTTTGAAAAAAATTCTACCTTTAAGTTTTGTGAAATTCTAGGGGTAATGGAAACGCAGCTTATGAAAAATCCCAAAAATGACAGTTTGAGGTTACTTAACAACAATTACCAAAAATATAGTCTTATCTCAGCATGGCGTTGGGTGAAAAATCTAGACAGATGGAGTTAAAAAAAAATGTCAGACCTCCAAAACGCTATCAACCTCAGACCAAAAGGATTCCAAGAATCCAGCAAAGACCTGACACAGAACCTGACAGATACATGTGAACCTTCAGTTGACCCATCTATTGTTCACTGGGGCCTTATCAGAAATGACTCCATGGAAAGATGGCTGTCAAAAAACCATTACTAAGGAACGGAAACTGGGATAAAAGGCTGAGGTATACCAAATTATACAAGAATTCAACTAAAAATCAGAAGCAACAAGTCTGATGGAGAGACAAGTTCTCCACAAAGCCTGGAAATCAATATTATTGATTGTGTGCAATACTGTTAGAGAACAGAACCAAAGGGAGTTATTATCTGAAGAATAAAGCTTGTTTTAGACGGTTCAGACTGTGCCAAAGAATGACGGTGGTCAAAGTGATCTTGTATGATTTTTTTTTTTTACTTTTAATACCAGGTTTTACTAAACTATAGAGGTCACTCAGGTCACTTTAGAGTCAAACAAACAGTTGCTAGGTAAAGAGCCCAGACAAATGAGAAGGATGAAAAAGTATTCGAGAAAAATGTGGTCTCTTATGAGCCAATCCAAACTAAGCAAAAAACCTTCAAAAGGACACTTAACAAGCATCAATACACCAGAGTCTTTGAGCTGTTTAGCATCACTGCTTTTTATTAAAATGATACGCTACAATTATTCAGGTAGTATATCAAAAAATCTGTGAAAAACACACACACTCAAACACTAACCATAGAGATCACTGGGGTCATCAACGGGTCACTGTAGTTAGTCCAAACCAAACAGAGAAGTCGGGGGCCCCTACAGCATGGACGTCATGTAGCAGGACAGCAGTCTTGTTATTCTAACATCTACTTCACTTGAGTTTATGGCTGTACCTCTGTGTTTATGGTATGAAGCTCTGCTTATGTTGGTTCCTCAGAGTGCAGGTTGATCCAGCGATATGCAATTGTTGCAACTTCTGTTATTTGTTCCTCAAATGCTGCTTGAAGCCGATTTTCATCACTAGTTCTGTGTGTTCTTGGGAATATTTGACATTAAAGCAGCCCTGCCAGATCTGTGGGTTTTTGTGATCAAGGTCCAAAACATTTAGAATCCAAATCTACTGGTCAGGCAACAAAATGCAGGTCAAGAAAGTTGTGCCACTTTTGCTGAAACACATCATTTAAGACAGATATTTGCATAGGCTGACTTCTACATAATGAAGTTGCACAAATCAATATTTTCATATTAGGAAAATTAAATGATTTGTAAAACTGAATTCATAATGGATCCTTTTTAGTTACAGCTGTAAAAATTTCTGGTAAAATTACTTATTTGAGGAATACACTGTAAAACATAAAGGTTGGGTTTACTAAAAGAAAGAAAGAAAAAGAAGAAGACAAAGTAAGCAAACTTGTTGCCTCAAAAAAGAAAGCTGTGCCAAAACTTGGGAGGTTACAATTCATTTGATTATTCAGAGAATATTGTCCATAAGAAAATAATTTGCTGTTTCCAAATCTATGTACTTTCCTGTATTTGGTCCATTCGAAGCAGACCGAGCCCTGCGTTTGTAGGCAGACTGAGTCTGTTTTGTTGACCTGAATAACTGTTTGTGCATTCCCAATTCTGCAAATGAAGCAGACTAGGATCTGAATCAAAAAGGGGTGGTGTGAAGCTGCTAAGTGTGTGACAAAACAACTGCTTGCTAACTCATTTGTGCATTTAATTCAAAGGTGATGTGTCAATGTTATGTTCACAACTTATTGCTGCTCCTTAGAGCAGTGATTCCCAACCCTGGTCCTCAAGGAACACTATCCTGAAGACTGTCCATGTTTCCTTGTTGAAACACAGCTGACTCACATTGATGGGTCAGAAGCAGACTGGTGCAGAGCTCGTCAGAGATCCATTTGGTTTGAATCAACTGTGTCCTAGCAGGGCAAAATGGAAAGTCTTCAGGAAAGTGTGCCTTGAGGACCAGGGTTGGGAATCACTGCCTTAGAGGACAACTGTTGAGTTTATGACACCTTTATTAGGAGGTTTGAAACAATCTGGCCCTGATTTATCAAACAAGCATCCAAATGAGCGCACATCTGATTGCAGGAATGATCTTACGATTAAACATCTGCATTTGACCAATCGCATCATATCATAATAATTGGGCTTTGATAAACGCGGTGGCTGAAATCAATCATCATTTACATGTCATGCCCTTATTGTAAATGTTCATGGTCAAGAGGTTTGCCAAGGAAGGTTTAACCATGGAGATGAGGGATTCTGCCAAAAAAAAAAAAAAAATAGAAACTTAAAACTCTCATTTGAGAAAGCGGAAAAGAATAAAGAGGAACTGTTTGGCAGCTTGAAACCAGAGTCAAAGTCGTGCTTAGGGATGTAACAATATGAAAATTTCCTATCACGGTTATTGTGACCAAAATGATCACGGTTATCATTATTATCACGGTATTATTGAAATACCCCACCAGTATATTTAAAAATATCCAAAATGGAACTAGATGTCTACTTTGTTCTTTTTAAAGGGGGAAAATCTCCACAGTACTGTCCATGTGGGCGCCTTTGTTGCTTTCCACCATGTTTTCATAAATTAAACACTGCAAACTGGGACTGTTGATGTTTTCAAGGCAATAAGTAGCATCATCGTGAGTTTTTCAAAGTGCAATAATCAGTCACGGTTGTAACGATAATTAAAATTTGAAACGGTATTACTAATCGTCTGGAATTTTATCACGATTAACCATTTTACCGGTAATCGTTACATCCCTAGTGGTGCTACACTTGAGGCGCAGCAGCCCACAGACAGGTGGAGGCCGGTCAGATCCGAGCCTGACCCTGACAGGGACAGAAGAAACTGGAGGAGAATGGTAACCCCAGTCTGCTTGCATTGTGAATAACACTTTTAAACTTTGCAGTGATGAGCACATCCCTTCGCTTATCATTGCAGAGGTGCTGGGAAGGCAGATGGACAATGGGGTTCTGGTTAATGGGGGCAATCGTTAGTGCAATTGAAAATATACACTACAGGCTAAAAGAGATGAATGAAAACCATTAAAAACACTTAACTGAACTTTTTCAAACTGTTAAATGTTGTGTGTTTGCTTGCACAAGCTAAGCTAAAAAAATCAGTCTACTGATTGAGCATTTATACAACTGTAAGGTATAGACGACCCATTAGAAACAGTAGATCGGTCTTCTCCTTCCAGCCCCAATGGAGGCTGTGCGGGGCATGGGTTTCAAGGCATCTGCCCCTCTGGCTGTCAAAGCATCTTGAGCAGGACTACACAGGACAGGATTGTGTCCACCTGCCCCACAGCAAACCGTAGTGGTGCTCCACCGTGGTACATGTGAGTGGGTGTGCACTGTTGAACCGGCACTCTGTGGCAGGGTCTGCACCAGTGTGATGAGGTGCTCCATGAGCGTGTAACACTTGTCACTTAGAACCATAACATGTTAATGATTTGAATGCTTTGTTTAGATAAATAAAGAAATACAATTCAGTTACAGCTGTTTTCATTTCATTCATTTTGGGAATCCACTTTAATGTGTTTTTTTTTTGTTTTTTTGCACATGGATTAAAGTGATGACACAGCAGTATAAACTATTTCATGTAGCTGATATTGCTGCATATGTCAATTCTCCAAAGAAAATGATATCACTTTTTACAATTGGGAATTGTTTAGGCATGCTAGACTTCCCTCCTCAGTAAAAGGGTTGGACGATAATGATATGCAGCTTTACCCGGAGACCAAGTTGACTTCATTTTGATTGGCTACACCTCATTTGGCTATAACCTTATTTAGAGAAAGCAGCAACCTGCCCTAGTAGTTGGCAAATTTGTGAAACATAGGATGGTAGGGGAAGGTAGCGCCTTTCTCGCCTCAGATTGGCTAGAAGACCTTTCACCGATTGGCTTTTTGACTTGGCCCTGAAACGTCGTCTCACGTTGAGCCAGCCTAAACACTTCCCTTGTCCTTTTTTCCCAAAATGTAAGCCTCGAATCTAGGCAAGGCAAGTTTATTTGTATAGCACATTTCATGTACAGAACAATTCAAAGTGCTTTACATAAAACATTATAAGCAAAAGGGAGAGAAAAAAACAATTAGAAGCATGATTCAAAATTAAAAGCATTTAAGATTAAAAAGAGAGAATACAGAGACGTGCGGATTTTAACCTTTGAATAAAATCTACATAAAAGCAGCTGAGAACAGATGGGTCTTCAGCCTGGATTTAAATAAACTAAGTGTTTCAGCTGATCTGAGACTTTCTGGGAGTTTGTTCCAGACATGTGGAGCATAGAAGCTGAACGCAGCTGATCCATGTCTGGTTCTGACTCTGGGAACTGATAAAAGGCCGGATCCAGATGACCTGAGGGGTCTAGTAGGTTCATACTGGGTCAAGAGGTCACTGATGTATTTTGGGCCTAAACCATTCAGAGCTTTATAGACCAGCAGCAGAACTTTAAAGTCTATTCTCTGATGGACCTAGCCAAACAGAGGTGTGAAAGGCTCTACCTACCCCTACCATCCTGTGTTTTGCAAAGATACTAGCAGTCAGAGTGTGTTAGGGCTAACTGTTAGCAACATGGGCACTTCAGACAATGAATTATGTTTAAAAGGCAAGACAGCATTTAGAAAATAAATAAACTTACAGGTAATGACAATTTTGTGGTCGCCTCCTTTAGTGCTGCTGCAGAAGTTTACTTTTAAATCCATTTGTTCAAAAACTCAGACCTGAATGAATCCATGCTGAACGCAGTCAGACATGCATGCTAGCTCCGCTCACATCAGTGTATCAGCTCAGTTGGAGGAAGGGGGTGGACACACACACCGCACACATCTCTCTAATTAGCAGTTTTTAAAAAAAGGAGAGCCGAGTCCGGCCCGGGCCCGAGGTGATGATATGGTCACTGGCTTGAAGCCCGGCTTGGGGCTCCAGTGCAGGGCTCTAACTATGATCAATCTTTTTTAAAATTTGTGTAAGTACACCTGCCTGAGCCATCTTTGTTCAGGCAGCCATCTAAACCACCATTTGGTTTAGGTTTTTCATGCCAGAAATGAGTATGGTATCCCATTACTCTTTCAAGTTTTGATCCTTTATTGTTACTATGCTACTACTTTTATCTCAACCATTTGTTATAATTCTTAATATTACTGTCCCTAGGAAATCCATCCATCCATCCATCCACCAATCCATCTATCCATTTACTGCTTATGTGGAATTGGGCTTGGGGGGCAGCAGCCTCCTCCTATCTTACCAGTCGTGGGAGTGCATCATTACCAGGTCTGCTCTGATTCAAGACTCCCCTAATAAATGTCAGTCTTAGTCCTGTTTTTTTTTTTTTTTTTTTTTTTTTATTTATGGTATCTTGTGTCTTGTTTTGGTTTAAAATGTCATCCATGAGACACATGCTAGGCTATCTTCTGCACTTTCATCTGGATCAGATCTAAGCATCTATGCTGCTTTGCTCCAACTGCTGGGAGAGAAGATTCATGTAGTTGGTGCATTCATGCAAAACAGTTCAAAACAGTTGAGCACATTGGCAGAAAAGACTATGAAATGGAAGTCACGCTCATTTCCTCCTATTAAATTTATTATGCTTTCTTAAAAATTAAAAATATGAGGTTAAAAAAAGAGACCAAAATTTTGGATAAAAAGCTTCGATAAACTATGGAAATCGATAATAGAAACATTATAACATTATAATAGAACAAAACACTGAAAAGGTATTGAAGAAGTGGATTTGACTCAATGAGGAAAAGTTTTAACGTAGTATGTGTTAGAGGGAGTGCCATGTACGACATCTTTTCAGAGAATGGCAGTGGAGAGGTCATGAATAATGAATGAGCTTTTGAGACTTGAATGTTGGCAGGTGTGAATGTCTATTAAGCTTCATTTTGACTCTAATAGCAGATGAAGTCACAAGCAGTGCATTTGTTTGGAAATAAAACCCAAGAAGTTAGTGGGAGCTGTTGTAATGTTTTAAAAGAGCAGCAAAGTTTTTTTTTTTTTTTTTTCCTGTTGGGAGGGTGGGGGAGGGGATGAGGGGACCACAGAGTCAATGGCATTTAAGACAGTTTTTAGACACAGAACATAGTTCATAAAAGATAATTGTATCAGTAAGAAGGTGCTTCACTATAACTGTTTCATTTGCACCTAATTTGGGCCTTTTACTAAAAATGATCTACATTTTTTTATAAAGTTTGCAAATGTCGTGTACATTTCAAGCCATCAGAAAAACTCGTTCAGGTTTTTAAATATGCACATAAACTGAGAAAGGATACAATAAAACACACACAATAAAGTTAAATAATATAAATACAATACAAAAAAAAAACACAAAAAACTTTTCAATTTTTTTTCCAAACACTCTTTTCACATTGTTATTTATTTTATACGGAAGCCGATAGTGGTCATGCTCGCTTTTTTTTTTTAGAGGCAGTTTTCTTGAGATAATTTGTCGTTATCTCGGGATAATAATGAGCATCATTCTGTGATAATGGGACGATTTTTTCATAACCCGAGAGAATGAAGCTCGTTTTCTCAAGTTAACGGATTATTGAATGGCAGAGTCCTGAGGGAGCTGGAGCTGCTCATGGTTCACCACAGAACCAACGCAGAGCAACAAATATTCAATCAGACTCACTCACTGGATGAATTTAGAGACTCATTTAGCCTGATATGATGTGTTTGGATCGTGGAAGGAAGCCAGGAGAGAGCGCATGCACACACCATGCAGGTTCCCCATAGCTGGTGATAAGAATTAGGCAATAAAATATATTTGAAAAAGTATGTAGCCTGCATTAATAAGTTATTGTAAATAGGGATTTATTAGGTGTATTTGTGACTGGGAACAGTACTGGTTACCAGTCTAACTGCTGGAATCAAGGCAGATGTCACACAGAGGACCCAGGAGTTCAGGGTCGTTTGTGAAGGTTCTTCCGACCTACCAGGCTGCAGGGCAAAGACCAACACCAAAATGCAGAGTTTCAAATGCTTTATTAAAACAAGTGGTCTCAGAAGCAAAAGGTACTAAAATACGCCTAAAAGAAAACTAAAAAATATGCTCTCCCCTCCTACTCTGGTTCCTTCCTTCATTCCCTCTCCACGGCCGGTCGGCCCGCAGTGTCCAGGCTCTGCCTGTCAGGCCGGCAGATTGCTCAGATGAAGATTGATGGCAGATTGAGGAATATCCATCTCTGATCAATATGTCATACTTGATAGACTTTATGACTATCCCAGCTGCCATTGAGTTTATTTTTATCAATAAATCAGCTGTAACACAGTAAACACGAACTTTTGAGCCCACCTTAACTATCTTACCCTAAAAAAAACAAAGCCCGTTTCCTCGAGATGATGAGATAAAGCATCTTGTTTTCCCGAGAAAACGATTCTTGTTATTCAGAAAAAACAAGAAAATAAACTCGGTATCTTCAGAAAACAGCAAAAAAAAAAAAAAAAAAAGAATGGCAGCGGAAAACGACCGCTCTCGACTTCCATAATTTCACGTAGACTAAGGGTAAATTCCAATTCCCCCTTAGCCCTATACTGTTGCCCTTGGCCCTAACCCTTCATTTTGCGTGTTCATGTGAAGGGGTAGTGGTGTCCCATTTCTGGCTCAGACCGAGGGGGAGGGGGAAGAGGTTAGGCTACCTGACCCTCAAAACGGAGATTTTGCAGGGGCACACTAGAAAATGAGTGGTATGATATCACCCACAATTTCATGTGAAATACAGACAAAATGGCGAGGAAATCAGCAGCGATAATCAAAGAGACACAAATTTGAGTATTTTTTTTGTAAATACAGACATTTTTATTACAAATGTGGAAAAAAACGCTAGTTTTGTAACGTTACTTGCATCTGCTTATGTCTGTAACATAACGTTAACGTTAAAGGGGAAGTTAATTTTTTTTTTCAATCTGGACCTATTTTCTAGCATGAAATACGTTCATCTACTCACCCAGACAGCTTTGGTGCAACTTGAATTCCTTCGGGAGATATTTAGATCCACTCAAGATCAGCTTTTTTGACGTTGATGATGTCACTATTATGCGACACTATAACAAATAAATGTCTGTACATAAGACTGAATCACCACAAAGAAGTTTACAGCATTTAGAATCCAAATCTACTGGTCATAAAACAAAAACAAAAAACAAAAAAGACCAAAAAACTTCCCATTTAAAGGAATAGTACATCCACAGAATGATATAACTTTATTTTCCACTTACCCTCATGGTGAGCAAGACTCAGGAGCACTTGTTTAATATGTCAAATCTTGTTTTCCCCCAACTTTCATATAATGGAGTTTGATTGTGCCCGAGCCAAAAAGGTCCATAAAGTCCACAAAAACTTGTCAATATTACTCCATACTGCTCGTCCAATGTAATCCAAGTGTCCTGAGTGAGTAGCATCCAGAATTTACTCAAAATGACATTATTTAGTATATTTTTAGAGCCTAAACAGTAGTACATCTTACTTATGCGAAGCGTGCATATGCACGTTCACGAAACTACGGAAGCCTCGGCGTTCAGACCCTACTCTACTGATAATACAAGCGTAGAAGAAGAAATTCGCTGTTTACATTGTGCTAAGAGCGCCAGAGCTGCAGACAAACCGGGACAAACACAAGAGGGTCTAAGAGGGGTTGGAAATTGATTTAAAACAAAGAAAGAAAGAAAAATAGAACGCACGATCTTGTCTGCCGCGCCTTCCGTAGTTTCATGAACACGCATCGGCGTGCTCACAGGAGATGCGATGTAGAACTGTTTAGGCTCTAAAAATATACCAAATGGCATAGTTTTGAGTAAATTATGGACGCTACCCACTCAGGACACTTGGATTACATTGGACGAGCATTATGGAGGAATATTGACAAGTTTTTGTGGACTTTTATTGACCTTTTTGGCTCAGGCACAATCGAACTCCTTTAAATGAAAGTTGGGGGAAAACGAGAAGTCGTCCTAAACGCCGGCTGCATTTGACATATTAAAAAGTGCTCCAGAGTCTTGCTCACCATGAGGGTAAGTGGAAAATAAAGTTACATCATTCTGTGGATGTACTATTCCTTTAAGCTTAAGTCAAAGGCCATTTGTTTTCCTTCTATTTTTACATTTTCTGGCCCAAAGCTGAAAAAATAATCCAGTCACCCAGGAAAGGGAGATAATTACTCATGCAGATGTTTGTTTGTCTTTTTTTTAAAAAAGAAAAGCTGCAGACGGCATTGCAAACTCTTCCGGAAACAGCTGTGATGTCAGTTTACTGCGCCATGGACAACTATTGGTGACACATGAGGGTTTCAAAGGGTTGTCCCATTTCTTAGGGGAATAAGCCAATGGGAAGGGTAGGGGTAGGGATGAAAATAGGAATTGGGATTGGGCCTAATACCAAACATTGGGTAAATGCTCTTTCTGAATCTGGAAGTCCAGTAAATCTGGTCGTGGTAGAGCAAACATTTAGCAGTTTCTTTGAGCATTCCACAAAATGATGGACCTTAAATTGTTTATCTGAAGTGTCACTCTGAGCCAAAAAGAGACAAATAGGTACACACGCATTTTAGGGTGCGTCCCAATACACCCACTTGCCCTACTTGTTAGCCCTACCCCTAAATTTTGCCATTCCCGCGAAGGTAGTGCTATCCCAGTGCTTCTTTGCATGTAGCGGAAATGGACATAACGAGGGGTAGGGGTGTGAATCTAACCCTTCAGAACGAGGGATGTCAGATGCTGACTTGCTGAAGAAAAGGGAACAACAGCGACCTCCGGAGAGTGACAGGACTCAGAGAAGAAAACACGCAATGTACATACAGATTACACGTTTGTTCGTAACACTCGTGCAATAAGCTGTTCGACCATGTGGAGCCCTTCCGTGCCTCGTCCTAAAGAGCCCAAATGAAACATTCAAGAAAAAATAATAATAAAACCATCCAAACCATCTTCTTTTGTCAGACTTCTTTTGTCCCCTTCTCTAAAATAAGAAGGGGAAATGTTTTGAATGGAGTGTTTCACATGCAACATATAAGACATCACACAAGCTGCCCCTGATTGCAAATAGTATAGGAAGAATCAACTGTTTGAGTATGAAGATGTTTAGTGCAGTGGGTAGAGCAACAGCTTATGGAAGTAAAAGTTGTGGGATCAATACCAGGAAGGGTCAACTTTATGTCAATGTTGCTTTTATTTCATTCACGCGATATGATATGACAGAAAAATTTGGGGAGATTGGGTGTTTGGCAGTTTACAAGAGACAACAGTCGTCAATGGCGACATCTTCTCCATGTGGTTGTTTTGTTTGTTAATCAACCAAAGCATGAAGAATGATGAAAAAATTAAAAACGACCACAGCTGTTAACTCTTTGTTGCTGGGTGTGTTGTTATGGTGAGGCGTATGTGCAAACGTCACTACGCAGTCGCTTAAGTGCCTGAACGTAAATGCAGCAAGTGGTCTCCCATTTCCTAGGGAAGATTACAAAGCCCTACCCCTTGTGGCTTCAATTCGAGGGTGTATGTGATAGTGGATGAGGGCTAGGGGTCATGAGTAAGGGCTAGTGGTTGAAAGTAGGGGGAACATTGGGATTGGGCCTTAGTATATTTCATAAGAAAGAGTTCTTTCGTAAGCAACCTGGTCACTATGATGTCCAATTTTAAAAATATATCTCTTTGCAACAGGCCATGACTATTGCAGGGCAGAAGTGTTTGGTTATTTATCATCAGTGAGGAATGTATGAAATGAAGAGCTCGAAAAAGCCACAAGAAGACACCAGCCACTGATTAACATCACCTGGCTGCTTCTTTCTCCTCATTCCTGTGGAAGCAGTAAGGCTCTATGCAGTTTTTTGACACATTCACTTTATTATTTGTGCTGTAATAGGTTATCGCACCCAGAGGTACTATTTGTCGTTTGAGAATAAATTTTGTAAAGGTCACAAATCAGAAGTGAGGAAAGGCTGCCAAAGTCCAGACAGACTGTTTTTTGCTCAAATTGTTTAAAGTAGTGAAAACCAGATCTGTGATAACCTTATGTTGGCTTCATGTAAACATTTGTTCTCTTACTGGGCAACCTTGTGACAACATGTGATAACCTTCATTTTAAAAACATAATTTAATTCAGTTTTAACATTGACAACCTCAGATAAACAGAAACTCTGCACGTACATATTAATACAGAGCCATAACCCCAGAAACAGAAATTCTGCCTGCAGTGCATTTTTCCTAATGAGTCATGACGATTGTATATGTCTCAGTGCAGCATGGTTTGTCTTGTTAGTGCAACATCACTTCATCATATGAAGTGTGAACGTGCCCAGTCTAAAACATTTATTCCCATGTAAACCAATCGAGCTGAGGCCAGACTCGCAGATTAATATGCTTTGCAGTCTTTTGAATCTTGATTGCGGGCGTCATCCATCACCGGGACGATTGATTTTACATTAGCAAGTGCTTTGTTCATGGCATAATATTGTGAAAAGAGTGTAATGATTTGAAAAACATGGTCGAACACTTTATGGTGTTGATAAAAAAAAAAAAAGCACTAACAACGATTATACATGCAGCAAGATGTTACCACATGTTTTTTTTTCTCACAAACAGAAGGGGAAAAGAAATACTTTATATTAAAAAAAAAAAAACTAAAATCATCTATTGGTACTGGTGGATGATAGATAATATAATCTCCCCCAGGCGCCAATAAGTTTTTACCCATCTGTCTGTCTCCTGTCATCTGGATGAGTTCGGCAGAGAACTGATGTATATAATGAGTGTTAAGGGGCTAGAGTCTGTAATCTGTTAGTGCTTCCAGCTGGCGGCAAACCTTACAGAGGAGAGGAGAGATGATGCCTTTTCCATCCCTAAAGTGTTCATGAATGGCTTTTCTCCTCTTATCATAAATAAACCTTTGTGTCAGCAGCCATACAGGTAGACACCCTGAAAACATCCTTAAAAACAACACTTTCCACGCAAAAGATGGACAAAAATGGAATGTAATAACATTAGTACTTAGCAGGAATACAGTATGTTGCATGAAATGCTAAATAGCACCAACATATCCACAGAGGCACATGATATTTGGTTGTTTTTGTATTCTGTGCCGTTTAAATTTCAGGTAAGTCAACGTTTTTTATAAAAAGACGATTTTGATTGTTGGCTTGAAGGCGCTATAAAAGATGTTTTCGACATTTCAGAAAGCAGAGACTTTTTGAATAATGTGCATGCGCAAGACCAACCTGCTAGAGCAGTGATGTCCAAAGTCGGTCCTCAAGGGCCGCTGTCCTGACGGTTTTCCACGCTTCCTTGCACCAGCACAGCTGACTCAAATTAAACGAATCTAAAAGCCTATAGGCCCTTTCAGATAGAACGCAGCAAGCGCAAGAGGACGGCGGCAAACCCATTCATTGTGTATGTGGTACCGCCGCGGCAGCACGTTCTGCCATGCCGCGGAGCACCGCGGCGCGCAAGGTGGGCGCATGCCGCCGCAGTGGTGCTCACGCCGCTGCGCTCGAATTGAACATTTTTCAATTCGGGCGCAGCGCGCTGTGACGACATCCTAGCGCGTCCAATAGGAGAGGCCAGTTCAGGGAAAAAAAGTGGTCATTGTTCAGCCTGAAGTAAATCTGGAAGAGGTCTGTGTGAAAGAATGCAGCTCCCGGACGAACCTGAACCCCCCCAAGTTCTGCCTTGTTACCAGGATCAGGTGGACCCCCACCCTTTTATCTGCTGCTGATCTCTTCCTTCTCCTCTGGAGCAAAGCTCTTTGCTGTGACCATGAGATGTACATCTCTCACAACGAAGCGTGCCAGCGGGGAGAAAACACTTCCTGGTCTGTCGCTTAGCAACGCGTGCCTGACGTGCTCGCTGCCGCTGTGCTCTTTCGCCTACTCTGCGCCCTACCCCGCGGTGAACGCCGCGAAAAACGCGTCCTATCTGAAAGGGCCTTATGAATTTGAGTCAGGTGTGTGTTGGAGAAGGGAGACATGGAAAACCTGCAGGATTGTGGCCCTCGAGGACCAGGGCTGGACACCCCTGTGCTAGAGTCACAGCTCCCTCTTCCAGCCACAGAACGTGTACGAGCCACTCAGGTGTTTAGCAGACAGCAGGTACAGGTTCTCCCATCATGTCACAAACGCAAGCAAAACAGATGTTGTTGTCTGAACATTGCTAACTACTAGCAGAATGATTGTTAGCTACCTTCTGTAAACATCAGACGAGACCACACCGCTTCCGGTATGCAGTATTACTCTCGCCAATCAATCACTCATTGATCATTCTCGCCTATTATCCATTGATTTGACCCTCAATCATTCTTACGATGGTAGTAAGTAATTGACGAGCTAATAGACAAATGAAAAATGTAAGGAATTTAGAGGTGACCGGTGGAGGTTTTTTCAGCCCCATTACTTTCACAGCTGATGTATAATAATAATTATATATTTAAAGGAGTGATGACATATCAGCAAAAACTGGTTCATGTAGCTGACATTACTGCATATGTAAATACTCCACAGAAAAAAATGTCAGTTTTCACAGCGGCGGATTGTTTTGGCAGCTAGACCTCCCTTCCTCAGTAAAAGAGTTGGTAATGATATGCAGCTTTACCCGGAGACCAACTTGACTTCATTTTGATTGGCTACACCTTATTTGGCTTTAACCTTATTAAGAGAAACTAGGTCAAGCTGCGGTCAGACTTTGCTAAAGGCTATATGTTAGCAACATGCATTTCAGAGAGTTAGCTATGTTTATCAGACAAGACAGCATTTTGAAAATAAATAAACTTATCGGTAATCACAAGGTTGTGGTCGCCTCCCTCAGTGCTGCTGCAGAAGTTTTCTTTTAAATCCATTCGTCTGAAAACCTAGACCTGACTGCACAGCAGTCGATTAGCTCCACTTGCGAGCGGAGCGGAGGGTGGAAGGAGAGGGGGGGGGGGGGGGGGGGGGGGGGGCTGTTTGCTTGATAGTGTGCTCTAATTGGAGCAATTGAATTACGTAGAACGATAAAACTACGTTGAATGATAAGCTGCTGTCTGATTCAACCGTTTCTGAACAGAGAGACAAAGCTGACAGACCATAAACAGGAACTTTGATACTCACTCTGGACATTCACATGGCCTCATCAGTGCACAACAGATCATATTATTTCCCCAAAACCCCAGAAAAGAGAAATTTGATGTCATGGCACCTTTAAAGTCTTTAATTAATCATAGCATATGGGGTAGTAAACCTAATTTCATCGAGTACTGCAAAAATTGTTGAAATAAACATCATCTATAATACTTCAGATTCACGTTTGATCTCAGGTCACAGGTGATGAGGCTGGGGCTGCTTACAGGGCCGAAGCTAAAGGTGCATACACATTACATGAAAATTAGGTCGATGTTTGTTCCTATCTCCCTCTTACGATCAAAGCCAGCAAAGGTGTACCAACCTTCTTGCTGTGAGGCCACAGTATTAACCACCGCACCACCGTGTAGCCCAAAGTTGGAGAATCTAATTACTGAACAAAAATATAAACACCTCATGTCAAATAAAAGAGTTTTATTAATATTTCGGTTCCACAGTATATGGAGAATTTCAGGATTTATTTTCAGTAATTACTTATCTTCATTTAGCATTGATGACATCGTGGTGTGGCCATTTGTAACGGCTTGACAGTCCTTTGACCATGACTGGGCTCAGGTTCAGGAATTTGATTGTTCAATATCTTATGTGCTCGCCAGCTGCGTCTTTGGTTACGGACAGTCTGAGGTGTGATGCGCCTGTTGTGCAGACCAATGGCCTCATCAGCTGTGTGTGTCGCTGGTCTTAGCCGATACCACAGATGGATGGGCAGGATGTGGCGATCAAGTGCTGGAGTGGTCACACGTGGCCGACGAGGATGAGGTCGCTTTTCAGTAGTGCCAGTCTATCAGAAACGAACTCTCAAACGGCCATATGGGCCTATAATGGACATTGAGCCAAGCAGCTACTGCTCTGGTGGACATCCCTGCATGGAACATGCCAATTGCACGTTCCTGCACAGTTTGCGACATCTGAAACATTATGACTTGTGACAAAATTTGGCCTTTTTTGGTGCCTTTTGTTGTCCCCAGGTTAAAGGATTTTCCTACTGTTGCTCATTTTTCTGATCGCCCACTGGACATGCCCCACCCATGCACTGAGTAAAGAAACAACTCACTGCATAAGTGCCAAAGACTACAAAAATGGACGTAGTATCCGGTCACGTCTGAAGACGGGAAAGTGAAGCCAATTGGGCGTTTCTCACAACTGCCATCTTGCTGTGTCACATGTGTCATCGCTCCCGCAAAGATACTACAATGGGCAAAAGGCAAGGCCGCTCGGAGTTGCGGGGCAAATGATTGGCAGCCAAGCTAATGCTAACTGGGCTAATCTGAAGTGAACAGGAACGAATGAAGATAGGGGGTTTTAAGATAAGGCATGCTCAGACTTACTGTTAACCAACTAAAACCCGCCATTGTGCAACTCGACTACAGACTGAGGCCTTCCTGGGAGCAAGCGGGGAGCTAACTATTAGCCTCCACAGCTAAACCTGCATCCAGTCTGCTGCCTGTCAATCAAAAGGACACACTCCTAATTATGTGTAATTTTGAGATTAAATAGCATCTGAACGAATGAGTTACAAAAAAAAACAACCCCCCTCACAGTTATTAAACCTAAAATGATTTTTTGAACCAGGCTGTAAACATGTTTAATTCTGCTGTGAAATTGGCCTTTTTAACATGGGGATCTATGGGGATTTGCTCTGTTTTGCAGCCAGCCCCTAGCGGATGAAAAAAGAATTATAATATTTAGGAAACCCAGAAGTAACCTCACTGTTCTCCTGCAGAGTTTGTCCCTAAATGCTCACTGACAGCAAGTTGGATTAAAAATTATACACAAATCAAGAGAAATATCACTTTTGTACAATAAAATATCAGCAAATTCTCATTTTGCAGTTGGTAACTCCGTATGGCAACAATATTCTACACAGGGCATTTATATTTTTGTTCAGTGTAGATACCAAACTGAAATTTCTATGAAAATAAACATACACTAGGAAATAAAAGGAACTAAAATTCATGGCTAAATAGGCAAATGAACTAAAATCAGGCTAATCACTAGATGACTGGGGTTCGCACTTTTAATGAGAAATTCTTGACTTTTCTGGGGAATTTATGAAGTTAAATTTTAGAAACTGCTACCAATCCAATTTAATCAATCAAAAGTTACCTAAACACAGAGAACTACTTCACAGCCTGCAAATGCAGTGTAAACAGCCACGTGTCAAAGGAAAAGCAATAATGTGACACCAGTTTCTGTGGTTCTTCACACAGTTATTTTCTGAGCCAGGTCACATCAATAAATACAGTATTTTCTCTTTTCCACAGATGATTGAAACATCCTAACTTCTCTTAGTGTAACACAGCAGGCCTACATGCTGAAGTAAGGAGGCATGCCCGAGTGGTTCAAATCTGCAAATACATATTATTATTAAATGAGTTTACTTTTTCTGTGTGTCTTCAACTTTTTTATCTGGCAAACGGGAGCTGCAGCTCCCATTTTGACCTGGTGAGGGTAGTAAAGTACTATGTAGATGACAAGCTCACCCCTCGGCAACAGATGTGTGCCTGACCACGTCTATTTCAGGAAGGAGATAATTGGAGGCAGTAGATAAATAAATGAATACATTTTAAAAAAGCATTGACACCATGGGGCTCTGCACCTCCTTTTCTCTGCTTTACACTCTCAGCCGAAGCTTGTGCAACAGGGATTGTGGTTCTCAGCCACCACGAAGTAACTGTAACTTCCTCTCCTCAAACTGTTAACATCCCCCCCCCCCCCCCCCCCCAAAAAAAAAAAAAATCCCAACCTGATCATTCCCCTCACTTAGCCTTTAGGAGCTTCCTATCTCTGAGCGTGAGATGACACGAGTGTCAGCCGGTAGCTTTGTGATGAGATCAGGTAGCCCACTCACCACACACACACACACACACACACACACAAAACCATGCACACACACGTTTTGAGTGGGAGGCATGTTTTGAGATAGACGCCAAGTTCTATCATGTTCTGAGGAGAGAGTCGGGCGGAGCTGCCATATGTCCACACACTATGTAGATGTTGAAAAAAAGCAGAAAAAACTTTCTTTTTCTCTAAGAACTTTATAAATTAAATTGAAATCTATTCACTACGTAGAAAACAGATGTGGCTAACTTCATTGAATACAGCCTGATGTAGTGATGCCCAACTGATGAAAGAGAGGTAACAGAATGAGGACATAAGCTTCTAGCTTAACGTAGCATGCCAGTAAACTGGGCTTATAAAAATCAAAAGTAGCATATCCACTGACATATCACATAAAAATTCCATGTCACAGTTTTGCTAGTGATGAAAGATCCTACAGAAGTCATTATCATGGCAGCAAGTACAGCTGTTCTGCGTGGTTGACGTGCACAAATGAGGCACAGCTGTTCATGCATTCTGTACCAACTCTGTAATCTAGACGGTGATACTATTTGGATGCAACTTCGTAGTCATTTTTGCTACCAAACACCCAACCCAGTGCTTTTTAGAATGGGCCAAAGTCGGACCCAGTGCAACCCAAAGTGGACATTTACTATGAGATATTCATTTAGCTGATAAAATACTTCATAACTGTCAGCAAAGTCCAATACTCTCCCTGGTAGATGTTTTAAACGATTATAATCATGGTAAGATCCGCAAAAAGATCCTTATTGTTTTCATGCCTGTGCAGCTCCTTGATTTCACCATCTCTTTCCTCCGGTTTCACTCACACTCACAGTGGGAATCTGCCTTCGTCAGTTACTGTACATGATCTCAGGGATTATCAGTCACCAGCGCTTGGTGCTTGTTAATGATGTCATCATTAGGTCCCAGAGGGGATGTTGAGGTTGGCCAAGGAATGATAAAAGGCCTTTACTTAAACACCAGAATGATGTTGTTAACCCCCAAATTGGCAATACAAACAAGATTACTGTGTTTTTGGAGGAAGTCAGTCTACTGAGACTTGGCGGTGGTATTGTGTGCCGTTCCAGCAGTCTGGGTTTCTGTGGGTGGGAATAGGAAGATGGGCACAGACTGGGAAAATAAAAGGAAAAATTATATCTGCGGAGAAGTGAAACAGAGAAAATCATGTTAGAGGCATGGCAAACTTGTCAAACAATAAAAAGGGACAAAAAAAATAGAATTTGTTCCTCTATTTTCCACCCTCCCAGCCATGGTTGCAGTCATTGTTAAATTACAAGTGAAAGCAGACCACACAGTGTAGTGGGCAGAGGTGCAGAGGGAGACTACTGCAGCATGCTGCACAGACGGCTGGATCCATGATTCAACTTCAGCTGCCTATCAGATACACAAAATGCTTTTGTTCGAATTGTTTTTCTTTGAAAACTTGAGAGCTTGCCTTTAAAATAATAATAAGTTTTCTTTCCAAGGTTTACATGACAACATAAAGTGTCTAGTGGAGCAGCTTGTGGCAACACTTTCTATCACTTTTGTGCCTTTTTTTTTCTTTTCTTTTCTTTTCTTTTCTTTTCTTTTCTTTTCTTTTCTTTCTACCAGCATTGACATAAAGAAATATCTTGCATATTTTATTCTATCACCTCATGGCTAAAAGTGTCCACATGGTAAAACTCCTCTAAAATATTGTCGTGCATTAATATTTTTTTCTGATTTTTTTTTCATAGATAATTTTACAACTTCTGTCTTGTTCAAACTTACCAAAAGTTAAATTATTTTGGGGGATTTTAACCCTTGAAATGCCAGTTTAAAGATTTAAATGGTATCTAGTTAGCTACAGAACAAGCTAACTGTTAATTAGCATAAAAAAATGTTAAATGTACATGTCCAGGAGTAAAGTGGCAACATTCACGGGGTTTTTGAGCCTCTTTGCTGCCTTCACCCTCATCCTGCTTTGGATTTTGTCTGCTTGAATTTGGGAAGTAAGGCAGGGAAGATACTATTTCTACACATGGCAATCGAGCTAGCAACTCTGGAGCGAATGCTAAAGGTGAAGAATCCTAACGTTTGGCATGGTAATCAAATATGATAAATTAAATATTTATTTTTTGGGACCATCAGATTGATAAAATAATTACTTATGTACTATAAAAACTTTGGGGTAAAAAATACTTATTTTCTTTACCCCTCTACATGTTCTGTGGATGTATTATTGTTTTTTGAAAATTATAGTTTTAATGAAAAAGTTGTAGTTATCACCTTTAATCCAAATGGTGACTTTTTTTTCCTATTTGGACCTACTTTTGGAAAACATTTTATTTAGGTTTCTGTAAAGCTTCTATATTACAGCCCACGGAAGAAGAAAGCTTGTTCACATAATAAAACGCGCAGGTGTATTGCTGTCCTCATATCCGAGAAGCCAGCAAGCACCAAGCGGGGAAACCCCAGCTAGGCATAATAACTACTGTAGATCAGCTGTTTGCCTGAGTCAGCACTTCATTTCCCTTCAGTGAGCAGCTGACTGACACTTCAGCTTCTTTCTTCTGACCCCTACTCCCTCTATTCCAGCCTGAGGATAATGTAGGTTGAACTCAACGTAATGGTTGTGTGGACAGAGAAGACTTTTGCAGCTGTGATGTCGGTAACATCATCACTGCAGCGTTTGAAAGACATCTGTAATTAGTCATGGGTTCCCTGTCATCACATGTTGCTGTTTTCCCCGAAGCAACTAACTCACACTCAGAGGAGGAGCTCGTACTGCACACAGGTGTTCTAAGCAGAGAAAAATAAACAGAAAGTACCTGAGAAACAGAACAAGACAAATGACGGAAATTTTACAGACTAAATATCAAAACCAACACTGTTTTCCGGTTGTATTCAGCTGCCTGCTTTTTCTTTCATTTTTACAAAATGTAGAGCTGTTGATTCACCTCCAAGCTGAGAAACAAAATACACTAACAGGGCTTTTATACTGTACCAGTTTGTACCCACTTTTTCATGTAGAACTGCTTCATTTCTTGGTGACAGAGACTTAAAGGAGCCGTATCATAAAAAATTGACTTTTAAGAGCTTTTCTGCATGTTACTGTGTTATTTCCTCATGAAAAACTTCATTTAAATAGTTTTTTTTTCTTCTTTTGTGCACATTTGATTAATATATATGAATATTCAGGCCAAGCTCTCCCTTAGCAAAAAGTAATATATGCAAGTATACTTTAAATATACTTATTCTAAACTTTAAATAAGACAGTATACTTTCAGTTTACTATTTATGTACTTATCAGAATAATACTTAACAAAGTTTACTTGGCATTTACTAATAAATATACTTGAAGTTTAACATATTTAGCCTATACTTATATTTAAACTTTTGAACAATATACTTTAAAAGTAGTACATTCATAGTACATTTTCAAACATACTGGTTTCTTTGATACTTGAGTTTAAATGTTACTGGACCATTTGGTGGAGTCAAATAAAAAGTAGAGGTATAATAAGTCAATTTTCAGTATATTTGAAAATCTATATTTAAACACTAAACAGTGGACTGTAAGTGTATTATCAGCGCTTTAAGTAGCAGCCCACTGCTCTCTGGTACTAATGTACAGAGATGGGTAAAATGCAGAGCCCTAATTTCTCCTCGGGGATCTTCAGTATAACAACAACAACAACAACAAAAAAAAACCCCTAAAAGGTTGCTTTCTGTATACTTTAAAATCAACTTCATTGTTTCCAATTTAGCGACTTTGTCTCTATATTTAGCGACTTTTCAGACCCCTCCAGCGACTTTTTTTCAAAAAAGCAACTAGCGACAAATCTAGCGACTTTTCCCGGTGATCATGGAGACAGATGAAGTTTATATCGCTCCACCCGTTCATCACGAGCTGCCTGCATCAGCCCCTCCCTCCCTGTTTCCCGGCTCCCACCTACTGCTCCCGCTGTCCCTCCTCATCCAAATTATTTCCCATGATGCCTTGTGGCACAACTGGGTCTTCTTTGCACCATGACTCAAATGTGTAAATCACCCCTTCAGTACCCTTGTTAATGAACAATGTAGCATGTGTAAGTATAAGTAATAAGTATAAGTATATAAGTATATGTTGCCTCCAATTGGAACTGTGCAAGCGCAAAAGTAACTGATTCAGTCATGTTATTAAGCGACTTCTGATGACTGTTGGGTCTACCAATAGCAACTTCTCTCGCTAAAGAGTTGGTTACAGTGGTCTACTTTGTTAAACTAAAAGGGCATTGAGAAGTTTACTGCTAGAAAACTAAGTATACATAGAAGAATACTTTCAGTATACTTAAAAGTGTCTTTTAAAAGTAAAAGTAGGCTTAAAGTTTTAGTACAATTAGACACATAAAAAAACAAATTTTTTAACACCAAATCAGTTTCTATATTGGTGATGGGAACATATTTACAGTAGCTTATAACTGTCTGTATTTGACTTTTGGAATGTTTGAAAAGCATGATACAGCTCCTTTAACAAGGTGATGGAAACATTCTTTAGTTTTTTTTTCCCCATATTGACATGAAACAGTTGCTGCAGATTTGTCGTCTGCAAATCCAGGTTGAAAATCCAAAGCTGTTCTGTTGGATTGAGATCTGGTGACTGTGGAGGTCATTGGAGTAGTGAACTCATTGTCATATTCAAGAAATCATTTAGAGATGATTGAGCTTTGTGACATGGTGCGTTATCCTGCTGGAAGTAGCATCAGAAGATGCTCCACTGTGGTCATAAAGGGATGGACATGGTCAGCAACAGTACTCAGGTAGGCTGTGGTGTTTACATGATGCTCAGATATTTCTAAGGGGCTCAAAGTGTGGCAAAAAAAATATTCCCCACACTATTACGCAAACAGAACCAGCCTGAACTGTTGCTACAAAGAAGGATGGATCCACGCTTTCATTTTGTTCCCACCAAATTCTGACCCTACTGTCTGAATGTTGCAGCTGATGTGGAGACTTAGCAGGCGGCATTTGAAGGAATATGTAACGCTTGTGCAGTGGATCATCAGCCGGCATGCAGTGTGTGTTGTTCATTCAGATCTGTATCACTGTCATATTACACGATATATGCAGCATGAGGTGGATAAAATAGTCAAAATTGAGATGGAGTCCTGTCTGCTTTAAGGCTGCAACGGGTCCCCCTAGGGTTACCATAGTGTAGGCAGATGTTTTATGGGAGACGTAGTTTTGGTATCATAATATATCATGGTATAATAGATATAATAGAACAGGGATGGCCAAGTTCAGTCCTCAAGAGCCACAATCCTCCGAACTTTTAGTCACCCCCTCTCCTCTCCAGTCAGCAGGCTAACAAAACTAGCATTTGGCCGCTCAAGACCCCCCAATTTTTCCCTGGAGTTGGTGGAGACAAACGAGTTAAAAGAAAAGGAATATTTAACTGGCTCGCCTTAGTGACATGGCATTTGAATAACTACATTCTTTTTTTTTTTTTTTTATATTATCGATGAGGCCAGACAAGGCTGTTCTTCCTGAGGAAACTTAGATCAATTAATGTTAGTCGGAACCTTTATATATTCTATAGGGAATGCTGGCTCGTGTTCTTTTTATGCTGGGTTGGGGAGAGCACTTATAGATGATAAAGAAGGATAGAAAAGATTTAAAAAGCTGGGGATGTGATTGGTGTCCCCCCGATGCTCTGGACTATACTGGAAAAAGAATTAGGTCAAACTGAGAACAGTTTATTCCTAGAAAACCACCCTATAAAGTTTTTAGTCTTATCATCTTATAAACTCCTTTGGCGCGCTGCTTGCTTAATGTTCTACTGACGTTTAGAGGTCTGTTGGTTTTTTATTGAATGTAGAAGGTATTGTTCTTAATTATACACCGTATGGGGATTATCACGCTCCGGAACTTCGGATTTGGGCCTTCCTCCCGGGCCATTTTAACAAGCCGCGCTCTGTTATCGTTTAAATCGATAAACTCAAACACTGTTTTCATTAGACTGAAGTGATACTGGATAAAAGCTGGATAAAGCGATTGATTCGCCGCGGTGAAGGGCCGAACTTTATAATAAAACACACGTTTGTTTGTCGCGGTGGGGCACAACACCGCACGACACCGGCACTTCAAGCATGCTAGATTAGCAGCTAGCGTTTACTGACGTGCTTAACATTGTGTGTCTTAGCCTGTGGCTAAGACACAAATGTGGCTAGCCTAGCCACACGATGTGGCAGCCTGCCAACACGACTGTGAGACTGCCGGCTAAAAAAACGGTGTCTTTTATTATAAAGTTTGGTCCTTCATGCGGCGCGGTCATTTTAATCCCTTCTTCCTTAGCTCACTTAGTCTGGAATGAAAACTTAGTTGGCATTTATCCGATTTACAAAGTTTAAAGGTAGTAGCTGCCGGACTACTGTTAGAGGCTAGCATTAGCAGCTCGATGACGTGCCTAACTTTGTGAGCTGAAAACAAAAGCACTGAAGCGTCTCCTTTGGAGTCCCAGTTGTTCATGGAAACGGGGAGGTACAGACCCGATTAGATGTATGTGTGTTTTAAGACACACAAGTTAAGACGTAGTAAACGCTAGCTGGCTAATGCTAGCTGGCTAATGCTAGCATGCCGGTGTGTGCCCCACCGGCTGCAAACAAACAGTTGTTTTATTATAAAGTTCGGCCCCACTCTGGAGAATTGCTTTGATCCACTTCTTCCTTAGTAACACTAGTTGGATCCGGAAAATTTAAGTAGGGTTGGCTTTTTTCCGTTATCTACGAAGTAAAGCAGTAACATTGAACTGGGCCGGAAGTGGGCTGTCTAACTGTTTCAAACCGGAAGTTCGGAACACGGAAGGGATAACCCCTTTTCCTTCTACTGATGCTAATTTATGCTTCTTTTATGTTTTTATGTTTTAATGTGAATGATGTAATGATGGTTGGTGGAAAATTCCCCCTTAGAGGACTAATAAAGTTTATTGTATTGTATCATATCATATCATATGATATAAATATGAGCGCAGTTATAGTATTTAGAGTGTAAGGAAGGAGAACTGAAGCAAGAGAGAGTAAGAGGAAGGAAAGTTAAATTCACTGAAACGTTAAGGAAATGTTTCTTCATTGAGGTTGAGAAATTCTGCTTAGTTTATCTTTAAAAGAAGCTCCTAAAATCAGATAAAGGAAAAGTTTAGGAACCGGGAGAGTCGTGGACAAGCCTGTTGTCAATCTAGCTGTTAAGGTATTAAAAGCCCAGCAGAGGCCTAAAACTATGTTAAAAATATGCAAATGGCAAGAGGCCAAATGTCATAAAAGCAGCAGCCTGGGTGGCCAAAATGAGGTACCCGGGAGAAGGAAATAGTGTAGCTCTTTCGTCTCATTAGGGGGTGCAAAAAGAGCACCCCATAGTCCAGTTAAGTCCCAATAAGCAGAAATAAAATGTTTAAGCTGGTAAAAACATTTTGGTTTATGGTAGTTTCCTATTATGTGAGGGGGTTAATTTTTTTATAACTCTCTGTTTAGATGGTATTTAATCATGAATTACAATAATTAGAGGTGTCTTCTTGATTGAAGGAGGCAGACAGTGCCGGCCGGCCAGCCGATGGCTCCTGCTTAGCTTGTTTTTGCCTCGGTAAGGTGCGTAGAGAGTGGCATGATGGCGGTTTTTATTCAGCTAACAGCAAGTCTAAGCCCCAATCCCAATGTTCCCCCTACTTTCACCACTGCCCTTACTCCTCCACTCACCGTCAAGTAAAATCAGAATGTTGAGTACTTAAAGAGTCAATTTTACACTAAGCCAGGTTACATATGGTCTGCCCTGTAAGGTTAAAGGTACACTGGCCTCTGTGAATTTTGTGTTAAATTAAATGTAGGCATTTATTATAGAGTTAACTTGTCAACATGCATGTATGTCCTGAGTTAGTAACGGGTTTATTTGATTAAAGGTTTGACATGAACTTTCTTGACTTTTCAAAAGTAAAATTTTCAGTTAATGTTGCTTGCGTCCATTAAGGTTTAATAGGTTTCTTGTCCTTGATTCCTCTGGTAAGTTGAGATTGAGAGAGATATTGCCTTCCCCATCTTGTATTAGAATTTTGCATCACAAGTAAAGATAAGAATATCACTTCACTCATGGTCCAGAATTGAAAGTGAAGTCGTTTTTAAATGGGTCTTACCTCTTAAATGAGCCTGATTGTCGAATGTTTTTTTCTGCTATGATATGAAGTTTGTGCTTTATACCATGTATTTGGTGATAAGAAAATAAATAAACTAAATGAAAAGAAATAAAATGAAAAAGATGATGGGAAATATTCAAACTGAAAAGGGCGGAGCTCTGAGTAACTCTGATGAGAGTTATTTTTTTGACACTGAAAAGAAAAAACTTGTCTAACTCAAAGTTATCACAGCACTGCTGGTCATCAGGGGATTTTACTGTCACTGGTGTTGGAATTACTCTGACAGAGTTAATGTGATTTAAAATAAATCATGAGGATTTTGCTGTGTTGAATTGAAACAAAGGGGTAGGGCTTCGTAGGACTGGGACACCACTTGCTGCATTTATGTTCATGACGTTAGCAACTATGTAGTGACGTTTGCACATACGTCTCATCATAGCAACACACCCAGCAACAACACAGAGTTAACAATTGCGATCGTTTTTCCGTTTTTTTTTCATCTTTCATCATGCTTCAGTTGATTAATAAACAAAACAACCACACGGAGAAGAAGTCACCATGACAACTGTTGTCTCTTGTAAACTGCTGAAAAGCCTTCGCAAACTTCTCATCAGTATTTTAGCCTAGCTAGCATGGCTAGTCTGGCTAATGTCACAAAAAACTTTGTAATACGTACACTTGTGAGTTTTCTTATCCGAGTTCTGTCGCTCTCTGGAGGTTGCTGCTGTTGTTTGATTCGTAATGACGTACAGCTCTCTAACCCTTTTCTCTGGCCCTTCCTCAGTAAGTCAGCATCTGACGTCCCTCGCTCTGAAAGGTTAGATTTATACCCCCCCCCCCCCTCGTTATGTCCACTACCCCTACATGCAAAGAGGAATTGGGACAGCACTACCTTCACAGGAACGTGCAAAATTTAGGGGTAAGGCTTAGAAGTAGGGCTAGTGGGTGTATTGGGAGGCACCCTAAGTGTGTCTTACCTTTATCCCGCCACTTAGGAAACTAATCTTCGTTAGCTCTGGTTAGTTTTGAGTTAGCTTGTTTAGCGTTTAGCCCAGAGTACATCAGCTATCAATCATTTGCCCCGAGGCTGCTCTTGCCCATTTTTGTAATTTCCAGCAGTGATGACACACGCAACACTGCAAAGATGGTGACGATGGGAACGCCCAAATGGCTTCATTTTTGGTCTTCAGAAACTAACGGGCCACGTGAGTAGAAGGTTCATCCCCCTTTTTTACAGTCTGTGGTCATAATGATCATAATGACTCGGTGACATTTATGAAGTTAAGGTTTGTTTTTTTTATTGGAGTCAACTGAATCCTCCTGAGCCAACTGCTATTGGAAACATTAATGCATCATATACCAACCTAAAATGTGCATCAGTCACATCGGCCTGGGAAACAGCCCGCTGGTAATACACCAGTGGATGACTAACCTGGCAGAATGCTGTCTGGGGCAGCTGGTAGTGATTCAGCAACACACAACATTTTAAAATCGATTGGAGCTTCAGAATCCACATGGATGGACTGTGTTCTGGGTAATGGACTCGGAAAGCTAAATGGCTTCAAGATTACAAGCATCACAGTCAGTTCGTGGATGCACCTAAAGAATTTAGCTGCTTTGTTGAAGAACTTAGCAAAGGCATAATGACTGAACGATGTTTTACACACTTACATGATGTAATACGGAAGGAAGAGGGAGGAAAAGGGATGCCGGAGTTAATTGTGTCTGTGCAATTAATCTCAGCAACCGGATTAGATTTCAGATGAACGTCATAATGTTGAAAAAAACCCTTGCAATACAAATACCTGCTCTGCTTTAATGAATGGGGATTGTTATGTCGTGCACACACATTCTTGGCAACCCATCCCTCTCACTTACTCATTTTTTGTAAGACAAGTTTCAAGTGAACGCGCCTCTGTCAAAAGTCCGACTGTATAGACACAAATTACTGCCTATTGCTAATTTCCTTTGCAATTACAGGTTCAGCTGCACTCTAAAACTCACTCATTATCCTGTACAACACGATCCGTACCTGTCAGTGTGTCAGAACAGGGAATTTCCCAGGCTGAATTCCACTGAAAAAACTTAAACTTCAAAGAAAGAAAAAATAAAGATGCAGACAGAGAAAAAGAAGCTAAATTTAGATCATTTTTCCACTGTGTATTTTACAGTGTAACAGGAGTATTTAAGCATTATCATCAAACTGGTTTCTTTTTTCTTTTGCATTTGCATTTCCTCGACTTAAGTAATTTGCAGCAAACTTGTTGCAACCAAAATGAAACAGGTAAACGTTTTGGAAAGAGTTTCATTTGACCCACAGTAACATTACTGCCCTTCCTCTTGCTGCTGTGTTGCCTAATCTTACAGGAGAATGGTGAAACTGAGAGGTGTCCTTTGACACCCATCTGGAGCTGCTTGCTCCAACATGCAGCCATCTGTGACCTGCGGTAGCCAGAGTCTCAAACATGGACCCAAAAGTGTTCCTGCTTCGAGTCTTTCTTTGCACAAAACTCAAATGCCACATGTATTTAGGCAGAGTTACTGGTCTCTGTTTTCATTTCCTGTGTCCATTACTGGTTATGAAGTCATATTTTTTTCTAATGTTCCTTTTCCAATGACCTGAACCCGTTGGTGTGGTATGGTATGCTACTTTGTGTGTTTCCATTTTACATACCTGGAAATTCGGAAGGTGTGCAAAAGTTTGCCCAAAAGTTAAGACACGCTCCCATTAAAGATGGAAAAAAAATCAGTGGTCAGTAAAACAAGTGACAAAAGTAATAACAAATAAAAATTTTGACAAAATCATGACATCGATTTCGAATTGTGGTTTAACAGAAATAAAAAAAAACAAACAAAAAATAAAACAAACAACCAAGCATGATGGGGCTCCTGAACTAAAAATGGTACTGACCGACACTTTAAAGATCTCCTTCCACTGAAAACCTGTTTAACTTGCTCCTTTTGAAATACGGAGGGTCTCCCCCAGTTACAAACACATGCTGCGCTTCCAAGTGGTGCGTCACCTCCACTGTGTTTCCTATTCATAGAGACAATATGGAGAAAGGAGCGAATCAGGAAAAGCCTTTCGCTTCCACGTCACATCGAAAAGGACGTCGCCCACGTGGGTTTATACTTGCCCGTGGGAAGGCAGGTAACCCTCCCCTCCACACTAGAAGTGAAGACGGCAAGACTGTAGCTGCGGAGTTGAGAAGCTAAGTTAGCTAACTGTTTGCTAGCATGGCAGAACAAAGTCATTCGTGTGCTCTGTTACACACACAGAGCGTGGGGAGGAGGTTCCTTCATACATTCATGGGAGGGAGCCAATCAGAGACGTCTCATTTTTCGCGTCACGGATATTCATGAGAAGGACCGGAAAAGCCTGCCGTTGGACCACAAGCCTCTCTTCTTGCATACAAACACAGCTGGAAACAAAGCAACCAGAAGGTTTTTTTTTAAACAGAAACAACGCATAATGTATTCAATAATAATGGCGAACACACCAATATTATTGAAATGACGATGGAAGTAAATCTTAAAGGGAATCACTGCAATCAGTAATTTTCTGTAACATCCAATCAGACACCTGCACCTGTTGACAGGTATTTATGTCCACTGTTAATTAGCAAGGTGCCCTGATTTGTCATGGACATTTTCTTTTTAAAATTATTATTCAAAACCACAATTTAAAATCAATGTTTTGTTTAACCAAATTGTAATTTAGTAAAATTTTATTTATTATTACTTTTTTTCAGTTTCTTGTCATTTGAATTACTAATTGTGAATTTAGCCTTTCCTTTGTGGGAGCGTGTCTAAACTTCCGGATTGTACTATACATACATACATACACACACACACACATATATATATATATATATATATATATGTATATACACACACACAGTATATTGCAAATGCTTAAAAACAACATAAATAACTTCTAGACAGTCGTTACCAATGCATTTGTTGCACCATGCTATTGTCCCAAAATAAAAGTGTCTGGCCAGGAAAATTCCATTTACTGTATGAATTTTCCATATAGGCCTACTGTATATGTGAACGGTGAAACTTCCACCATCACTCTGATTCCAATGTTAATGCTTTGTAAAAGATCATAAACATCATAATTGAGAAGGAAAAACCTACTTGCAACCTCCATTCTTAGATGTTTTCTCTAAACCAAAAACTGTCGAGTCACGTGTCAGTTCCTGTTCATTTCTGTCAAAATCACAGAGATGTCTACACACATTGAATTGGTATTATCACAGGACCTGAACTCAGCATGTTAGCATTAAAGCATTAAAGCTAGTACACCAGCAGCAGGATTTTCATTAAGTATTTTGACTTTGTGAGCAGCAGATTATTAAAATTAAAAGTCCAAGATGCTCCTGACTTTACCTGCAGCTATAATCTGTAGTGGTGATATTATGCCTGAGCTAAATCTCCATCCATCCATCCATCCATCCATGTATACATCCATCCATCTATATATCCATCCATCCATCCAGTGTTATTACGATTTCTACATCTGTAAGGTACAGTAAACAGGTTACTGTACCACTTTTCATATTTTTGTAAAAAATAATTATAATCTATCATGTATTCATGTGTATACTGAAGTGTGATCAAGCTGGAAGACAAATCTGTTTTCTATTTTGATTTCATTGGAGACACTAACTCGACCATAAGATGTCGCCATTGTGCCCAATTACCAGATGCGGTTATAAGCTTTGTCGCATACACGGGGAGAACATGCAAACTCCACACAGGAAGGCCACGGTTGGAATTGTTTGAACCCCTCCCCAGCCGGGAATCGAACCAGTGACCTTCTTACTGTTCTTACTGTGTTTATATATATATATATATATATATATATATATATATATATATAAATATAAATATAAGGGCTGGACGATATAGAAAAAAAGAGTATCGATAAAAAAAAATCTGTATTGATCGATATTTACCAAAAAATAAAAAAAAGCCTTAAAAGCCATTTTAGGTGCATCCCTCGCCATTTAAAGGGGAAGCTAGTTTTTTTTCAACCGGGACCCATTTTCTAGCATGAAATACATTAATTTCCTCACCTAGACAGTTTTGGTGTATCTTGAATTCCTTCAGAAGGTATCTAGATCCACTCCAGATCAGCGTATGTCCAATATAATGGAAGTGATGAGGCAACCTTGCACAACCTCCAAATAAGGCATTATCTGCCACAAACTCCTTCATTTCACCAATGTTTTGTTACGAAACATTAGTCAGACTCCTTGTGAGCTCGAAGAGGCTTTTTTGTGGTGATTTTTCCTTATATTGGACATAAGCTGATCTGGATTGGATTTAAATATCTCCCGAAGAAATTCAAGTTGCACCAAAACTGTCTGGGTGAGTAAATGAATGCATTTCATGCTTGGAAATAGGTCCAGATTGAAAGAAACTGAACTTCCCCTTTAAGCTTTTGCTGAATGACCTACTCATAAAAAGATCACACGAACACTGAATTCCAATTCAGCCTTTGCTTGGGTCTGCGTTTGTGATTGGTTTGGTGGAAGTAGTGATTGCAGTATCAGGCTACCCGATAGGCTACAGCAGAAAACTGTGTTTCTATATTGAACTTTTATTGATGCTCTTTTTTTTCTATTGAAAAAACCTCTATCGATCAATTTATATCAATATTGAATTATCGTCCAGCCCTAACATACATATACATATATATATATATATATATACATATATATATCACACACACACACACACACACACACACACACACACACACACACACACACACACACACATACATACACACACACACAAATACACATGCATGCATATATACATACACACACATATTATTTTGTTGATTACTCAACTATTCAGATTCTGCAAAAATTGCAGCATATTTACAGAACCAGCCAATGTTTTTGACATTTTCTCATTGAATCTAATGGAAAAGCGTGTCCAGACTTTTGACTAGTAGCGCATTTATTTATGTCAATTAACTATTCAAGAAAAACTGAGCAGACAGAAAGACAGACAAAGCAGCAGAAGGAAAAACAAAGCTTATAAACAATAAACAATTAGTCGACAATTAAATTAATCAGACTATTTTGTTATCCAACATTCAGTCGATTAATTGACTAATCGTTTCAGCCCTAGTGAGATCTAATCTAATAACATATAGAAATTAAAGTTCTGTGAAAGAGAACATATACAAAGAATAATCACTTGTATAGCCAAGTAGTTATTTATATAAAAGCTATAACTCTGTTACTAATTATTTCTCCCAAAATGTAACCAATGTTTCAAAAACTGGTCCTGAAAAATGAAGCAAAATGCTCCAAAAAGCTGGAAGTTTGAGGCTCTGCAGCCAGTTAAAGATGAAAATATTAAACCATAATGCTTCTAAATCATCTAAACATTACTCAGAAACTATTTCATGTGTTTCTCTTTTCTCCTCTTCATCACTGTGAAGATGCTGGTAGCGGTTATTATTAAGTTCTTCAGAGGATGAAGATCACAAGTCTTCACAACTTCACCTCACGAAGCAGCAAACATCACAAACACACAATTCCCGGGAATATCAGCGCTTAGAGATGAAAGCAAACACATCACAGCAAGGTATGGAAATTCTCACCTCCCTCCCCGACGAGGCTTCCCTCGATAACAAGTCTTTGTCTCCTTCTTCCTGTCCTCGTGTCTCCGCAGCGAGCTGGCCTCCGCAGAGGACACAAAGCAACAGTCGTCAGTATCCAAGATACGTCGGAGTCACCGACTGTAGTTTAAAGTCTTCATGAAATAATGCTGCAGATAAATACCTTGAAAGGAGCTCACGCGGATCCTCCAGGTCTTGGTCTGGACTCTTTATTTAACAACAGTTTATCTCAGAGATGCTAACGGCTAATCTCTGCTCCGACTCGTCTCTCTCTCACACACACGGACCAACAAGAACAGAACGGCCCACTTTAACTACCGTCCAATCAGCGAGCTCAACTCTGATGACTCATAGCTCGCTGTTCTGAAGCGTTCAGGGGCATTCTGTAAAAATCACGATCACTGAAACAACCCAGTTTTCATCTTAACTGAACTGATATTATATCCAGGAGGCAAAACAGAACAACAGACACGGAGCGTTGGAGAAGGTTTGACAGCAGAAATGATCTCCAGGACCTTCAAGGATCACAACCTGGGAGGAAAACCTGGTCCAGTAGTCCTGGATCAGTCCCAAATCACTTATGGGGACATTTTAACGGCAAAAAATATGTAAATCCAAATATCAGGTACAATGGCATAAACAGCCATGCAACTATAAAATATGGTAGAGAGAATCTTGACACTTGGGGGGAGGCTGGAAAAGATCCTAACTCTTGCTGCATCTTACTGTATTTCATGCATTTGTACATAGTTACAGATGTTTTGTCTGTTGTTACTTTTATCGTTTTTAACTTGTACTATTTATACTTACTGAAACTGTGACAGCTTCAGTTCCTGTCATTAAAGACAAGGCAGCTAAACTAAACAGTGTGCGTAACTACAGGCCAATTGCTCTTGTTTGCATTCTCTCAAAAGTATTAGAGACTGTTTTGTACACTAGATTGGAAATGTTTGTCTCAACAAGTGATAATCAGTTTGGATTTAAGAAAAGGCATGGCACAGATAAATGCATTTATGCGCTAAGAGAAATTGTAGGTAAATATCTTAGCTTGACTACTTTTGTTTTTCTGCGCTTTATTGATGCCACAAAGGCATTGATAGAGGAAACCATTCTAAACTATTTATGTAATTAATCAAGGTGTGCCAAGATATTTGGTACGGATCCTCATCCTTGTCTTTTGGTATGCAAACCAACACATGTATGTAAGATGGGATTATGCCATCTCTGAACCTTTTCGTGTGTGTGTCATGGTGTCAGACAAGGTGGCATTCTCTCTCCAGCTTTATTTAATGTGTACATTGATGACTTGTCCTCACAGTTAAACAGCTGTAGAACAGGGTGTGTCTTTGGTACATCGGTTGTTAACCATCTCATGTTTGTGGATGATCTGGTGATAAGCAGCCCGTACAGTGCAGGGATGCAGCAATTGTTGAAAATCTGTTCTGAGTTTGGGAAAGAACATGATATTTTGTATAACCCCACAAAGAGTAACATAATGATTGTAAGAAGTAAGGAGTGACAAATATGTGGTCTTCCCAGTATTTTATTTATGTGAAAAAAAAGCCTATCATGCATGCTAGTGAAGTAAAGTACCTGGGGCATTTTATTACTGATGACTGGTGTGATGACAGAGATATTCAGAGGCAATATTGCAAACTGTACACCCAAGCAAATATGCTTTTACGTAAATTCAATATGTGTTGTCCCAATATGAAATGTACCTCATGTACACCACTGTACACAGCCCCTGTGGTGGAACTATAGGCGGTGCACCATCCGCAGACTGACTGTGGCCTACAATGACGCCTTCAGGCTACTGCTGAGGGTGCCCAGGTGGCACATAGCGTGTCAGTTATTTGTGGATGCTCACATACCCACCTGTGAGGCATTACAAAGACATTTAATGTTTGGGTTTATGCAACGGCCGAGAGTCAGAGAACTTAATTATTCAGACCTTGACAAATCCTCATTTAAGCAGTTGCAGGTTCACATCTGCTCAGAAGAATCATTGGATGGAGACTTTTAATTAATGTGATGAAATGATCATCTTTTTGTCTTTTTTATGTTTGTGTTGCTGTACCTTTTTGTCTTTTTATAACCAATGTGGACCTTATTTGTGTCTGCAATATTGAATTGAATTGAACTGAATTGAATTTTGATGCGCTGGAGCAATGGCAATCAAGTGACTGATTCTGAAGAAGGGCTGTGGGCAACTGTATTATTGTCAAAAAGGTTTTTTTTATAAACAGCAGCCTGACAGAAAAATTCATAAGATTAAAATATATATACGGCAGGTGAAGAGTATTGAGCACGTTAACATTTTTCTCAGAAAATATATTTCTAGTAGAGCTACTGAGATGAGATTTTCTCCAGATGTCGGCAACCACCCAAGTAATGCACACATAGAAAGAAATCCTAACATTAATGTCCATAAATTATGTGTAATATAGTGAAATGACGCAGAGAATAAGTATTGAACACATGAAGAAATGGAGACAAAAAGATCTGAAAGCCAAGAAAAGCAGCTGGAGTCTGTCAGTATTTAGAAAGTAATCCTGTCCCCTATCAGAGCAAAGTAATATCAGCTGCTTTAGTCCTGATTGATGCTTTTAAAAAGGATTCTCATCACCAAAGTGTCAGACAAGAAGCAATGCAAGATGGGTAAAAGCAAAGAGCTGTCTAAAGACCTACGCAGCCTTATTATTGCAAACACACTGAAGGCATTGGTTCCAGGTGCATTTCTAAACTTTGAAAGCTCCAGTGAGCACCATTGGGACCATCATCCGGAAGTGGAAAGAACACGGCATGGTCATAAAGCGGCCACGGCCAGGTAGTGATCGCCAAATGAAGCTTCATGAAGCATTGAGGCTTTCCAGCCACTTGGTTCAGAAAATAAAGGTTCAGTACTAGGAGTTTCATTCACATTCCTCTTTAGTGACATCTAGTGTCCAAATGGGTCCACATCAGCCCAAACAAAAATGCAATCAAACCATCTCAGTCGTGCCCATGACCAGAAAATAAAGGATTTATCAAATAAATTAGCAGCATCCAACAAATACAAAGTGGATTATCCGTGCCTTTAAGTATTTGACTTTTAGTTTGAAAATAAAATGTTGCAAAATAAGAAAGAAAGCACAGGCGGGATTCGAACCACAGACTCCCCCCTAATAAAAGGTGAGCATTCTAACCATGATACTATGGAAACAAAGCAAACACTGGAGCGCATGATCTGAATGTTTCTTGTGCAGATGTGAAACACAGACCGACACGTTACGTCATCTGCACAAACCGAGGCCTTGTTTTGCGTTAGTCACGTGATTCCTATGCTGACATTACAAGTTCCAAAAATGAAGCTTCATTAGGAACGTCCCATTTTACTCGACACACGCTTCGGAGTCTCAGTTCATCTGGCACATCACTACGACCAGGTGCTCCTCGCAAGATTTCAGACAGAGGAGTCAGAACAATCATCAGAAAGGTTCTCCAACAGCCCAGGACCACTCGTGGAGAGCTTCAGAAAGACCTGGAACCAGCAGCTACAGTTGTTTCAGAGAAAACAAGAAGGAACGCACTCAACCGTCATGGCCTTCATGCACCCACGCAAGACTCCATTTCTGAAGAAGAAGCAGGTTGATGCTGGTTTGAAGTTTGCAACATAACATCTGGACAAACCCATGACATTCTGGAAAACAGTTTAAAGACCCTGGACTGGACTAGAGAGAAATGTAAGGATACTACACTCAGTGGCCTGTGATACAGAATTCCTTCCGGCAACATTGGACCCCAGATTTTTAAAATGGATGGAGAAAGGGATCATTTCTTACTTTGCAATTTAATCAGAAAAAAGACATTTTTAGGCATCTTCCAATGAGGAATCACTTTAATAAAAAACATTAGAACACATGAAACTAATTTGATTACAATCTTGTTGAACATTTATAAAAGGAAAACAAATACAAAACTCATTTCCAGTTTGTACAGGTCTTTACAAGATGGGAAAAAAATTCTACCCTGTACATTTAGTCCAGATGGGAGAATGAAACAAATACAAAACTGACACAGACCGATTGGCTCAATATATGCAAGACACGCTGTAACACTTCATGTTCAGAAACATGGAGAGAATTTAAATGAAAAAACAAGATTCTTTATATCTCTCCAAACCAAAAGAATCACAGTGGCCTCTCTGAACAGGGTTACTGGTGGAGAAAATGGAATGAAAAATTTGCAGGCATGTTCCACATATTTTGGGACTGTCCCAACTTGTCCCTGAGAAGACTAGTCTCTGTGATATGATGATCTTGTTTTATTAATCATACACAACTATTTCTGGACATTGTCTCTATTGACAAGTTTGATGAACCCATTACAGATCAAACCAACAGTTAATTATGTTAAAGACAGATATCATTTAAATGAAAACATTTGTATATTTGTAATTTTAAGCTCGATGATTGTACTGTTTCATGTCTGTCATGTTCTGTAAAGTTACTGTAATAACTACAAAAAACAATTATATACATTTACTAGCACGAATGAATGTCCAAATTGATCTACAGGTTTTCTTTATTCGGTACAGCAAAGAAATTGTCCAGAGGGGAGAGACAGAGTATTTGTCAGGTGAAGGTTAAGATCAGTGCGGTTAAAGACTGCTGGGAGGTAAAGGGTGAGGACTCCCTCTGTCCCTGCGCTCTCTGGACTCAGTGGACACCTTTAAACACCAGCTAAAAATGTACCTGTTCTCACAAGCCTTCCAAAGCTCATAGCTAATCGTTTTATTCACTTATTTAGCTTTTACTATATTTCAATTGTTTTTGCTTGTATTGCGTACATGTTATCATGTGAAGCACTTTGTGACTCCTGCCTGTGAAAAGTGCTATACAAATAAAGTTTACTTACAGATTTTAAATTCCTTGGATATTATAATGGAGTCCTTCAAGCAGACCAGACAGCAGTTGTTGCATGTCAGAATACTCATTACCACTGAAAGTGACTTTATACTTGACTCGTACTTGAGGTCAAAAACTTATTAATATCTCTGGCTTCTGCTTCATGGCGGTGAGAAATAATCCTGACTTCTTATCTGGGAAATATGCTAATCCCCGTGGTTGGAATTTTTGAATCAGGAATCAGAAACAGAATGTTACTGCTGCTTTTTCAGACCTCAAACAAGACTCATCCAATTCAGGTAAGAATAAGTGTTGTTACGCTGATAAATCAGCAGTTTGCCTGATGTAGAAATGATGGGATCCTCCTTATTTCTGATATATGACCCCCCAGTTCTGCTTAGAATGAGATGAAAATTAAATCACATAGAAAACCTGATATTCGTTTAGAATTATCTACCAACTTGATTTCACTTCAGTATGCATGATTACATGATAATCAATAAATATACATGTACATCAATAATTGTAAGTATACATTTATGTAGCAGCTACATAAATACAAAAAGAGAAAGGCTTCAAAATAAAACCTCACAAATACAAGTTATCATAGGCCAAGCAAACAGCAGATACAGTACAGTGCATTGGGGACAAGGTGGATGGGGCAGTTAACTATGGCGGGGGGGGGGGGGGGGGGGGGGGGGATCCTTAGGAAATCAAGTGGTAACTGTATTCCCTCTCCATTTAGCAATTGTGTGACCCTTCTGGGCCCTGAACAATGAAAAGCAAACTACAGCAATCACAGCTGCTCCTAAAAACGTAACCCTGCTCTTTTATTGGTTAAACACGACGGTTCCCGCTTAACAGAGTGCTCCAATGAGAGGGGCGATGCTTTATAGAAGTTAGTGGCCCAGCTCAGCACTGTCAGTCAGAATGGGTCCTTCGAGAGGCAATACATGAATGTCCATTGCATTTGTCACAATTTCCCCAAAATATTCACCAATAATGTGCAATAATTACTGCACAGACTGCATTTCATCAAAGCTTTTTTGACATAGCAGAGACATCATGCATCACAAGTTTAAATTTACGAGTCCTACCTTGAATGGGAAAAAAAGGAGGAAAGAGAAAAAGCTTTGCAGGGGGTCAGTAGGAAACATCCAAGTTTACCCAACTGCAGCCACAGACCCAGAGGCGTGTCATGAAACTGGGCATGGTTTGTACTGAAAATGGGCACAGTTAGGGAAGGGGTTCACCCATTTCAACAGTGGGTGTGGTTTGTAGTGGCTCCGGCTGCAACTAGGTGCTACTTGAAACATCAGGCAAGGCAACAACAATCAAACAACGATTTTTTTATTGCATCATTACATTTGTGGAAAGTTAATGCACTTCCCCACAAATGTAATGAATCTCTGCAAACGTAATAATTACATTTGTGGGAAATGTATTACATTTGCAGGATTATTACATTAAAAGCTGCATATTTTTATTATGTTTGTGGTTTATTATGTTCGCGGGCATCATTACATTGGAGGGCATAACAGAGCACCTAAAAAAAAGAGCTTACCACAACCTTTACAGGGAAATGGTCTTGCACCTGTATGGATTCTCATGTGTTGGTTCATGCTAATCTTATCTCTAAATCTTTGTCCACATAATACTCACAACTGTTGATGCTCTCTCCTGTGTGGATTTTCATGTGTTTGTTTACATGCCCCTTTCGACTAAATCTTTGTCCACATTCATCACAGCTGAATGGCTTCTCTCCCGTGTGGATTCTCGTATGTTCATTTAAGTTCCTCTTTCGAGTAAATTTTTGTCCACATTCACCACAGATGAATGGTTTCTCTCCTGTGTGGATTCTCATGTGTTGGTCGAAGCTCGGCTTTCGACCAAATCTTTGTCCACAAACATCACAGCTAAATGGTTTCTCTCCTGTGTGGATTCTCGTGTGTTGATTTAAGTTTCTCTTTCGACTAAATCTTTGTCCACATTCACCACAGATAAATGGTTTTTCTCCTGTGTGGATACTTGTGTGTTGGTTCAAGCTCGACTGTTCACTAAATCTCTGTCCACATTCACCACAGCTGAAAGGTTTCTCTCCTGTGTGGATTCTCGTGTGTCGGTTCAAGTTTGACTGTTCATTAAATCTTTGTCCACAATCACCACAGCTGAATGGTTTCTCTCCTGTGTGGATTCTTGTGTGTCGGTTGAAGTTTGACTTTTGACTAAATCTTTGTCCACATACATCACAGCTGAATGGTTTTTCTCCTGTGTGGATTCTCATGTGGTCATTTAAGTGTGTCTTTTGACTAAATCTTTTTCCACATTCATCACAGCTGAATGGTTTCTCTCCTGTGTGGATTCTCATATGTCGACTGAAGTGTGTCTTTTGACTAAATATTTGTCCACATTCATCACAGCTGAATGGTTTCTCTCCTGTGTGGATTCTAATGTGATCACTTAAGTGCATCTTGTGACTAAATCTTTTTCCACATTCATCACAGCTGAATGGTCTTTCTCCTGGGAGGTTTAACATGCATGTCCTAAGATTTTTCTTATGACTACAGCTTTTACTACAAACATCACCACTAACTATTTCTTCCCCAGCATGGATACTTTCCCTAACATTAACATTTTTCTTCTCTTCGAAACATTTTCTACTGTTCAAACATCCCAAAGATCTTCTGGTCAAATTTCTTTGGAGAGAATGTCGGCAGTGAATCTCTTCATCACCTTCAGAGCAGCTGAGGGTTTTTTCTGCACTGTGAAACTCCACATCACTGTTTACACCTGACCAATGTCTCTCATCGTCATTACAGCCTTTACCAGCGTCTTCCATTTCAGATTCTAAATATGAAATTAGCTTTATCTCAGAAGAGCCTGAAGCTGTCCAAGCACTACTGCGTTGTAAATAGCTGTTTAGGTCTGGATTACTGGTTAGTTCTGGTCCTCCACAGACCTCTTCATCACATTCTTCTTTAATCTGTTCAGCTGGGTTGTTGGTTGGAGCCTCTACCTCTGTTTTAACTTCAGTTTGGGTTTGATGAAGGTGGGCTGAATATAAAGAAGGACTACATTCTTGTTCTTCATCTTCAGTCTTCACAGGAGCCATCATCATTGGTAAACATGTGACACTCTCCACCAGACCATCATCAACTATTCTCCATACTGACTGGGCCATAATTCCTCTGATTCCTCTCTTATGAGATGGGACTCAAGGTCCTGCTTGTCCAGACAGTGTTTATGGAGAAGGTCCTCTGTAATCACCAACAGCTGCTGCACATCTGCAGGGAGCACTGAAATGATAAAGAGGATAAAGTTGGATTTTGAGACCATGCAGCAGAAATATTCCCACCTCTTCCCCTGAAAACTTTAAAAACAATTTAAAAATCGAAGATAATCCCAAAAAAAAAAAAAGGGGGAAGAAAAATAAAAAGGGGATTAAAAGCTTATTACAACCGCAACTTTTCAATGATCAATGAAAGAATACAGCTGGTACTTTTTGTTGCCATCACATAGCATTGTGTGGGATGCAACAATACATGCATTTGTCCATAACAGAATCACATTGGTGTGTACCGAACTGTGGGCACTTTGTATTTAATATCGAACAATTCAGAATTTTAAATTAATTTTATCAACTTCTGTTTTGACGATGAGCTCTGTGTTGAAAACTCAGTGGATCTGTGTTTGGCTACATGAAGATCTGGTATTTGGAGCCGTTTCAGTTTTCATGCATGTATGAAAGTATGACCCTGATGGTAAGCCATTTTGGACAAAAGGACATTGGATAGATAAAAAAAAAGGGTTCGATTAATTCTCTACTAACCCAGAAAGAATGAGACACACAAGTTAAAGTTCCTTGCAGCAAAGGGAAGACAGTCTAATACTGTCTTTAAGGTTTTTCTGTGCCTTGCAGCATTTTAGGTCGCATTCAGAAAGCATAGTCCGCTCGTCTCGGTCCGTTTGGGGACTAAGTTCGGCTGGGAGCAGGGGTCGTCTTCCGGACAGAGATCGCGTTCACGCTGCACTATTGCCAAACGAGTCAAACGGGCCAAGAATCTCAGATGGTGCTGCATTCAGATTCACCGTAGGCGAGGACAAGACGCATGAACAAGAAGGTTTTCTCAACTTAAATATTGAAACAGAGAAATGATGCAAAAATTATTTGCATAATTAGGCAGGGCTTGATGTCCTGTCAGCAGAACATATTCCAGCTAGATCCAAACTCGGTGTAACAAAAGAACAGGTTGGTTACAAAGAAAGTGTGCCACTGGCGGGCAGAGCATCACGCAGAAAGTCAGACCTGTGTCTGCACAGTCTGTGGAAGTGTTCACCTTCAGAGGAAATATTGGATCATTAAACCTGCTTGGTAACATTGATGCAAGTGACAAATTTCTTTACTTCATATTGAGTCGATCCAATAAAAATCTATGCAAACAAAAGAATAAGATGAGAGAGGAAATCTTACATTTCAGTCTTGAGGGCTGTTCTTAGACACCCTGAACGTTGTTGACAAAAAGGTTTGCAAGGTTGAAGAACCTATGATGCATAAATATGTTCTCACGTTCTTTCATAAAAACTGATTTCATGCATGCGCACACATACATACATACATACACACACGTGTGTGTATGTGTGCATCAGGCTCACTTGGTGGCTACGAAACAATTTTTTAGATCATTATTTGTATTTGTCAAAGATGACAAATACAAATCAGTAAATGTTGAAGTTACCTGTGCAACTAGGACATAACAAAATTGTTTGAACGTATGACCATGGGCAGCTGTGCAGGCGCATGGAGGCTTTTATCACAGCAAACAAATTCCTTCATATAAGAGGAACAAACAATGGCCGCGTTTTCCCAGATTAGTTAAGACACTCTTAACGCTGAGGTCCTCCTTGTCACTTCTTAAAGGTGCCTTGTTTGGACGTTGCGTTTCCCAGATGCGCTCTTAACTCAGTAGCTTCTTTATTTTCAGGAGCGGGCAGACCCACTCTTTCGACCCTTCTTTAACGTTCCCTGCTAAGGGAACAACAGGCCCATCTACTGGTCACTTTTGGAAACTACACTATTTCCCGTGAAAAAAAGTAGAAAATGGAAATTATTAAAAATGGACCTATTCACGGATCAGTTGTTGTATTTTGAGTCATGTTTTCTCACTCATGTCATAATGTCAATCATCTATGATGGAAGAAAACTGTAGTTACCGAGTGAATGACAGAAAATATTGTGGTTAAGTTTAATCATTATGGCAAGATAGGCCTCCCTATACTTAGCTTACGTTAGATAAAGCTGTGGGTATCAACCACAGAAACAAAAACATTGCGGTAGGAATTGTACGCAAATTATCTATGAGGACTCACGTCATATTTACGCATTTGTCAGCTGTTAATGATGAGATGCACCTGTTTCGTCAATAAAAGCATGGCCATTTACGCATACCCATATCAGACATCATGGCTGCTTTACAGCAAATTTGTAGCAAACCAACAGCGTCGCCGTAGACGGAGTGACACTGTGTATGTACATGCTTTCATGCGCCAGCATTTCAGTCCTCTAGATGTGCTGTCAGATCGCGCTATTCAGATGCGTTACAGGCTACCGCGCGGCGAAATCGAGCGGATCATTCAAATAGTTGCTCCACACATCAGGAGGCCCACAAGGTGCAACTTTGCTCTGAGCCCAGAGGTGCAGTGCCTGACTGCGTTGCGTCTACGCAGTGGGGAGCTTTTGGAGGTAGGTGGGGGATGGAACCGGACTCAGCAAGGCGTGGTGTCGGTCGCGCACACTGCAAGGGCTGGATGGGGACATTTTCAGCGCTATTGATTGCCATGCCCTGGCCTTTGCTTATATGTCTTTTTTCCCCTTTGTCCCTCCAAAGAGAATGCTTATTTTACCTGCCACTTCTTCAATCAGACTTGTGGCTACCTCTCCTCTGGCGTGAAGGCCGGAGAGCGCTTCCCTCTTGGTGGGGTTCCTTCAGCTATTGCCAACAAATAGCGTCAGAATGACCATTATTTATGGGGCATCTGTAAATTTCCATCGCCTACACCTGTTTAGCACACGCAATTACACAATATCAATGAGCTTTTCAATGAATATTTGCAATCACTGGTAATCACATGCATATTTTTAACAGTTTGTCTTCTTGCACAAACACATAAACGTATAAATGGGCTCAATATCAGCGTTGGAAAATAACCTCCACACTAAATGAATGGTGCCGACCGATATACCTGACTCAATTGCTTTTTTTCAGCACCCCCGGAAGTGGATAGCTTCTGTTAGGACCTTCTAAGATGTAGCGTAGCCAAGACGTTTTTCAGAAATAAGAACGCGTGAAAGAAGTAATCTGGGGAACGGGCGTATCTTTGCGATCCTTTGTTGGGAAGAGCTTCCTTTGAGCGCCTTCTTTAATCCAAAGAAGAATCTTAACTGGGAAACGCGGGCCAATGTTAGTTAAGCTGACTTGAAGCTTGGTGAGAATATATATCATAACACAAAACACACAGCCTGGAAGTATAACTCCAGAAAATGACACCATCAAATTATATGTATACTTCTGTCATACAGAGCAGCTCTTCCCGAAAAAAAAAGACAGATGTAAAAGTTTAGATCTGTAGACAACGTATACATCCAGACCCAGTTTCCACTTCCTAGATTTCTCATCATTCCCTAAATAATGTGTAGTTGTTCTCGGCCACACATCTAATACTGTATCTCTATGCTGATAGAGAATGTCTCAACAGCTGTTTGAGTCATAAACACAAACACTGGGAAACTACACTGAAAAGGAGATGGGTTAGTAATGCTGCTCAAAGTAATGTAACCAGAAACAGACCAAGCCTAAACCAAATGGAGAAAACCAACATAAACCTTAAAGGACAACTTTAAACCTCAACCTGGACCTTATTTCTAGGAGTACATACATGCATTTACTCACTGGTAAACTTTCTGCATCACTTTGAGTCCTTCGGAAGATATTACTTGAGTACATCCAGTTATAATGGCGGACTGTGGGCAGCCTCTATATAAGATTATCTGCAGTAGGGATGTCCCGATAAATGTTTCCTTTACATTGACACGGCAGCAGTGGGCGGCCATGGCCGACGTTGCCCCTCCCTTTGGCCGGGGATGCGGCCCGACTGCAGCATCTCTTTTTCCTCCGGGTAGTTTTCCTGTCAGTCACGGTTTTATGACCAGCGGTTGGTTTGATTCTGCCTCATATGAACCGCCGGAGTCCTGCAGCAGCTCAGAGCTGGATGATGCAGCATCACCGGGCAGGACAGGAGTTAAATGTAACGCAGCAGCTGTTCATCCAGATGTTCACTACAGTGAAGGCGGCTGTAACGCTGAACTGAGCCAAGTTCAGAGGGTTTGATCTATTTGTCAAAGCATACGACAATAAATTCATCATAATATGCAACACACTGTTCATATTTGACGACGCAACATGACGATGTGCTGGTTTAACGTTACTAGTACAGCACGAGCACAAGTTTGACAAGGTTGCTGCTGCTTTGTGACATGACCCGCGACAGAGTGACAGAAAAAAAAAAATGCCGGTTAAACTTTGTTTCTTAATCTTTTTTTTCTCTCTCTTATTATTGTCTTATTATTCTTCTTTTTATGTGTCTATATGTTTAGATGTTTTTAGCCTTGTTTTCTTATGTCCTGCCATGTAAAGCACTTTGGGCATCCAGCTGGATGTAGAAATACGTGCTATATAAATGAAATAAATGAAATGAAATGAAATGAAATGAATGTTTGCCATTACTGAACGAGTTCAAACCGAAGCACACATTACATTATCTGTTGTTTCACAGTTTATTTAAAATTTGCTGTGTTGGTTTTATTTGCTGTCCAACAGATAAAGAACCGAACGTTCCCATGATTCACAGAAATGGAGAAATAACCAAATAGCTTTCTCTGTGATTTTCACAGACACTCACAAATGATCAATTCCTCATTAATTCGGTGTTAGTTGGTGTACAAATGTATGATAAATATCTTGTTTTAAAAATGTGATAAGAATGTATTAGAGGAGGCGTCATAATAAAGTAAAATTAGAATATATAAAAAGGAAAATATATAACAAATGTGACACCTCCTGATTCCCCAATTCCACTTATGATTTAAATTAAATAGGATTCAGAATCAGATCAGGCTCAGACTCAGGGGCAAAAAACCCAGATTGGGACATCTCTAATCTGCAATAAAACTCCTTGATTTTCACCAATACTTTAAGTAGAATGAATGAACTAACGAGTACTGTTGTCCCGTGAGTCCAGATTTAGTTTTCTGTTAGTTATCAGGGTGTTCTACACACACTCTAATTTCTTCGAATGATATTCACATTTCTCACCGTCTGTGTATGATCACTATATAATGCGTGTAAAGGAGGCAGCGGTAGTGGGTCTCTATATAACATTATCTGCAGCAGAACTCCAATACTTTTAAGACGAATCGGCCAATGAGTACTGTTGTCCTGTTCATAACTGGTTGCTGTCTACTTGCATAGTTTAATACATCAAATATTATTCAAATTTTTTTTGTTTACCTCAAACCAAAAAATGGAGTCATTGTTGCTATTATTGCCATTATGATTATTATAGTTTGCACAAAGTCAAAAGTAATATTTTTCACCATTGTCACTTTTTAGATTTTGGATGTTTTACATATTAAAAAAAATAATACCTCAGACAACCTTAAAATATTTTCAAATTGCATTATATTTGGATATATTGTTTGCATTTATTTGCACATTTATTCAACTAGCATAAGAGAGTTTCAAGTTCATACAAATGTTTCTTGGTATTTGTCTCTTTTTTGTCCCCTGTAGTATCGAAAATGGTATCGAGTATCGAATACTTTTTTTAAGATATCGATATCGAGTTTGAAATTTTAGTATCATGACAACCCTAGTGTATATATACATATATATTTATTTATTTTAGGGCTGCACGATTTACCTTAACTGCATTGATATTGAGTTTTAAACTCAATTCAAATTTAAATTTATTTATATAGCACAGTTAAAGACAAAACCACTGCGATAACCTAACCTCATGAACATGAGGTCTTTTTTTTTGTTCCTCTATTTTTACAAAGTTGAAATTCCGTTAAACGCTGTTTTTGGAGAACAAATTAGTACTACAATTAATCACTTTTATAGTAATCACAAAAAATTTAACAACCTCCATCACTGTAGTTTTTATTAGAGATTTCTCAGGTTCAACAGCAGACAGAAGATGATGCTGGACACAGAGTTTTTATAATAGATTGTTGTTGTAAAAGTAACGACTTCTTTCATTTATAATTTTAGTTTTATGCATTTTAAAGTATCAAATGTAAGAATTGCAAATCAAATCGCAATATGCTAGAAAAATCGCAATTAGGTTTTTTTGTCAAAATCATGCAGACCTAATATATCAGTTTATAAAGAAGCTGTTTTTACAGATGGTTATTAAAGCGGTACGCCCAGAGAAGCCGTGGGTTACAGCGGGTTTACAACGGCGGTACCGGTTTTATAATCATCAATATGTTTATACGTTAATAATCTTATATAATGCGGGGGGGGGGGGGGGGGGGGGGGGTTCCGCTGACAAGCCGGTTTTCGGTCTCGCCCCAGATAAGACGTTGGTTCGGACCGCTCACTGCGCGAGGATCTCCACAAACACTGTGACGTTACTGTAGTTAAAGCTTCTCTACCGCGATGCCGAAGTCAGGAAAAAAACGCACAGCGGTGACAGCGGCAGAAACACGGAGATAACGTTTAACTTTCATCACATTCATATTAACTCTAACCTCAATCCATTTAGAGTTGGAAAAGTTAAACCACAGATAACATCGAGCCTGCAGCTGCATTAACTCCACCCACACTAACATTCCTTCATCTCTGGTGTTTTAGATCTCCCGATAAACACATGCATTTGTTACAGTAAGCGTCTGATCAGATTCACACTCAGAACTTAGTTTTCTGGAATTTTTTTTTGCATCAAACCAGTTCACAACAACCAAAGCTAGCTCTCGTAACTTGCATTGAAACTCACCCGATGCAATGTTCCTGCACAGATGCAGTCGGCGTCTGATCAGCTAACCTGATCACTAAAAGCATCTCTGATGATGTCCGTCTTCGCTGATCCATAGAAAGCAATATCTGTCACTGCCAGCTGCAGTTCATGGACGGTTTGAACACAGTCGCTACAGCACCACTGAGCAGCGCAGGAGCGCTTGCTGTTCACCACCACCGCATCCCTGAGTCAACTTGAGGTGAAGCGACAGGCTGTGTCTGCAATTATTAAATATAAAAATATCAACAGAACATTGCAGCCCAGGCATCTATTACGTACAGGTACTACCCCCCAAAATTAGACTATCCTGAAAGTGTTTGTATTTCTGTAATTCAACTTAAAAGGTGCAATTTCCATATTGTATAGATAAATAATATGCAAATCAATATATTTCAAGCTTTTATTTGTTTGGATGTTGCCGATTAGAAGTTGCAGTTTAAGAAAACCTCAAATTCAAAAACTCAACAAATTTGAATATTGTGAAAAGCTCCAGTATTGTAGGTTCAGAGTGTCACATTCTAATCAGGTCAGTAATCCAAACACCTCCATAAGTACCCTGAGCCTTTAAAAAGTCTGTCTTGGGTTAAAAGAATTCACAATCATGGGGAAGATGCTGATCTGACAGTTGTGCAGAAAACCATCACTAGCTGCGTTTACATGGACCCAAATAGACCGATTGCTTTCGGTTTAAAAGCTCTTTCGGAATGAAAATGATCCATGTAAACGCCTCTTTCCGAATGAAAAGCGCAGAACCGAATGAATTTTCTTTCGGTTTCACAGGGGTAGAATATTCCTTTCCCCAAACCGAACGGGGCATCATGTAAACGCTGAATCGGAAAGTTGTGAGGTTGCGCTCTTACAGCGATGCTTCGACGAGACGTCAACGTGAACCAAGTGACGTTTCCTCACTTTGACAGATGGCTGTGAACAACGTTATTCCCTTGGACAGCGAGAAAGTTTGTTTTTAACTCAAACTCTTGTCTCTGCAGCTTTTCCTCTTGGTTGTTTCCAGTAGGAGCGCATGAGGATCAGCTGCTGCTTCATTAACGTCCTGCAGAAACCACAACGACTGTGACGATCAGCTATTGGAAGACCTCCGTCTTTAATAAATAACGTGATTTACATCATTCTGCGCATGTCAGGCAGGATTATTTTGAATGAATATTGGCGCGTGTACACGCCAGATCCGAATGTACTGGTTCCCATGTAAACAGCTGCCCTAAAATCCTCAATCAGAATGATTTCAATCCGAAAGGGAAAAAAGTCTCCATGTAAACGTGGCCATTGACTCCCTGCACAAGGTGGGAGAGACACAAAAAGTGATAGAAAAGAAGCTGGATGTTCTCAGAGTGTCTCAAAGCACATTAATGGACAGTTAAGTGGAAGGAAGAAAATGGTGTAAAAGCCGGAGGGCTGACAGCAGCCTGGAGAAGATGGTCAGAGTTAAGTCTCCCAGTCTGTGATGACCTGGGGTCCATGTCAACTGCTGGTGTTGGTCCTCTGTGCTTCATCAAGTCCAGCATAAACACAGCCGTCTACCAGAACATTTTGGAGACCTTCATGCTTGCTTCAGTGGACCAGCTGTATGGGAATGCAGACTTCATCTTCCAGCAGGACTTGGTACCTGCCCACACTGCCAAAACCACAAAATACTGGTTAACAACCATTGATCACCATGCTGGATTGGCCCGCAAACTTGCCTGGCCTGAACCCCATCAAAACTCTGTGGGGCATCGTCAAGAGCAAAAGAGAGCAAAAAAAAAAATAAAGAAGAGCTCAAGGCTGTGCTGTGATGGAAGCATGTTAGTCTTCCATAACAGCTGAGATATGCCACAAGCTGCTAGCATCCATGCCACGGCGGGTTAAAGCTGCTAGCATCCATGCCACGGCGGGTTAAAGCTGCTAGCATCCATGCCACGCCGGGTTAAAGCTGCTAGCATCCATGCCATGTCAGGTTAAGGACTCGTTCATGCAAAAGGGCCCAAACCAAGTACTAAGTACACATGCAAGATTTTATTTAAGGGGCCCTGACTTTTATGCTTTTAAAATCCTTTTACAATTGAGTTAATGCAATATTCTAATTTTGAGTTTTTGAATTTGAGGTTTTCTTAAGCTGCAACTTCTAATCAGCAACATCCAAACAAATAAAAGCTTGAAATATACTGATTTGCATATTATTTATCTAAACAATATGGAAATTGCACCTTTTAAGTTGAATTACAGAAATACAAGATCTTTTTCAGGATATTCTAATTTATTGGGTAGTACCTGTATGCGTATAGTTAGTTATTATCTGAAGCTTTCAGGCAGCATTACCACCCCTAAAATACAGTGTTGGTGAGAAATAAAAGGAGGACGAGGAAAAAATTGTGTGTATACAGTTATTGATTTTTTTTTCTGAACATTTATGATTTATGATTTGTGTACCCATTTACACGTGTAGACGTTGACACCCAGACAGACAGCCAGACAGACAGTCCAGGAGATCTGGAAGATCTGGTTTACAGGTACTACCCAAAGGATAGAGGGTAGAGGGCCTGCTTTTTTGCTTTTAAAATCCGTTTATAATTGATTTCATGCAATATTCTATTCTATAAAAATATTCTATTTTTTTAGGTTTTAAATTTGAGGTTTTCTTAAGCTGCAAGTCCAAATCAGCAACATCCACACAAATGAAAGCTTGAAATATATTGATTTGCATATTATTTATCTATACAATATGTATGAATTACAGAAATACATGAACTTTTTCCGGATATTCTTATTTTTTTGGGTAGTACCTATATATTCTTTTTCAACAAAAGTGTAATTCTGAGATACTTTGGAGGTTTGTTACAGTCAACACAAAATCTCAATGCTATAAAGCTACAGAATCACTTAATTCAATAAAGCAGTCCCGTGCAGCCCCTAAAAGGATTTCGATCAGCCAATTTATCTACAAATCGGTTTAAAATTTACCGGGTTAAACATCTGAACATCTGAAACACCACTTTCCTCGCGTCTCAAACCCGAGGATGCGATGACAACAAGCACACAATTCCCGGGAATATCAGCGCTTAGAGATGAAAGCAAACGCATCACAGCAAGGTATGGAAATGCTCACCTCCCTCGATAACAAGTCTTTGCGTTCCATTTGAACTCGAAGTCGGAAATTCCCAGTTCCGAGTGGGAAGTTTCGACTGGAACGGTCCCTGAAGTCAGATTTCCCACTCGGAAAGTCGGACAATCCTCACAGCTCCGAGTTCAGATTTAAAGATGGCCGCGCCCAGTGTTAGCAGTATAAGAAGCTCCTGTAATGTTACATTTATTTACACTTCTTACTAATATTTCTTGCATTAAATCAGTCATACACGTAGTTTTGGTTTATATAGATGTAGGGGGAAGCTGCTGTAGTATAATTCACATTCTTCGTGTGGTACAGAACTATAACGCCAGCTGTGCTAACAACGGCTAACAACAATAGCCTTAGCAAACGCGTTGTTTTGCTAGGCTGCTAACTGGTTTTCCGAGCAGCAAACTGGAACGCAAGTTGGTCGGGTGTGACATCACCCCCCCAGTTCCCAGTTCCGAGGTAAAAGGATTGCCACGTCCGTCTCCTTCTTCCTGTCCTCGTGTCTCCGCAGCGAGCTGGCCTCCGCAGAGGACACAAAGCAACAGTCGTCAGTATCCAAGATACGTCGGAGTCACCGACTGTAGTTTAAAGTCTTCATGAAATAATGCTGCAGATAAATACCTTGAAAGGAGCTCACGCGGATCCTCCAGGTCTTGGTCTGGACTCTTTATTTAACAACAGTTTATTTCAGAGATGCTAACGGCTAATCTCTGCTCCGACTCGTCTCTCTCTCACACACACGGACCAACAAGAACAGAACGGCCCACTTTAACTACCGTCCAATCAGCGAGCTCAACTCTGATGAGTCATAGCTCGCTGTTCTGAGGCGTTCAGGGACATTCTTTAAAAATCACGATCACTGAAACAACCCAGTTTTCATCTTAACTGAACTGATATTATATCCAGGAGGCAAAACAGAACAACAGACACGGAGCGTTGGAGAAGGTTTGACAGCAGAAATGATCTCTAGAACCTTCAAGGATCACAACCTGGCTGGAAAACCTGGTCCAGTAGTGCTGGATACATACAGGGGGCTTAAACCTTTTAAAGGAGATTGTTTGCTTTTTGCTTTCAAATCATGCACAAACAATAAAAAAACATCCCATAATCAACATTCACAATTTGTCTACTCTCCATTCCACATGTGAAAGCTACTAGGCTAAGCTCAAAAATCAGATGTCCCTTAAACAGCACACAGCCTTCAGCCTCCAGCTGCAGAAACTCTGAGAAAAACAAATGTGGGGGCAGAGAGAGCAGGAATACCACAGCCAGCTACTCTGGGCTGCGTGAGGGAGAAAAACTCACAAGATCATCCAGATTCTCACAACAATCTAAAGAAAACAGAAAGCTTTTTTTGTTTGTTTATTCTGACTAGCATCCAAATGATCAATAAATACACAAGAGCAGAAAAGAAAATAAGATATGGCTGAACAAAAAGTGTTGAAGCCAGAGCTTATTATAGCAAGCCTTTTTTCACAAAACACATCTTAAGCAAGAAACTCAGTTACAACATACACTTTCAAGTTTGTAAAGAAATAAAAAAAAACTTTCATCTCAAAAGAATAAATAAATACATAGGAAAGAGTTTCGTAGTGTAATTAAAGCAATATTTAAAGCAAATTTAATTTGAGAATTCAATATTTTCATGGTTGATTTTTATATTCATGTAATACTTTAGTTTTAAACATGATATTAAATAAAGACAGTGAGCTACATTTCTTTAGATAATTTTCAGAAGTATTCCATAAATTTACACCTGTAACAGAAACACATCCCTGCTTTACATTTGTTCTTATCTTGTCTTTTTTTTTTATAAACAGTCTTTTACCCTTGATTCACATCGACTGTCGGACTTCAAACTGCCGCTGAGTGCAGCAGGAAAGTGAATTGTTTTGTGCTTCAAACATGATTTGTGCTAATTTGAATTCAGTTAAATCGTAAAAATTAAGAGAATTTAAGAATTTCAATTAATAAAAATATTAGTTGGTTGCATGTAATTTGAATGGGTTACAATTCTTACAGCTTCTTGCAGATCACAACCATACAACAGAATTCAGAGAGAAGGAGGGAGGGAAGCAAAAAAGCTTAAAATTATTGTTTAAATCAAAGACAACATTTATTGGAAAAAACTTAAGTTCACAACAAGTAATACTCTCAAGGTACCAGCTACTTACATGAACAACTTCATAAAAACTACAATATCAATTAAAATTCATTCCATGTGCTTCAGTTCATTTGCTCTACGTTCTACCAGCGTGAAAACAAACAGACTTGTGGAAGTGAAATCCGTCTCAAACCCCGCCTTTGGGCCTCTACTCGTGTGCAGTGATGCGTTGGAATGCAACTCTCTCAGGGAGGGGCTCAGTTTGAATACTGTTGTTTGCAAACAGAAACAGTGGGGGGGACTTCGGACTCTATCCTTAAGTGTTTTGAAGAACTTGTGCTATAATGTAGATGCTGCAGGCTGAAAGACTGGTACTTAAATAATAAAAAAATTTGCAATCGACCTTTTATTTATTTCTTCAATTTGCAACAATAACATTAACTTGTGTAATTGCAATAGTTCAGGAACTGCATTAAACATAACATACACTCCATAGTCCTTAGAATATCAGCAAAGTTTCATACCTCATAAAATCGCAATATAGACGTTTTGATAGCGTATAAGGGCCTAAATTTTCACAGAACCATTTCATAAACTTTTACATACACCATGGACATCCTGTATTTCTACCCTGTACACAACACATTCATTGTATTGCAGCAAAATCCTGAAACTGTGCCGTTTCTACTTTGCGTGCACATGCATGTGTTTGAGGCTACTTAAAAAATTTACCACAAACTATAGAGGGAAATGGTTTTGCTCCTTTTTGAATACTCAAGTGATATTTTGTTATATTTATTAGGGATGCACCGAAATGAAAGTCCTTGACCGAAACCGAAAACAAAAAATGAGCAAACCAAGGCCGAAAACCAAAACACCGAAAGAAATTATGTCAATTATTAGAGCCGTAGAATTTTTGGCTACAATGTGCACTAACCTCACTAAAATCAAGGCATTGCAATAAATCAAATACAAAAGTATCAAAATATTTAATTTATCACAGACATTGTCGAATTTCCCTTTCTGGGATAAATAAAGTATTTTTCATTTCATTTTTCATTACAGCAATGCACAATATGTACATTGTATAATGCCTTTTGATTTTTTTCTCTGTAGTACTACAACAAATACTAACATCTAGGCTGTTAACTGACTGAAGCTGAAATACTGTGAAATTAAATATATTTTCACATAAAAAAGCAAAGTGCAGAAGTCACGTGCTGGATGCCCTGTTTGCTGCATCATCACAAGTTTCGGCCGTGTTGTTTTGGTGATTTATGCGTTTTGGCCAAAAAACGAAAATGCACTTTTGGGTCATTTTTAGCCAAAAACTTTTGGTGGCCGAATTTTCGGTGCATCCCTAATATTTATTTATTTTTAGTAAGTATATAACATTTTTTCTGTGATGTGCCGCACCACAGTGACATACAATTTATCAACTAAACAGAACAAAATAAAATGCATTATCCAACCGAGTGTGACAAATCAAAACACAACATTAGATAGATAGATAGATAGATAGATAGATAGATAGATAGATAGATAGATAGATAGATAGATAGATAGATAGATAGATAGATAGATAGATAGATAGATAGATAGATAGATAGATAGATAGATAATATAAACACCCTGAAATCCCCCTGCTACTCCCCCGTCTGCCTCTAGAATAAATAAAAAGGGAAAAAAGTAGATTTTCATAACAAAAAACAAAATAAGTACAAAATTAAGTTCCTAAAAAAAACCTGACATTTATATTTTCAACAACCTCAAAAGATCCTTTTAGCTAATCTCATCTCTAGATCTTTGCTAAGTCTTTTTCACATATGACCAAAATCCCATATCACAATATAACTCATTTTATAATCACAATAAATATATAATTTTCAATAATTTAATATATAATTTGTATTGAAATTGCAAAAGGAAATGCAGTTTCAAATCATACACTGAACAAATAAATGTAAAAGATAATTATTCCTTTAATTTCATTCTTTCTAATCAGGATGTGTTGGTCATTTTAATATCCAACAGTATCCTAAAATAGGTACTTCACTGCAGTATCCATTTGTCATGATGCACCATGTGCACAAACACGTGGGGCCACGTGCATGCATGGACGTGCAGCACATCTTGACCTAAACAAACATGGTGGGACAAAGTGACAGAGACGCGTTTCAGACCAGAATAATTAGTTCTCAACAAGATGACCATCCAACCCAAACTGAGGAGCGTGTAGTTAAAAGAGGGACAACTTCGGTCACATGGATGTGGTTTGGAAAAAGACAGATCCGGTCATGGACCAGAAAACAAAGCATATGCCGGCACTTAGGGACGTCTCTCGGCACCTGAAGTAGCGTGTAAACAACTGTTGTCGGTCTTTCCATATCCAAACCACATCCACGCGACAGATGATGTCCCCTTTTTCGGTACAAGCCTCTCAGTTTGGGTTGGCTGGTCATTTTGGTTGAGGATTAGTCCAATTACCCTTCTCTGAAATGGTCTGCCACCGTCTCCCTCCATGTTTGTTTGCAGCATGCGTCTACATGTGGCACATCTTGATTAAACACTTCAATCAAGATGCGCCACATCCATCTTGTATCATTTATGCCTATCGCGGCATAAACAATAGAGCTTCATATAAAACAATAGAGATTTTCTTAATTCCAGACGATATCTGTTGTTGTATCACCCAGCTCTACTCACAACTGCAGGGGTTCTTTCCCATGTGGACTCTCATGTTTGTTGAAGCTAGTCTTATGGCTATATCTTTGACCACATTCATTCATCACAGCTGTATGGTTTCTCTCCTGTGTGGATTTTTAAGTGTTGTTTTGAGCTAATCTTATCTCTAAATCTTTGCCCACATAATAATCACAACTGTAGGGGCTCTCTCCTGTATGGATTCTCATGTGTTTGTTGAAGCTAGTCTGATGACTATATCTTTGTCCACATTCATCACAGCTGTATGGTTTCTCTCCTGTGTGGATTCTTAAGTGTTTGTTCAAGTTTGACTTTTGAGTAAATGTTTGTCCACATTCATCACATCTGAATGGTTTCTCTCCCGTGTGAATTCTAATGTGTTCTTTTAAGGTTGTCTTTCTACGAAATCTTTGTTGACATTCATCACAACTGAATGGTTTCTCTCCTGTGTGGATTCTCATGTGTACTTTTAAATTTGTCTTTCCACAAAATGTTTGTTGACATTCATCACAGCTGTATGGTTTCTCTCCTGTGTGGATTCTTAAGTGTTTCTTCAAGCTTGACTGTTGAGTAAATGCTTGTCCACATTCATCACATCTGAATGGTTTCTGCCCTGTGTGAATTCTTGTGTGTCCATTTAAGTGTGTCTTATTAATAAAGCTTTGTCCACATTCATCACAACGGAATGGTCTCTCTCCTGTGTGTATTCTTATGTGTTCTTTCAAGCTTGACTGTATAGTAAACGTTTGTCCACATTCATGACAACTGAATGGTCTCTCTCCTGTGTGGATTCGTGTATGTTGGTTTAAGGTCAATAGTCTGGTAAATGTTTTTCCACATTCATCACAGCTGAATGGTTTCTCTCCTGTGTGAATTCTCATATGTCGGTTGAGGCCCGCCTTTTGACTAAATCTATGTCCGCATTCATCACAGCTGTATGGCTTCTCGCCTGTGTGGACTCTCACATGCAGTTTTAAGTTTGTCTTTCTATGAAATGTTTGTCCACACTCATCACAGCTGAATTGTTTCTCTCTTGTGTGAATTCCTATTTGTCTAACATTTTTCTCATGATAAATTTTACTACTAGCATCACAACTATCTGTGTGACTACTTTTGAATAAATTTATATTTTTCTTTACTTTGAAACATTTCTTACTATTCAAACAGCTCGAAGAGCTTTGTGTCATACCTCTCGGGAGAGGTTGTCGGTAGTGAAACTCTTCACCACCTTCAGAGCAGCCGAGGGTGTTTTCTGCATTGTGAAACTCCACATCACTGTTAACACCTGACCAATGTGCCTCATTGTCATTACAGCCTTTACCAGCGTCTTCCATTTCAGAATCTAAAAATGATATTTGCTTTATCTCAGAAGAGCCTGAAGCTTTCCAATCTCTACTGTGTTGAAAATAAGTGTTTGGGTCTGGATTACTGGTAAGTTCTGGTCCTCCACAGACCTCTTCTTCACATTCTTCTTTAATCTGTTCAGCTGGGTTGTTGGTTGGAGCCTCTACCTCTGCTTTAACTTCAGTTTGGGTTTGATGAAGGTGGGATGAATACAAAGAAGGACTACATTCTTTTTCTTCATCCTCAGTCTTCAAGAGGAGCCATCATCATTGGTAAACTGGTGACACTCTCCACCAGACCATCAACTTTTCTCCATCCTGATTGGGCCATAGTTCCTCTGTTCCTCTTTTATGAGGTGGGTCTCGAGGTCCTGCTTGTCCAGACTGCGTTTACAGAGGTCCTCTGTAATCACCAACAGCTGCTGCACATATGCAGGGAACACTGAAATGAAAAAAGAAAGATAAAACTGGATTTTGAGATCATGTAGCAAAAATATTCCCACCTCACCCCCTCAGAGCCTCTTCAAAGGCGCACCTTGAAAATGTCTGCATGCACGATACCTCAGTCAACAAAAAGAGCAGAGTTGTATTAAATATCAAGTAATGTTGCAGAGAGGCCTTGTAAAGAAGAAAATTTCGTTACAACCTCAACTTTTCCAATGATCAGTAAAAGAATACAGCTGGTATAAAAGACAAAGTCAGCACTATTACTTTTTTCCAGAAGAAGCCTGAAATAATCTTAAGAGTAAGCAAGCAGCTTTCAGTCCTTGTCTGTTCATGTAAAATTATAAATGCATAAACACTTATGAGTCATCAGGTTTTTGTTTACATCACATAGCATGTCAGGGTAGGGCTGAACGATTTCAGGAAAAAAAATCTAATTGCGATTTTTCTGGGCGATACTTCGATTAGATTCACGGTTTTCTTCAAATCAAGGTTCAGTACAATATTTACAATGTACAATAACATCTATGAACATGACAGAAAACTCCATTATATCATCAAAACATTAAAAGCTATTACTCTTAATCAAGGATGACATTTAAAGGTGAGATTTAGCTCACTTTTAAATGCAGATATTAAAATAAACAAATGCATGTACATTCACTGGAACTCCGGGTTTTTCCAGATTCCTGCAGTCCTCCTCCCTCTACCACAGTTAACCACATTTACTGGCTTTTTCAAATCAAGTAATCTGCATGTTGCTTTATTTACTTGAATATCCAGTGTTTAAAAGACGTCACTGTGCTATTTTTAATATTTTAACTGTTTCTCACCATAATGCACTGAGAAGTAACCAAATAAGAATTCGGTATACTTTCCTTTTACAGTTATGGTATGGAGGTTACGTTACTGAAACAAACAAACCAGGGAATTTATCATGGATTCATATGTGCATTGAAATCTAATTAAGTTGTAAAATAAATCTTAACAAATATCAGGTTTTACATTTGACTTCATTTTTATGTCATTCTGTCTCCTGGACTTGAGGTGAAGACAACGCTCCTACATCAGAAATGATCAGGTGGTTTTACCCTGATTGTTTTTAATAAAGGGGCATATCTGAGGTTTGGACGCACATTTTTGGCCAAAACAGTGTTCCGTACTCATCCTTTCATGTCCGCTTGACAAGCAGCAGCAACAACTTTCCTCCCGTTTCTGGACTTCTGGTTTAACTGTGATGCTTAACCAATGTCCCAGATAACGAGGACAGAGTTTCTGTGTGCTGCACCCGGTCACGTAACGAGTCCAGCTGATTATACATCTCCTTTTACTGAGATCCGGCGGATCCTTACTTTACTTGCCCGCATCGCGCTCGTGTCCACAGCACAAAGCCCAAAACTTTATAGGTTAAGAGAAAACTGGTTGGAATTCAGTAGCACTTTTATTCCCATTAAAATGATTTGATCTGATTCTACAGATCAGACGCATTTTTCACTAGACTGTCTGATCAGCTGATCGCTGCTGGCGACTTAACTGCTGAGTCATGAAATCTGACGGTGCAGACGGTTCAAGATTATATTTTACTGAACATAAAATTCCCTCATTGGACGGAGCGGATGAACAAACACCAGGAGGCTCCTGCAGCAGAGGTCTGCAGCCTCTCTACAACAACAGAACCGAACGTTAGAAGCTGGATGAGGTTCTGAAGCTGCATCCCAGCCCTGATGCTGATTGGTTAAAGCTGACATGTCCATGACTAACATTCCGCTTCTGATTGGTGAGCTTAGTTGGCTGGTGCAGAGAAACGTGTGTACGAATGATGACAGAGCAGATCCTGGGTCAGTCAGGAGCGCTGGAAAAACCGTGGCTTTGGCATCACATGATCTGAAATCGCAGTTTCGATCTGAAAATGATACATTGTTCAACACTACGTCGGGGATGCAACAATACATGCTTTCGTATCGAACAGAACCACATGCAGCTCGGGAGTGTGTAGTTGAGGATTGATGGCAGGTCTGGAGACACTGAGACCAGTGAAAGGACAGGAGGAGGATCCTGTCAGGTCCGGCAGGCCAGACTCATGTAGGACGTCCAGCTGGGCCGAGCTCGTGGACAGCCGTTGGTGGACGCGTCGCGGGGCGGTGGTGAGACCCCCGCTGCTCCACTGCTGGTTTAGCTGTTTTTATTTGCTGGGACTTGTGATTAGGGCTGGGCGATATAACGATATATATCGTCTGCACGATAGAAAACTTATCGTTTCATATGAAGCTCTATCGTTTATACGGCGATAGGCGCTTTACTGCAGCGTTTAATCAAGATGCGCTGCGTGCACTCGCACACTGCAAACAAACATGTAGGGAGATGATGGCGGACCACTCAGACGGGTGTAATTAGACTAATTCTTAACAAGATGACCAGCCGACCCAAACTATGAGGCTTTTACTTAAAAGAGAGACAACTTCTGTCGCATGGATGTGGCTTGGATATAAAAAGACTGACAGCAGTCCCAAGAGCCGGGAAACCTTCAGTTGTCTGGTCCGTGACCGTGTTGGTCTTTTTCATATAAATCCAAACCGCATCCATGCAGCAGAAGTCGTCCCTGTTTTAACTACAAGCTCCTCGGGTTGGTTCTGCTGGACATCTTATTGAGAACTAATCATCCTGGTCTGAAACGCGTCTGCCACCGTTTCCCCCCCCCCATGTTTCTTTGGGTCAAGATGCGCTGTATGTAAGACTCAGCACTACATGCACGCGGTGGCACGTGTCCACACGCACGCTGCAGCACGTGTCCGTACACGCACGCTGCAGCACGTGTCCGTACACGCACGCTGCAGCACGTGTCCGTACACGCACGCTGCAGCACGTGTCCGTACACGCACGCTGCAGCACGTGTCCGTACACGCACGCTGCAGCACGTGTCCGTACACGCACGCTGCAGCACGTGTCCACACACGCACGCTGCAGCACGTGTCCACACACGCACGCTGCAGCACGTGTCCACACACGCACGCTGCGCATCTTGACAAACACAAACACTGCAGTAAGGCGCCTAATCGCGGATACTGTTACCCCGGCTTTTCACCGGGTCCTTGAGCGCAGCGCAGCGGCTTTGCTCCAACCTCCACCTGCGAGCATTTACACCTGCACTGTGCGCCAGCGAGCGCACCAGCTATTACGAAGTGAAGGCTCCCCATCATGACAGAGGCTCCGATCGTTTGCTGGACATTTATTTGTTCAGCAAAGTTTACAAGAAGAGCAGCCTGAAGTTGCCTTCAGAAACAATAACAGTCAAGTGCGAGCAAACAGGATAGAACAGTTCCAGTTAAGCTCCCTTCACAATAAAACACTTCCGGGTGTTTCAAAATAAATCATTTTAGGTGGAATCAATAAGCTTCTCGGTATTTATGCATTAAAATCATGTCACCAGCACATCCTGCTGAGACAAAATGAAGTAGAAGAAACATTTAGTACCTACGACCTTTATTTGTTCAGTAGATGATTTGAAACAACATTTCCACGTTGCATTTTAAATACAAATTAGTTATTGATTAAATTATTATTGAATTGAACATCACCCCCCCCCCCCCCCCCCCCCCCAAAAAAAAACAAGCTATATCGTATGTATATCATTATCATGATTAGAGTTGCACGGTACCAACGGTACCCACGGTACCCCACGCTACCAGATCATAACGGTTCCTACTATACTAGAATTTATACACGACGGTACTACCGTGGATTACTACAACCCGGTCCAGTTTAGCTAGTAGCGTCCGTCTCTACTCTCTTCCCTGCTTCTCTCACTGCATGCTTCTCCCTGTCAACAAACCCACATGGCAGCTACTGCAACCTAACTAAACAGCTGCTGAATGATTGGCTGTTTGCCGCTTACTGGTGACGTTCATGGATATGATAGGCTGTTTACGCACGTTGGATCCGCCCGTCTGTAAACTGATGGCTGTTCGTATGTTTCTACCGGCAAGAAGGAAGTCCATGAAGACAGCTCCGCTTCTTAAAAAAAAAAAAAAATCGGCGAAAAACAAAACAAAACAACAAGCGGTCTCGTTGTGCACATGCAGCCTCGTTGTGCACACGCAGCACTAACACGAAGCACACACTCGGCATGGCAGAGAACGGCGAGTCTGCCGCGGCACCAGTGGCACCGCAAATCTTGCTCAAAAAACCAAACTCCAAAAGTCACATTTGAAACTATTATGGCTTAAAACAAGGCACAGACGGTAAAGTAGTAGACAATAGCCGTCCACTGTGCAGGCGCTGCCACCAAGCTATAGGGAGCCAAAGGAGGGAACACATCCAACCTCAAAAAACACCTGCAGTGTCGTCACCCAGACTTGTATGTCAAATACCAGATTAGTAGGCCCTGTTTATTTGCTCATTAGCTAATATTAATAGCCTATAATATTATAATTACATTATATGCTCCGTGTACAGGCTGAGGAATGAAGAGTTAAAGGGTGTCAAAGTTTAAGGCACCTAGAAAATGCATAAACATATTATTTCATTAGTTATTACAGGGAACCAGTTCCTGTTTATTGTATTTTGTCCTCTGTAGTTTACAGACCCTTTCCAAAAAATAGATTAGAATAAACACCTTTTCCATGATATTCTAATTTTTTTGGAAAGGGTCTTTATAGAACTGAGCTACAGTTCAATGAAGTAGCCTTTGATATGCCTTTGCACAAGTTCTATTCTACTTCAAAGAATACCTCAAAATTTGACTGGACAAACAATCAGTGGATCTGTTTTTTTTTTTTTTTAAAGTATTTGATAAATGTTGTTCATAACCATATTTGTTTCAGTCTAATTCTTACTTCACAAGTGTTATGTTTATTATGCACCAAACAGCATTATAAGTAACAAGTATGTATAACTTGTACAAACAAATTGCAGTTCATATAAGGAATAATAATTAAAAAAGGGTGCGGTATCGTGATACTACCCGGAACCGTGATACTTTGTCTGGTATAGTATCGTGGTTACTCATTTTGGTATCGTGACAACTCTAATCATGATATAAAATTTGTTATATCGTGATATGGGATTTTAGTCATATCGCTCAGCCCTACTTGTGATGGTAAATCAGCGGTGGTCCTGTCCTGACCAGCCCCCGCTTGCAGTGCTGAGTCCCGGCCGGTCCCTCCCGCAGGTCGACCCATCCTCCAAGCGGAGAGGAGGACCGGTGTTGGTACGTGAGGGACTCCCCGTGGAGGCTACAATGACGACCAACAGGATACCGCACGTGTGCGCACCGCATTTGTGAAGAATTAATCCAATAAAAAAAATTATTAATAAATCCTCGATCCAGCCTTAACAAATAAGACGGCGGATCCCAGCGCAGCAGTGAAAGCATCCAGACCTCCTTCCCTTTGATTTAACTTTGAACAGCTGATTTTCAGCATGTTGGAGTTTCCAGTGATGCAACTGAAAATAAGTTGTTCCAGCCAACGGGAAAGTGAGGTCTGAATGCTTTCCTCCTCTCTGAGATGTAAGTAAGTCATGATTATGTCGGGTTAACATCAGCTCATGCTCGGCCATCATAACGCCACCATCTCCCGACATCTTCCCGTTTAAATTCTCCTCTGCAGGGAACAGAGCAGCCTCTCACCTGACATGTGGACATGATGCTGTTCTGAAGAACTCTAGTTTTAAATCAACCAAAAAGGTTTGATGTAGAAAGCTGTCACGGATTTATTTGTTATTTCATTTCATTAGATTAACAGCACAGTTCAATTATTTTTATTTTTCAAAAGCATTATTTTATTAGAGAAAAGAGAAATGTTTTATCTTTGGTTATTAATTCATTCATTTGATTGTTTGTGTTCAGCCATGTTTACATTATTTGTTACGTTAAGTTAAATGTTATGTCATTTAAATGAAATACTTTAAAAATTTAAAAATTAAAAAAAAAAAAAAACATTTTTAAAATAAATAAATTTTAAAAATCATTATGTGTATCAAATTGTGTGTCAAAAATTCTGATACGAATTGAATCGTGAGTTGGTGCATCGTTACAGCCCTAACTTCACTGCATCTCTTCGTGCCTGCAGGCAAACAAGGTTCTGGTTCCATTCTGGAGTCTCAGAACCTCGACGTTTTCTGGTAAACTGGCCCATGTTTACCAGTTTAACCACAAAAAAAGAAAAATGGCGGTCAAGTCATCAGGCTCCATTCCAACCTACGACTTCCAGAAATAAACAATACATTCATACAATCAACACAATTTCTCGTGTCTGCTCAGCTGAGCGCATCGTTTTCTGCCTCAGCAGCAGGTTGACTGATGATCAAAAATCACTTGTTCTTGGTGTAAACAGCCTTTGAATTAATTCTGCAACGTCTCTCCTCTTGTTAAGAGTCTGAGGTCGCAGAAGACCAAATCAGCTCCTTATAAATGCAGAGATTAAAGAAAAAAAAATTGTTTGACAGAAAATTTTCCAGGTCAGTTCGTATTTCCCGGTCATGTATGCGCCCATCGCACCACACTTTTAGAACATCTATTTGATCACTTTCCAAAATTTCCAGGTAAAACAGTTAAATACTGCATCAGCCCTTCGGTTCTCGTATGCAACATTTAGGTTGTAAGAAAACTTTACTTTTCTACACCATTTAAATACGCAGGACTAACAACATTTTGAAGATTTGACAGATTACTGTGAGGTAATTCATCTCTGTCCCGTGTCCTGTTACTGTGCGTTTACAACGAGCTGGAAGAGTGAGACACCTGAATTTTCTGCCAGGTATCAATAAAGTATTCCTTTTTCCGTTCCATCTATCTAAACTGTTTATGAACTATTAAACAGGTTTTTAATTTTACTCAGTTTGTAATGTATTCTTACAAATAATTACCCATCTATATATCTTTACAATACAAGTTCTATTTATCTTACAACACCGAACAAATCAGAGGAAATAAGTGTAATTGTGCCAGCTGTGCCAAGAAAGAGGCCTGGATATGTCAGTACTTCTGTAAATTTAACTTTAGTTGCAGATATTAAATATGAAACCATAATGCTTCTAAATCATCTAAACATTACTCAGAAACTATTTCATGTTTCTCTTTTCTCCTCTTCATCACTGTGAAGATGCTGGTAGCGGTTATTATTAAGTTCTTCAGAGGATGAAGATCACAAGTCCGTCTGTAATGAACAGCTACAAGGTCTGGAGAGTTGCTTTTCACAGCAGTACTCTCAGAAGTAAATCATGGAAACAACACTCCCCTGGTAAACACATTTATCAGCGGTTCATATTCTGGCTGCTTTTCACGCAGGGTGCTGATTTGGACACAACACCAACAACTTCACCTCACTAAGCAGCAAACATGACAAACACACAATTCCCGGGAATATCAGCGCTTAGAGATGAAAGCAAACACATCACAGCAAGGTATGGAAATTCTCACCTCCCTCCCCGACGAGGCTTCCCTCGATAACAAGTCTTTGTCTCCTTCTTCCTGTCCTCGTGTCTCCGCAGCGAGCTGGCCTCCGCAGAGGACACAAACCAACAGTCGTCAGTATCCAAGATACGTCGGAGTCACCGACTGTAGTTTAAAGTCTTCATGAAATAATGCTGCAGATAAATACCTTGAAAGGAGCTCACGCGGATCCTCCAGGTCTTGGTCTGGACTCTTTATTTAACAACAGTTTATTTCAGAGATGCTAACGGCTAATCTCTGCTCCGACTCGTCTCTCTCTCACACACACGGACCAACAAGAACAGAACGGCCCACTTTAACTACCGTCCAATCAGCGAGCTCAACTCTGATGAGTCATTGCTCGCTGTTCTGAGGCGTTCAGGGACATTCTGTAAAAATGACAATCGCTGAAACAACCCAGTTTTCATCTTAACTGAACTGATATTATATCCAGGAGGCAAAACAGAACAACAGACACGGAGCGTTGGAGAAGGTTTGACAGCAGAAATGATCTCTAGCAGGGACGGACAGGGACAAAAAAAAAAAAAAAACAGCCCTGGATGTTGGCTCATCCCGGCACACATCAATTGACACACAGACATTGAACACTCTACCTGGCACGCATACTATACTATGGGCTAAAATATGTGCCACTAGAAACTGAATTTGAATAATTTATATTTCAATTTGAATTACATAATTGTAATTTGTATTGTTTAATTAGAATCACTTTGCTGTAAAACTGAATCTGAACTGAATCTGAATTAAATTCTCTTTACTTTGGATCTAAAATCCCAAAGCTTGAAACTGTAAGATAAGATTATGAAAATTCAGCTCTCCATTTTCCACGTTCAGTTCTCATTATTTAAATTCAGTTCTCGAAATTCAATTTCAATTCACTGTCACAGACATCTGCGTATTTGAGCCAATCGAGCTCAGATACATAGTTATGGCCATATTGGGGGGGTCTCTTCACTCACCATAGTATACACAGAGTGAACGATTATGCCTGTGTTTGTGCAGCTTATTATTATTGTGCAGTATTCATTCATTCATGCATTCATTCATTTATTTATTTCAAGCACCTTTGTAGTTAAAACAAATCACTGCACGGCACATATCAAGTTAATCATAAATTAATACAACAGAACACATGCAGGAAAAAAAAGGGGAAAAAGAGGTCAATAAATTCATCAGTGCTTGAAAGGGAGTGGGAAGAAGATAACTTTTTAAATCCCACCCTTTCCCTTATGACAACTTAACTAATATTAGTCACTCCTGCCTATTTCAAGGCAATACACGATTTATATAATGGAAATGAATTTTTATAATCCACTGATAGAACTGTTTAACATAATTTAGCCAATAAGATGACAATTAAATTATCTGGAAAAACCTAATGAAAATAGTGAACTAGAGGAGAAGAAAGAAATATATATATATATATATACACACACACATATGTATGTATGTATATATATATATATAAATATATCTACACATATACATATAAACATACTTACACACATACATGTACATATATACATACATACATCGAGCAAGCATATGTCCAAAATAGTGCATTCCTAATAGCATTCCACAGGCAACAATATTCAATACCAAATTCCTACTGACCTTCAGTATCCGACCAACAAAATCGCAACTACAGATCTAAAAAGAAAACATGCGGAGCTGAAGGGCGGGACCCTCATTAACACCAGGAGTGGACGTCTGACATGAATTTACAGCCAAACTTCTCCAGGAGACATGAACTAGAAGCTATGCTAATGTTAGCGGCTACTTGTAAGCACAGATTACTTTATCGACTACAGATGCAGATTAATGTTTGCTTTCATCCTAGGTCTGATCAGCCCACCATGTTGTTTCTGGAATAAATTAATTTCATGTAAACTATTAAAGATAGAAATCTCTCAACGTTACTCTCAACTTTTTAGACAATGTGTTTATGGTGGCGTTGTGATCCGCTGCTGCAGCTTTTATTTATTTATTTATGTATTTATTTATTCATTCATTCAAAGTAAATACAGACAAAAAACATACAAATTAGGGAAACGTGAATAGTTTTTTTTTTTTTTCATAAACAGAAGCATCTCTGGTGCTCAGGTGTGATGCGGGCATGTTGCTGCCCGACCACGACATTTAACTACCTCGTCAAATCAGTCAGTAGGGATGGTGAAAACGAAGCTTTATGAGACACAGACATTTTGACACAGCTGCCAAGAGACCGAAGTCTTGAGACATTTAAGACAGTCAGCATGAGCTCCATCTGCTGGTCGTGGATGTGTACTGCAGCTGAGGGAAGCGCTGTCTGGAGCTGTCCTGCCTCTGGCTCGGTGTATAATAAAAGATGTTGTCAACCTTCTGTTAGTGTTTCCTTTGTGGTTCATTTTTTGGAATTATCCCCTGTGATAAATAAAGTATTTTTCAATAAATATTGAAAAATTCAGTCCTCACTATTCAATAAATGAACAGTGAGAACTGAATTTGGAAAATAGAGTTGAAATTTCTTTATCTTACATACAGTTTCAAGTTTTGGGATTTCAGTTCCCATCTAAAAAAGAAAGTGATTAAAATTTCCTATTCAGATTCAGTTTCACAGCACAGTGATTAAGTTAAAGGTTGAATATGGAACATTTTTATTAAAAGTATATTTTTTAAAAAAAAAAACTTCCAAGGGGGTTGGGGGGTGAAAAAAAGAAAGAAAAAAAATCCAAAAAAAAAAAAAATAAGAAAAAAAAAAAAAAAAAAAAATTTTAGGGGTGGAAAAAGGGAATTAAATAATAAAAAAAAACGATTGGGGTGAAAACAAAATCTGGGGAAAAAATATTTGGAATAGTGGTTGTAGGGAAGTGAGAGGAGGGGAGGAGTTGAGGGCGGGGGGGTGAAATGTGTTTGGGGGGGGAGGGGAAGGGAGAAAATTGGGGGAAGATTAAAAAGGGCAAAAAAAGTTCGGGAAAAAGGGATTGGGGGATTTGGGGGAGGGGAAGTGCTGTTGAAAATGGCAAAGTGTCAGTTATAAACTCCTCTGCGTTCTTGTTGGACATGTTGCAGACTGTTGGTCACTTGCGTATCAGCAGTGAGCCTGGCATCCCAGCGGCTGGAGTTGTTTTTCTGCCGTTGCAACTACAACCTAGACACACGTGATGTCGCTGTTCTGTCCGTATTCCATATTCAACCTTTAAACAATACAATTTAATGTAATGTACAATGTAATACAAGACCATGTAACCCTCAGGACAGCGTCCCTCGAGGACCCACTTTGGACACCACTGCATGATGACATGAGATGGTCCTGTTTACACCATAATTCATTCACAGAAAATGCAAAAACTCTTTCCTTTGCATTTTTGGGAACACCCCCCCCCCCCCCCCCCCCCAAAAAAAAAAAAAAACCCATTTAGGTTTAATAACAAAGGGACGCTTGATGTGATCGTCCATGATTGATAATCCCATCATGCAGATCATGAAAACAGTTAATGTTGTCTTCTCTGTTTACTAAGTTAAACTTACACGTCGTCTCCTTTGACTGCGGCGCTTGTTTTCTTCCTGTATGAAACGAAGATGTATTGCCTGTTTACTTGATTCTTCTTCTCCTGCTCCTTCTGTGCTCTTCCAGCCTTGATGTTAGACGCCTGATTAATAATCAACATCCATAATCTATAATCCCGTCATGCAGACCAGGAAAACAGTGGTGTTGTCTTTTCTTCTTACTTTGTTTTATTTTGTTGGGGTGCAAGAGTAACATGTCGCTGTCACAGATGGTTGCATCACATCAGCCCCTATCAAGGACCCTGACTCATGTGTGAATGAAAAAGGAATCAGTTCCCCTGGAGAGGTGTAGTTCATAGAATGGAATTCCAGAGCTGTGTTCGAAATCATCCACTCACTCCCTATTCCCCACATAGTGTATAAGATGTAGTCCACTATATCATGTACACAATGTAGGGAACAACAGGAGGAGATTTTGGACACTACATGGGGTGACATCAGTAGATGTGCCAAATATTGCTGCGACATGCAGTAGCAGAACTTCAATAAAGTTTGAGAAAAAAAAGATGTGCAGTAGCAGTAGCTAACAGTTATGAACAACAGGCAGCTTTCCTGCTACGAAGAAATACCATTATTGTTAAAAGCTACACAACAACACCACTAAAGCAAATGTTGGTACTTTAACATTACTCACGTTTATTTATACGAACAGCTGCTTCGACATTTTTCTTCTTCTGCGATCACAAAACACGGCCGCATTGCATTGTGGTATATGGGAGTAAAATGTAGGGTACATTTTGTACACTTACATTCGCAGTGCATTGTGGGTATTTTATAGTGGATGATGTAGTGGATGAAAAGTAGTGAACAGAATTCAAACAACACTACAAAATGGTGTGCTCACTATATAGTGCACTTTCATTCGTGATAAGGAGCGATTTCGAACACAGCTCAGGTGAGCAGTAATTATAACGGCTCTGTCTGAATGCAGCTATTAAAGGGACGAGGCAAGATTAAGAAACGAAACTTGCGACTGCCGCTTCAGGTAACTGCAGCCACGAGCAAAGCCGTCACAGGAGCACAAACTGAAGCTATAATGTTGTTTACTAAGCTTTTACTTCGTAGTTACACTTTTTAGTGTCTTTCAGTTGATCTGAATCATTTGCTTATGGCAGAAGAATCCATAACTATCGCGTACAGTGTTTGAATTTACGGCGACCGGCTTCTTCCTGTATCAAAACTGCGGATGTAGCGTCATTTTACGTCACGTCTGCAGGGCAGCGCGGGAAGTTCGGACACCGAATTGCAGCGCATTTTGCAGCACACAGCCTGTTCAAGGCAACGGAGAGAAATGTGGGTGGAAACGTTCTTTTTAGTATTTAGCGCTTCATCACCCATTAGTATGAAAAAATGGACATGCATGTTTGTTTGCTTTTTTTAATTCCTGCCTCTAGTCCCTTTAACTGTCGGAAAGTGTTTTATGTTTCCTGATTATTTCATTTTGACACAGGAAGTGACATCACTTGCCTTCCCCCTAATAGATGCTTTCCCACATGTGCGTGCATAAGCTACAGTAAGTTCTAAATGTGTGTGTTATTATTCAGGTTTAAAATAACTGTGTGAACTGAGTACAACAGTTATTATACTGTCCTAACAGTTGTAGTCTAATAAATCCATAGATTGCAACCAGAAAAAGAATTCAGAAAAGGAGGGAAACAATAAAGCTTGAAATTGTTTAAATCAAAGACAATATTTATTGAAAAGAACTAGTCACTACAAGTAATTCTCTCAAGGTACCAGCTACTTACAAAAACATCATAAAATTGCTATACCCATTAAAATTCATTACTTGTGTTTCAGTTCATTTGCCCTACTAGGGCTGGACGATATAGAAAAAAAGATTATCGATCAAAAAAAATCTGTATTGATCGATATCAATATTTATCAAAAAAAAAAAAGCCATTATCAAATTAAAAGCTATTTTAGGTGCATCGTGGCCATTTAAGGTTTTGCTGAATTACCTACTTATAATAAAGATCAAATTAAAGCCGGTTTCAGACCTGCATTGCAGAACATGAGCGGTAAAGTCCATCCGCTCTTTAAACAGACTCGTCTTTTTCAAACATGCCGCTTCCTTACGGACTTAACGCGTCCCGGTGCTTTCAGACATCAGGAAATGTTGCAGAAAAGTCAGCACAGCCCCGCTCTCCCTTCAACTCTGTCCGGAACATTTTCTTGTGCTGTCAGCCAAAACGACGTGCCACAACATTTCTGCTCCTGTTACATGTAGACCAGCCGGTACATGTCCGCTACATCTCTGAGGTAAAAGACCGGTACGCATGTCTGAATGCAGCATTATAAAGGACAGAGTTCGCAATATTACCGCTTTCCAGTGCAAGTCTGAAAGAGGCATAACACTGAATTCCAGTTCAGCCTGTGCCTGAGTCTGCATTTGTGATTGGTTTGGCTTAAGGAGTGACTGTAGTATCATGCTACCTGATAGGCTACAGCAGAAAACTGTGTTTCTATATTGAACTTTTATTGACCCTCTTTTTTTATATTGAAAAAACCTCTATCAATCGATATATATTGATATTGAATTATCGTCCAGCCCTATGCTCTACCAGCTTTTCACTTTGCACATATATAGTATGTAGGATGCCCTCAAGTCCCAGCCTGAACCGTATGGAGAAAATCAAATTACAACTTTTGTTGTCCATAGATAAAAGCCTGCACTGTTTGAGCTAACCAGGGTAAACATTGTGAGCTTATGTAGCATCACCATCACATTTGCAGTTCATCATCAGCATCTTTAGTGGTCTAAAGCTAATTTATCAGCCGTTACCTTTCCCTCCCTCCCTCGGACTGCAAACAGATGCCTCCTGCTGCTCCGCCTCTGACCCCGTTACTCTGAAGTGCTGTCCACGTGCACAGCAGATGACATCATCATCACTGCTGCTGCTGCAGTGTCAGTTCAGAAATGTTGACATTGTTCATGTTAAATCATTTAATCCTCGGCATTCTGAAGGTGGTGATGATGATACAGCCATGGTCGGCCACCAGTCACTGAAGGGGAAACGCGGCTTTTCCTGGAGCGATTTCTTCCCTATGTCCATGTGGTGATGCCAATTCTTCACGTGCTGGTGTTGTGGTTTGAGATAGGGTGGGACTTGGAGACAGAGCATGCATGGGTCTGCGTTTGTGATTGGTTGAGAGGGAGTAGTGACCGTAGTTCTGAGCAACATGATAGGCTTGTCACGAAAAATGAAGGGAGGCTTTTTTTTTCCTATCAAACTTCCTATTGAGGCTCTTTATCTTTCGCAGGCACGCCTATCGATAGATATTATTATCCAATTATTGCCCAGCCCTATGTAAGATCATTTCAGGGTTTTGAAGAACTATAATATAGCTGCGGCAGGCTGAAAGACTGGTACTTGAATAAAAAAAAAATTTCAAGGAATCTTACACCCACAGAGTGATGTGCCTTCATTTTCTACTCAGCCTCGTGCTGAGCAAGACTGTGGTACACTCATTTATAATCTCAAATGCAGCTGGAAATTGGAGAGGTTTTTTGATGTCCCCCAACTTTCATATAATGGAGTTCACTAGCGCTTGAAACAAAAAAGTCCATAGAAGTCCACAAAACTTGTCAATATTCCTCCATACTGCCCGTCCAATGTAATCCAAGTGTCCTGAGTGGGTAGCGTCCATAATTTACTGGAAACCACATCATTTAGTATATTTCTATAGCCTAAAGAGTACTACATCTTACTTCCACGATGCACACTCATGTCAGTTAATGACACTACAGAAGCCATTGCAGACAAGATTGCACATACTTTCTTTCATTCTTTGTTTTAAAACAATAGCCAACCCCTCTTGTGTTTGTCCGCAGCTCGTTCACTCTTAGCACAATGTAAACAGCAAATTTCTTCTACGGTTGCATTATCAGCAGAGTAGGCGCTGAACTCCACAGCTTCCGTAGCGTTGTGAACTCGCATGGGCGCACTTTGTGGAAGTAAGATGTAGTACTGATTGAGCTAAAAAAAATACTAAATGATATCGTTTTGAGTAAATTATAGACGCTACCCACTCAGGACACTTGGATAACATTGGACGAGCAGTGTGGAGGAATATTGACAAGTTTTTGTGGACTTTTATGGTCCTTTTTGTTTCAAGCGCCAATGAACTCCATTGTATGAAAGTTTCTCATGTGTTTGTTTAAGCTAGTCTTATGACTAAATCTTTGTCTATATTCATCACAGCTCTATGGTTTCTCTCCTGTGTGGGTTCTCATGTGTCTGATTAAGCTAGTCTTATGACTATATCTTTGTCTACATTCATGACAGCTGTATAGGCCCTCTCCTGTGTGGGTTCTCATATGTTCGTTTAAGCTCGTCTTATGACTAAACCTTTGTCTACATTTATCACAACTGTATGGTTTCTCTCCTGTGTGGATTCTCATGTGTACTTTCAAGTTCTTCTTTCTAAAAAATCTTTGTTTACATTCATCACAACTGAATGGTTTTTCTCCTGTGTGTATTTTCATGTGCGCTTTTAAGTTAGTCTTTCTACAAAATCCTTGTTGACATTCATCACAGATGAATGGTTTCTCTCCTGTGTGGATTTTTACGTGTTCGTTCAAGCTTGACTGTCGAGTAAATGTTTGTCCACATTCATAACAGATGAAAGGTTTCTTTCCTGTGTGGATTCTTGTGTGATCATTTAAGCGAGCCTTATTAATAAAGCGTTGTCCACATTCATCACAGCTAAATGGTCTCTCTCCTGTGTGGATTCTAATGTGTTCTTTTAAAGTTGTCTTTCTACAAAATCTTTGTTTACATTCATCACAACTGAATGGTTTCTCTCCTGTGTGGATTCTCATGTGTCGGTTGACGTGTGTCTTTTGACTAAATCTTTGCTCACATTCATCACAGCTGAATGGTTTCTCTCCTGTGTGGATTCTTATGTGGTTGATAAAGTGTGTCTTATTAATAAAGCTTTGTCCACATTCATCACAGCTGAATGGTTTCTCTCCTGTGTGGATTATTATGTGTTGGTTCAAGTTTGACTGTCTACTAAATGTTTGTCCACATTCATCACAGCTGAATGGTTTCTCTCCTGTGTGGATTTTTATATGTTGTTTCAAGGTTGACTGTTTCGTAAATGTTTGTCCGCATTCATCACAGCTGTATGGTTTCTCTCCTGTGTGAATTCTTATGTGCTCTTTTAAGCCTGTCTTTCGACTAAATCTTTTTCCACATTCATCACAACTGAATGGTTTCTCTCCTGTGTGAATGTCCATTTGTGTCTTAAGATTTTTCTTACGACAACTAATTTTACTACAAATATCACAACTAGCTGCGTGACTACTTTTCGATAATTTTAAATTTTTCTTTACTTTGGAACATTTCTTACTATTCAAAGAGCTCAAAGAGCTTTTTTTCAAATCTCTCTGGAGAGATCCTTGGCAGTGAAACTTTTTACCCCCTCAGAGCAGCTGAGCGGTTTTTTTTGCATTGTGAAACTCCACACCACTGTTTACACCTGACCAATGTGCCCCATTATCATTACAGCCTGTACTGGTGTCTTCCATTTCAGATTCTAAATATGACATTTGCTTTATCTCAGAAGAGCCTGAAGCTTTCCAGTCACTGTTTTGTTGTAAAAAAGTGTTTGGGTCTGGATTACTGGTTAGTTCTGGTCCTCCACAGACATCTTCATTAGATTCTTCTTTAATCTGTTTAGCTGGGTTGTTGGTTGGAGCCTCTACCTCTGTTTTAACTTCAGTTTGGGTTTGATGACAGAGGGATGAATATAAAAGAGGACTACATTCTTTTTCTTCATCTTCAGTCTTCAGAGGAGCCATCATCATTGGTAAACTGGTGACCCTCTCTACCTGACCATCATCACTTGCTCTCCACCCTGATTGGGCCATAGTTCCTCTTTTATGAGATGGGGCTCTAGGTCCTGCTTGTCCAGACTGCGTTTACAGAGAAGTCCCTCTGTAATCACCAACAGCTGCTGCACATCTGCAGGAAACACTGAAATGAAACAGAATGATAAAGATGGATTTTGAGACCATGCAGCAGAAATATTCCGACTTCATCCCTCAGAGCCTCTTTAAAGCCACCTGCACAATACCTCAGTCAACAAAAACAGAGGAGTTGTCAAGTCATTTTGCAGAGAGGCCCTGTAAAGGAGAAAAGCTTATTACCACCTCAAATTTTCCAATAATCAGTTAAAGAATACAGCTGGTATAAAAAAAGACAAAGTCCCCCTTTACCATTTCCCAGAGCTGAAACGGCTTTTAGAGTGAACAAGCAGTTATCAGTCCTGGTCAAGTCATGTAAAATTATAAATAGAAGTTATCAGCAGGGCTGGGAGTTATGGCCTAAAATCAATATCACAATATATTGAGCAGTTCACCTCACGATAAATGGACAACAACTCACTACAGACTGAATGGGGTGGAGCCATGTGAAGGAAGAATGAATGAAGTCTGCCAGTACCACATGCTGAAAAACAGCCCCCACCATGATGTTCCCACCTCCAAACTTCACTGTTGCTATGGTGTTTTTTGTGCCATTTCTCCTCCAAACATGTTGACTTGTGACATCCGAAGAGTTCAGTCCTGGTCTCTTCTGACCAGACTATGTTTTCCAGAATGTCATGGGTTTGTCCAGATGTTGTGTTGCAAACTCTGCCTCAGCAGCAGGTTTACTGATGATTATAAATCACTTGTTCTTGGTGTAAACAGCCTTTAGCTTAATTCTGCAAAATCTCTCCACTTGTTCAAAGTCTGAGGTTGCATAAAACTGATTCAGCTACGTATAAATGTTAAAAATGTAGCGTAACTGTTTGAGAATTACCTATTTGCTGGGAACATTTCTGGTACAGCACATGCACCAGTGCAAGGTTTCTAACTCACGACTCGACCAGTTGTTGTTATTGTGTGACGTGACTGAAGAAGTGACAGGCTCAGAGTGGCCGAAAAAACATGCTCATTAAATTTTGTTGGCGTTACATAACTAGATAAATACATAAAAACCTCTAGAATCACACATTACATATGTGCTGTTTCACAGTTTATTTAAAATGTACTGTGTTGGTTTTATTTGCTGTCAGATATGTATCTGCCTCGGGTCACTACAACTTTGTTATAGCTTTTATAAAAGCTGGAAATATGAGGCTCTGCAGCCAGTTAAAGCTGAACATGATCATAAATGTGAGTGTGTTAGCTGTACCTCATTTCCAGTCACAAATATTAAACCATAATGCTTCTAAATCATCTAAACATTACTCAGAAACGATTTCGTGTGTTTCTCTTTTCTTCTATTCATCACTAGCTGGGTTTACATGGATCCAAATATACCGATTGCTTTCAGTTTAAAAGCTCTTTCGGAATGTAAATGATCTATATAAACACTTCTTTCTGAACAAAAGTGCTGAATCGGATTAATTTTCATTCGGTTTCACGGGGTAGAATATTCCTTTCCCTTAAAGGTGCCATGACATCAAATTTCACTTTTCTGGGGTTTTGGGTGTATAATATGATCTGTTGTGCACTGATGAGGTCATGTGAATGTCCAGAGTGAGAATCAAAGTTCCTGTTTATGGTCTGTCAGCTTTGTCTCTCTGCTCAGAAACAGTTGAATCAGACAGCAGCTTATCATTCTACGTAGTTCTATCATTCTACGTAGTTCTATCATTCTACGTAATTTAATTGCTCCAATAAGAGCACACTATCAAGTAAACAGCGCCCCCCTCTCTCTCCTAACGGTTTATGCACCGTTCGCCCCCCCCCCTCCTCTCCCTGTCTGATTCAGCTTCGTGTATGGAGCTAGTAGTAACTTCTCTGCAGTCAGGTCTGGATTTTCAAACAAATGGATTTAAAAGAAAACTTCTGCAGCAACACTGAGGGAGGGGGCCACAACCTTGCCATTACCTGTAAGTTTATTTATTTTCTAAATGCTGTCTTGTCTGATAAACGTAGCTCACACTGTCTGAAGTGCCCATGTTGCTAGCAGTTAGCCTTTAGCAAACTCCGACCGCAGCTTGACCTAGATTCTCCAAATAAGGTCATAGCCAAATAAGGTGTAGCCAATCAAAATGAAGTCAACGTGGTCTCCGGGTAAAGCTCCATATCATCACTGGACCCAACTGTATTACTGAGGAAGTGAGGTCTGGCGTTTCAAAACAATACTCCGCTGTAAAAAATGCCGTTTTTTTCTTTGGAGTATTTACATATGCAGTAATGCCAACAACATAAACTAGTTTTTAACTGCTATGTCATCACTCCTTTAACCGAAGGGGGTATCATGTAAGGCTGAATCAGAACGTTGTAAGGTTGCGCTCTTACAGCGTATGCTTCACAAGACGTCAGCGTGCAACGAGTGACGTTTCCTCACTTTGACAGATGGCTGTGAACAACATAACCTGGTCCAGTCGCTGCTGGATACTGACAGGGGCTTAAACACCTTTTTGGGGACATTTTAATGGCAAAAAATAAATAAATCTAAATATTTAGGTACAATGGTATAAAAGGATAACACTCTTTTTTTTCAACCTGGACCTTATTTCCAGGAGTATATACGTGCATTTACTCTCCGGTTAAGTTTCTGCATCATTTTGAGTCCTTAGGAAGATATTACATTGACTCGCCCTTTGGCGCACATCCAGTCTATGGCAGAAAAATGTAATATATAATTCAAAATTGTGTTTCTATTGATGTGTAATTGCTACACTAGAACAGCTATTATGTTTATTTTCTTAGAATGAGTCATTTACATCTGCTTGCTGGCAGGTGAACATAGATGGAGGCTGCCATATTTGTTCCCCCATTTTTACTACGGTGTCCCTGAATAGACAAAACAATGTATTAAGTAGGAAGGGGGGGGGGGGGGGGGGGGGGGGGGGGGGGGGGGGGGGGGGGGGGGGGGGGGGGGGGGGGGGGGGGGGGGGGGGGGGGGGGGGGGGGGGGGGGGGGGGGGGGGGGGCCTCTGAACTTTAAAACTGCTGTACCAGCTTTGTTTAATGGGAGTTAGAATAATACCTTAAAAGACATTAAAAGTAGTTATTCATAGTACAGTCGAACCTGAGACCACTGGATATGCTGACAGATGAAAACATCTTCATGTTTGGGACCATTTTGGACTAACTGCCACCTTACATTCAGAACACCCCACCCCACACACACACAGTCATGTTGTTGGTTGTTATCACTTTGATAAAGGATTTTTGTTTTGATTTTTCATAATTTTTTTCTATATTTCATATATACTAAATATATATATATATATATATATATATATATATATATATATATATATATATATAGTTTTCCCCTGAGTGGTGAGGAATTGCCTCCTTACTGTGGTCAGGAGTTTAATATTCTGATCTTGTTGTGTTTGATAGTTATGTTTGTTAAGAAAAAAAGCCCTTAAATTTATTAGAGGTGCTATTGGCTGTCCAAAAAAAGACAATTGACCTATGGCTAAACCACGCCCCCAAACGCGATGAGCCAATCACAGTGCGCATAGCTATCTCATACACTCGGACATTCTCTGCTTGAGCGTCCATTGAAATGCATTGAAGTTAGTCCGTTTTTGTTCGTTTTTATGTGTTCTTTTTAGTTTAAAATGGTCAAACGTGTGCATGGGGTACATGCAACTCCGACGCTAGGTATCCTGAGAGGCTGGGTGACAGGGTGTATTTTTTTGCCTTTTACCAAGTCACATCAAGCCAAAGTTATGCAGCAGACCACAACATCAACTGAACGTGGATAAAATGAACAAGGATGTCTACATCTGTTCTAAGGTAAGGGAACATCGTATTTGAGGCACATGTCACTTTGCTTGAAAGAAATATGAAGTTTCCTTCCCTAATGTTAGCTTAAGTTGGCTAACGCTAGCTAAACATGCTAGTTTTGGTTTGTGGTAACGGTACATAAGACGCTGTCGTGTAGTACAGGTGTCGTGTAGTAATGTCAATAACGACACGCCTCTGGCTTCCAAGCTGCAGCCAGACTGCACCGCTTCCGTGGCTGTTTGATCAGTTTTTGTCAGATGATCACTTTTTGGCACAACAACAGCAGCCGTGCAGTTTTTTGTTCAAGAAACTCAGGAAACGCGCACTAGTTGTTTGTTTTGTTTTTAATGGTTTTTAATTTATCTTGTCATGATCTCTCTGTCTGATCACGCGTCTGCTGTCCGCGTCGACAGCTGTCATCTCCCGAGATGTCACATAGCGCCTGTCACCGAATGTTGTTTATCCGAGTGAGTGGAGGGGGCATGGCTTAGCCATAGGTCAATTGTTATGTTGATGGTTGCTAAACTTTGTTAGCATTCTATGTTTTGTTTTGTTTTTTTACTTATTTTATTATTTGTATTTTCTGCGTTCCCCTTTGGGATGACCACCTTATTGTGGTCAGGAGTTTAATGTTCTGCTCTATTTTTTGTGTTTGATAGTTTGATAGTTGGAGGGGGGAAAAAGCCTTTAAATTTATTTGAGGTGTTAATGGCTGTCCAAAAAAAAGACAATTGTTATGTTGATGGTTGCTAAACTTTGATAGTATTCTGTTTTTGTTTAATTTGATTTATTATTTGCATTTTCTGTTTCCCCCTGAGGGATTGCCACCTAATTGTGGTCAGGGGGTTTATGTGCCTCAGTGACTCTAAAGGCGCATTCACAAAGCTTTTTTGATTTGAATCAGAGTCCGTTTGCTCGGAAAGTCCGCTTCGTTAGGGGTGTTGTGAATGTGCAAACAAACTCTGATCCGGAACAAACAACCGGACTCGGTCCGCCTACAAACGCAGGTCTCGGTCCGATTCAAGTGAACCAAAGACAGGAAGTGGACTACAAACTGCATTGGCATTGTGGGTCAAACGTTGGACAACATGGGTAAACTACGACAACAAACACACGTGAGGGACTGCGGTACTTATAAAGGTGGCTCGTGGGCAGACGCGGAGTTATGAGGAAGTAAAAGCTTTAATCGATATTTAATCTGATGAAAGCATATCCTGCTCCTCGTACAAAAATAATGTCGCTTTGTGGAGGAAACAGAAGTACTGAGAACCTTCTTGTACGTGCGTGTTCTCCTCACCTACGTGAATCCGAAAGCATCGCCACCTTAGATTCTCATTCTTGGTCGTTTGGCTCGTTTGGCAATAGTGCAGCATGAACGCGATCTCGGTCCGGAAAACCGACCCCAGCCCCCAACCGGACCGAGTCCCCAAACGGACCGAGACTCGTGGACTATGCTTTCTGAATGCGCCCTAAGAGCTATACCAGCAGGAGCTTTTTGTTTCAGGTGGGACACCCAAGCTGGGCAGGTCTTAGGGTGGAGGTCTCACAAAGTGCAATCCATTTCTTTGGAGTTGGACTCTGCTAATTACCCAGTCTCATTAAGAAAATACAACAAAAATGGGCTGAAGCATGTGTAAAGACAATGCCCCTTCATATTTTTGTGTGCCCCCTAATGTATGCATTGCTAGAACAGGCCCTGAACTGGTAAGTAAGTTTGGCTGCTGTGTAAACATACAAAAATGTGATGCTTTTAAGAAAAAAATTTGGTCAGCGTTTATTCAAAACATCCATAAGAGTCATATAGGCTGCCTATAGTTCCTGTTAGTGTGAAACGCAGCTAGAGGACAATTGCTACACCAAAAGCTAACGTTCCTCCCTAAACATAACTACCTTGATGTTAGACGCTGGATTAATAATCAACCTCCATAATAAATAATCCTGTCATGCAGACCATGAACACAGTGGTGCTGTCTTCACCTCATGCTTTATGCGGGTTTTGTTTTATTTTGTTGGGGCGCAAAAGAAACGGGTCAGTCACAGATGGTTGCATCCCATCTATCCCTATCAAGGTTTGACTTATGTACAACTGCAAAATGAAACAGTTCCCTGGTTATTGTATTTTGACACATGTAATAGCAACGGTACTTCCATTTAAGAGATGCTTTCCCACAGTGTGTGCGTATAAGCTACAGTAAGTTCTTAATGTGCGTGTTTTTATTCTTTAGGCTAAAAATAACTGTGAGCTGAGTACAACAGTTATCATACTGTAAAACAGTTGTAGTCTGATATTAAATCCACAGATAACAACCATACAACAGAATTCAGAAAAGAAGGAAAGCAACAAAGCTTGAAATTGTTTAAATCAAAGACAAGATTTATTAGAATGTAATATAGGTCACTACAAGTAATACTCTCAAGGTACCAGCTACTTACATGAACAACTTCATAAAACCTACAATACCAATTGAAATTCATTCCATGTGCTTCAGTTCATTCGCTCTACGTTCTACCAGCTTTTTACTTTCACATATACAGTATGTAGGATGCCGTCAAGCCTCAGCCTGAGCCCTGTGGAAAAAACCGAATTATGATTTTTGTCAACACACCGTCCATAAATGACAGCCTGCACTGTTTAAACTGAACTTTATGAGCTTATGTAGCATCAGCATCACATTTGCAGTTCATCGTCAGCATCTTTCATGGTCTATGTCTATTCATCTTGGAAAATCAACAGGAACTTATCAGCAGCTACCTCTCCTCTCTCTGGACTCCACGTGTATTAAGCTTGTCTGATCCACGAGAAGTTTACCTGCCTGAAAGCTTAATTGACCTATGGCTAAGCCACGCCCCCCCCAAAAAAATAAAATAAGAAAACATTGCTCACAAGTCTGAAACTATGAACAAAAATCAAACTTGTGAATCTCTGGAAAGCAACTAGTATGCACCCCCTCAGTTTCTTGCACACAAACTACTGCACAGCTGCAGTTGTGCCAAAAAGTGATCATCTGCCAAAAAACGATTTAACAGCCACGGGAGCGGAATCGAGTCTGGCTGCAGCTTGGAAGCCAGAGGCGTGTCGTTACCTACGTTACAACACGACAGCTATAGCTGACCTCTTATATACCTTTACCAAAGTACAAAAACCAGCACCTTTGGCCAGCGTTATCCAACTTCATCTTACGTTAGGGACGTTAAAGATGTCTCTTTGCTGGAAAGGAGTTAACATGTTGCCTCAAATACGATGTTGCCTTACCTTAGAACAGATGTTTACATCCTAGTTAATTTTATCCACGTTCAGCTGATTTTGTGGTCTGCAGCATAACTTTATCCAAAGCAGATACTTTTCTCGTTTCAGATGTGGCTTGGGAAAGAGCAAAAAATACACCCTGCCGCCCAGCCTCTCAGGATGCCTAGTGTCGGAGTTGCATGTACCTCATGTACACTGTTTGACCATTAAACTTACAAAGAACAAAAAAACCCCAAAAACAAAGACATAAAAAAACAAAAAAAAAAAAAACAGACATAAAAACAAACAAAAGGACCAACTTCGATGCACTTCAATGGACGTTTAAACAGAGAATGTCCGAGTGTATTGGTTTAGCTGTGTACACTGTGATTGGCTCATCGCGTTTGGGGGTGTGGTTTAGCCATAGGTCAGTGTTTAAATTTAAGTAATGCTTTTTCTTTTTTTACTTTTTTAAAGCTTTCTTTTCCTCTGTACCATGCTGTGTACATAAGCCACTTTCAGACTTGCATTGCGGAACATGAGTGGTAAAGTCCATCCGCTCTTTAGCCAGATGCTTCGTCAGCACAGCCATGCCCTCCTTTCAACTTTGTCCGGAACATTTTCCTATGCATTCAGCCAAAACGATGTGCCGCAACATTTGTGTTTTTAATGACATGGAGACCAGTCAGACCAGTCAGTGCATGTCCACTACAGGTAAAAGACTGGAACGCATGTCCGAATTCAAGCGTTATAAAAGACAAAGTCCGCACTATAGCCCCTTTCCAGCGCAAGTCTGAAAGGGGCCTTAATGAGGGGCTTTTGACACTGTCCATGTGAAATCATTTAAGTGTTTTGAAGAACTTGTGCTATAATAAAGCTGCAGCAGGCTGAAGGACTGGTACTTGAATACCAACAAAATTTAATACCTTATAAAATCACAATCAAGACTCTCTTGGGCCTTTCCCACTGCACATTTTTGTAACCCTTCCACACAGCACCTTTGTGTTTCCTCTGAGAAATCCGTTCCGATTTTCTGCACCTGTTTCAGAAGTAGCGCTAACCATGCTGAACCTACATAAAACGTGACGTACCTTACTGCCCTCGACTGATTGGTCAAAGGAAATTGTTGTCATACGTGTTTCGCCTCGCCTCTTCTAAAAATATCTGGCTGTTTTCCGTGACTACATGCCACAGAGAAATCAACAACAGCAATAACACCTCAAAATCATTCAATGCCTCCGTTGTTTTTACTTTAGTGACCACCATGTGGCATGGCGGTCTTGACCGCACCAAGTCCACCCACATCCAGGTAGTAGACTACTGCTTCTCCTGTGTGGGAACAAAAACATCCTGGTTGTCTTTGGTGTGTGGTGCTGTACTGTGCTGTGCCCTGTGCAGCTGCAGTGGAAAAGGCCCGAATGGTACTGTATAAGGGCCTTAATTTTCACAGAACCAATTTATCAACTTTTAAAAACATCATGGACATCGTGTATTTCTGCCCTGTAGACAACACATTTTTCATTGTTCTGCAGCAAAATCCTGAAACTGTGCTACTTCTACTTTGTGTGGACATACATGTGTTCTTTTAAAGTTTGAGACCAAATTTTTTTTTACCACAAACTTTACAGGGAAATGGTCAAGTGTTGCCTTAAGCTAGTTTTATCTCTGAATCTTTGTTCACAAAATACTCACAACTGTAGGGGCCCTCTCCTGTGTGGGTTCTTATGTGATTGTTTAAGCTAGTCTTATCATGAAATTTTTGTCTACATTCATCACAACTGTACGGTTTCTCTCCTGTGTGGATTCTTGTATGTTGGTTCAAGTACGATTGTCGAGTAAATGTTTGTCCACATTCATCACAACTGAATGGTCTCTCGCCTGTGTGGATTCTCATATGTCGGTTATAGTTTGTCTTCTGGAAAAAAAAAAAAAAAAAAAAAAAAAAAAAAAAAAATCTATGGCCACATTTATCACAGCTGAATGGTTTCTCTCCTGTGTGGATTTTCTTGTGTTGATTGAAGCTTGTGTTTCGACTAAATCTTTGTCCACATTCACCACAGATGAATGGTCTCTGTCCTGTGTGGATTCGTATGTGGTCGTTTAAGTGCGTCCTATCAATAAAGCTTTGTTGACATTCATTACAGCTGAAAGGTCTCTCTCCTGTGTGGATTCTTATGTGACACTTTAAGTGTCTCTTTTGAGTAAATCTTTGTCCACATTCATGACAGCTAAATGGTCTCTCTCCAGTATGGATTAGTATGTGGCTGTTTAAGTGTGACTTATTCATAAAACTTTGTTGACATTTATCACAGCTGAAAGGTCTTTCTCCTGTGTGGATTCTCATGTGTCGGTTTAAGTTTGTCTTTCGACTAAATCTGTGTCCACATTCATCACAGCTGTAGGGTTTATCTCCTGTGTGGATTCTTATGTGCTGGTTTAAGCATGACTGTCGAATAAATGTTCGCCCACATTCATCACAGCGGAATGGTTTCTCTCCCGTTAGGCTTAACATACGTGTCCTAGAATTTTTCTTATCACTACAGACATCACCAACAACAGTTTTTTTCCCTGCATCGATACTTTTCCTTACATTTGAATTTTTCATTTTGAAACATTTCTTGCTGTTCAAACATCTTAAAGATGTTTTAGTCAAATTCCTTTGGAGAGATTGTTGGCAGTGAAACTCTTTACTTTCAGAGTAGCTGAGGGTTTTTTCTGCATTGTGAAACTCCACATTTCTGTTTACATCTGACCAATGTGCCTCATGGTCATGACAGCCTTTACTAGTGTCTTCCATTTTCGGTTCAAAACATGAAATTTGCTTTATCTCAGAAGAGCCTGAAGCTTTCCAGTCACTGTTTTGTTGTAAATGAATGTTTGGGTCTGGATTACTGGTTAGTTCTGGTTCTCCATAGACCTCTTCATCAGATTCTTCTTTTATCTGTTCAGCTGGGTTGTTGGTTGGAGCCTCTACCTCTGTTTTAACTTCAGTCTGGGTTTGATGAAGGTGGGATGAATATAAAGAAGGACTACATTCTTTTTCTTCATCTTCAGTCTTCACAGGAGCCATCATCATTTGTAAACTGGTGACACTCTCCACCAGACCATCATCAGCTGTTCTCCACCCTGATTGGGCCATAGTTCCTCTGATTCCTCTTTTATGGGATGGGACTCTAGGTCCTGCTTGTCCAGCCTGTGTTTACAGAGAAGTTCCCCTGTAAATCACCAACAGCTGCTGCACATCTGCAGGGAACACTGAAATGAAAAAGAAAGATAAAGTTGGATTTTGAGATTAAGCAGCAGAAAAATGACTACCTCATCTGCTATTCAAAGTCACACCTTTATCATGCATGCAGATATTTCTACCTCAAGTCAACATAAAGAGCGGAGTTGTATCAAATATTAAGTACTGTTGAAGAGAGGCCTTGTAAAGAAGAAAAGCTTATTACAACTTCAACTTTTCCAATGATAAATAAAAGAATACAGCTGGTATAAAAGAAAGTCTGCACTATTGCTGCTTTCCAGAAGAAGTCTGAAACTGGCTTTAGAGTAAGCAACAGTTTTCAGTCCTAGTCAGTTCATGTAAAATTCTTAATACGTTAGAGATGCAGCTAGCAATGATCTAATAGTCGATTCAACTACAAAATTACAATTAATCTACGTAAATTAAATTACGATTAAAGATACGATTAATCTAAACAAAATAAGCATTTCATTGTGTTTATACATTGTGTGAGCCACTACAAAGTAAGGGTCAGGCCCTGCAAGAGATTTTTACGAGGGACATTCTCACCATCCCAGCATTATCCAGCGCAGCTTGTGAGAGCCTTTTTCAACAGCTGGTTCAGGAGCAGAGAACACAACTGGAAGCAGAAATGGTGGATGAGATCTTGTTTATGCAGCAACCTCTGAATAATATGAATAAAGCCTCCAAAAGGCAAAATAGAGACGCACCGCAATATTATGGAAGTTTAAAAAAATGTTAAGAGCAGGTGCTACTTGACAAAAAAAAAAAAAAAAAAAACTAAAAACACCTAAATGTCACATAACAACAGTTGCTATCAAATTAAGTACAGGAATGAATGAATAACATAAATGCAGTAAAAGGAGGGATGGGATGTAGACTCGTGTTAACGTGTGGGTCGCGGAATAAATCAGCAGGTTGGGCTGGGTTTTTATAATCCTAATGGGTTTTGGGTGGGTGGGAGCTGGAAAGATTGGACCTGTGCAGGACTCTGATGCAGACTCCCTGTGGCGTCTTTTGGCACTACACCAGGTGTTGCACTGAAAAATGTCCCTATGGCAGCTGCAACATTCTTTACAACAGCTGTCTTTTTATATCCAGACCACACCCATGAGACAGAAGTTGTCCCTCTTTTTGGGTACAAGCTCCCTGGTTTGGGCTGGCAGTTCATCTTTCTGACAATAAAATAAATGTAATGACATCTATAAGATGCTTTTCCTTCATTCACTTTTGGTGAATGTAGTCTTGGCCAGGAAGAGTCGATGTCGTTAGGCGGTATCCAATGATCATTGGGTGTTTCAACCCTGAACCTTAACACCATCATTAGTGGATCGGCAGTGGTGGACAATCACTGCCCATCAACTCCTCCTGCCTTCAAGCTAAGCTCTTCTCTCCAGTTCCATAACCAGCAACAGACTCTCTCTGCTGCCTCCCCCATCCTGCGAGCTGCTGTCTTCTCTCCCTCCCCATCACCCCTATCGATTGCCATTTTGTGATGTCAGGGTCTGTAGGGAACGCCACTTGGTGGGCAAAAAAACACTTGCTCACCACCTGCAGGCTGAGAACGAGCCAGAGAAACACACAGTTGCACTACTAGAAATTACTGGATGGTTGTGATTGGGTGCACAATCCACCAATAACTGGCATTGAGTCTCTTACAGCGCTGGGGAGGGATTTTGGCCCACTCATCTGCCTGCTAAATCGAAAAACTTAGGCTCTTAGCTTTACAAAGAGCCCAAACTTTTGAAAATACTCTGAAAGGTTAAAGAATGGCTTCAATTACAATGTGGGTACACCTTTTAAGGCGTTTGTCAATAGTGCTTGGATTTCTAAAAAGTTAAACAGCAAGTTTAGGGGAACCTTTGTGGATGGTATCAGGATGTGAATGTGCAAAATTTTTACAGGAGGCCACAGCAATGGATCCTAGATTTAAATCAAGGAGTGGTGGTGATGATGATGCCACTTGGGGGATGAAAAGGTCGGCTTTAGTCATCATCAAGGAATCAGAGTAAAGCTTGTTACATCCTCCACGAGAAGCAAGAACTTTGTTTTTGTCCATGAGCTGCGAGAACAAGAAAAAAGTTCATTTTTGTCGAGTCATTTTATACTCCACAAGAAGCGCTATGACTGGGTACACAAGGGGGGGGGAATCAGTAAGGTTTCTCATTCTCTCCCAACTTTCATATAATGAAGTTCACGGGGTCAAGATAAAAAGGCCAAAAAAATCCACAAAAAATGTTAAAAAATCCCCCCATTGCTCGTCCAATTCGCCACGGGTCCAGTGGGTAGCGTCCAGAATTTACTCGAAACAATGCATTTAGTAGATTTTTTAGAGCCTAAACAGTACTACATCGCATCTCCTGCAAGCACGCCGATGCACATTCGCGAAACTACAGAAGCCGTGGCAGACGAGATCGTGCACTCTTTTTCTGGACCCTCTTGTGTTTGTCCCGGTTTGTCTGCAGCTCTGTCGCTCTTAGCACAATGTAAACAGCGAATTTCTTCTTCTACGCTTGTATTATTGGCAGAGTAGGCTCTCAACGCTGAGTCTTCCGTAGTTTCTTGAACGCGCATTTGCGTGCTTCGTTGAAGTAAGATGTAGTAATGTTTTGGGTCAAAAATTATACTAAATGATGTGGTTTCCAGTAAATTCTGGACGCTACCCACTCAGAACACTTCGATTACATTGGACGAGCAGTATGGAGGAATATTGACAAGTTTTTGTGGACTTTTATGGACCTTTTTGGTTCGGACCCTGGCAAACTCCATTATATGAAAGTTGGGGGAAAACGAGAAGCCTTCCTGATCTCCGGCTGCATTTGAGATATTAAAAAAGTGCTGCAGAGTCTCTCACCATGAGGGGAAGTGGAAAATAAAGATACATCATTCTGTGGGTGTACTATTCCTTTAAACGGCTGCATCCTGCATAGAGACATGCAACTCTGCTACATCCATGATTTCTTTCCACCTGGATCATTTCTCATCATCCAGAATCCACTGTGGAAATATTCCCCCTGATGTTTATAGTAGTTTAACTGGAGGTTGTGGGCTGAAACTTCTTCTGCATCTCAGAGAGAGCTGCATTTCTCACAGCAGCTAAATTCTGTCTGCGACTGAAGGCTCACTTCACTGTATCTATTCCTTACTGCAGGCAGACATGGTTCTGGTTCCATTCTGGAGTCCCAGAACCTCAACATTTTCTTGTAAACTGGCCCTTACTTACAACACTTTAACCACAAAAGAAAAATGGAAGGGCCTTGCTCTGCAGAACTAATTATAAATATCTTTTAAAAAATTAGGCAATAAAGTTGATGGTTAAGTCATCAGGCTCCATTACAACCTACGGTTTCCTAAAATAATTCAGACAACAGAGATTTTTATGTGTGACCACAGTCTTCTCCACTCAGCAGGTGATGATTGTTTTTCCTTATTTCGCATAAACAGGCTCTAAAATAATTCTGCAACGCATTGTTATTTGTTTTAAGTTTGAACTTGCTAAAACTGAACCAGCTCATAACTGTGAGGGAATTATGTTCTTGCTAGCTGCAGTGTTTACTTTAGCCGTCTGCATGGTAAAGAGCAGCATTTCTCACTGCAGTTCAACCTGCAGCGAAATTCCTGCCGCGAGTTTCGGGTCACTGGACTTGGAAGCGTTTTCAGACAGACTCCGCTCTGGTTCTGGTTCTGGACCTGGACCGGGCTCTGTTGTCAGAATCTCAGAACTTTCTGGCAAACTGGACTGTTTGACATCTGTTATTGTTTACACCAGTTTAACCAGAACTGAAGTGGGAGAACTTTAGTGTAAACATCCTTTAAATTAATTCTGCAACGTCTCTCCACTTGTTCAGAGTCTGAGGTCGGAGAAAACTGAAATCAGCTCCGTATAAATGATTTAAATGAAGCGTAGCTGTTTGACAATTACCTATGTGCTGGTTTAACGTTACCAGTACAGCATATGTACCAGTGTGAGTTTTCTAACTCACAACTCGACCAGTTGTTGTGTTACATGACTGAAGAAGTGACAGGCTCAGAGGGGCTGAAAAAAACAAGCTCATAAAACTTTGTTGGCGTTACATAACTAGATAAATAGGTAAAAACCTCTAGAAACACACATTACATAACTGCTGTATCACAGTTCATTTAAAATCTACTGTGTAGGTTTTATTTACTGTCAAACAGATAAAGAACTGCAGGGATGGGACGGTCCTGCAGCCACGCAGCTGCGATATTGTGGAGGGGATGTTTATTTGAACAAAACGGGGCTTTATGATCACTACAATTATCATTTTGCTAGGTTACGATAATCTCTTTGAGCCAATGCTCCATGTTGTTTGCCATTAAGCTAAGTTAGCTATACTAGCTAAAATTAGGGCAGTTAGAGGCCGAGGTTGTTTTAAGGACACTACTGTAAATATGATCATGTTATGTCTCATCTGAAAGCTAAAATCCTCCAAAAGGCAGGTGCAGAACTGATTACAGGGCTGTCCCTGACACGTCAACGTAATCGATTTAGTAAATATGTTGATTTATATAACGTACATCAAAAAACGACAACAAAAGAGCTGAACGCTCTTATTTCGAAGGGAACCTTAAACAGCGTTGTCGCGGTTAGCAGAGCAGCCAGAAACAACAAGAGAGATGGCAACGTGCCAAGAGAGTGAAACTGAGCGCATGCACAATAGGCTTTATGCACAGCTCCACTACTTCCTGAACTTAATACTGCACCTTTGTTTCCTGTCTTTCATGATTGGATGAACTAATTAATCCAGCTGTGTCTGATCTCAGCAAATGGTCAGACACACCTGGATTAATCAGTTCATCCAATCTTGAAAGACAGGAAACAAAGGTGCAGTACTAAGTTCAGGAAGTAGTGGAGCTGTGCATAAAGCCCATTCAGAATCAGATAGAACAGCATCAACAAGTGCAAGTAACCAATCACGTCCATGAGCACATACTGCAAAAGATGTGGAATTTCTTTACCAAGGAACCCCAAAGTGTCGTACTTTGCCAGCTCTGCAGAATGAAAATATCATTTCCCAGCAGCACTACTGAAATGAACGAGCACTAAAGCGTAAACTGAAGCTTTTGCAGGACAGCTGAGCTCCTTAACCCTTATAGCTCCCTAAGCTTTCTGAAGGGGTAGTGAATGACCTTTTATGTTGCAACTTTTTTGCAAATAGCATAAAACTTGGTCAAGGTGTGCATTTTGGCTTGACTCATGATATTCTAGAAGATGAGTTGTGTAACTCTTTTTCTAAGGTCTCTAATAAAAATACACCTCATTTCCTCTTCAGTGCCAATCCGTGCCACTGACTTGCATTGAAAAGGACCTTTCTATAATCAAATGCCACTTCAGAATAAATTTTTAGAACAACATTTTTTTGCCTCACAAACTTGCTCTACACTTCAATGATGTAGTTTGAACTGTTTTCCATGACATAAAACCATTTACTCAAAGGGGCCCCGCTTTTTATCTTAGTGATGAAACCATAGACTTCATTGTTATTTCAGCAAATCAGAGTCCTTCAAAAACTCAAAAATGCTGAACACATCCAATGAAGTAAAATGTTTTTTCTTCTTTCACGTGAGGTTATTTGAGCGTGAAAGGGTCTCAAATTTGTAATTTTGGTGTTTGTTTTGATCAGTCAGATCACATGCTAATCCTTTAGCTCAGTCTTTTGTAGGGAATTTAGTTCCCCCTCTGTAATGCTGCCATTCCAGTTCAAACTGGAATTTTTCTCATCTTGAAACAACTTCTCATTGAGCTTTTTTAATTGTGGTTGCTATAATCTATGCTTAGGTCTGCTCTGCATACTTAATAATGGCCTGCCACCTACAGGCTATTTAAAAAAAACAACAAAAAAAAACTTATTTTAACCCACTTTTCTGTTTTAGGCAGTGGGAACATTGCGTGTACAAACTGGAACTTAAAGGGTTAAAATTTTTAAACTCATTGATTTTTTGGTATTGATGGTTAGGCCAGTGATGACAGCCATGAAAGAAATGCAACTTTTAATTTTTAGATAATATTTACAGGCCATTGGCCAGTCCTGCCCTTATGAAGCTTAAAGGTAGAGTCTTAAGTCCCTCCAGCGTTTCTGTTTGCAAACAACAGTATTCAAACTTAGCGCTCCTCCCTCTCAGGCTAATTGCCGCCTCGTTCTAGCTAACCTATTCAACTTCAAGCTTCTCCTTCAGAGCTCAGAAGCAGGTACAAGCCAAACTATTATTAACCTGGTTTTCCAAAGTGCATCATCTGAAGCTCGTACCTTTTCTTCGGTGCAACCACAGTTTCCGTTATCTCTTTTTTTTTTCCTTTGAGAGTTCGAGTGACTGGCGTCTTCTCCAATCATGAGCTTGTTTTCACACAGCGTCATGCTCTTAGCTCTGTCATTGGCTGCCGATATAAACAGAAATCTCCACCCAGAAACATCCCGACCAGAACAAAACAATACAAATGAGCAAATTACAGGCAGGGGAGAGAGAGTTGCATTCAAACGCACCACGTCACAGGAGTAGAGGCCCAAAGGCGGGTTTGAGACAGATTTCACTTGCTTAAGTCTAACATTATTTTTTTACGGGGGGAACTTCGGACTGTATCTTTAACGTAACTTAAAAAAAAAAAAAACACACACTGTAATACAAAAAGTAAAGACTCGGCAAAAAACATTTTTATAACTTTTCTAAATACTCCAGGGCTCTGATAATCCTGCACAAAAGATTCAAACATTAAGATGGAACTTGGTTATGATGGTGTGGTTATCACACCACTTAGTGGCTACCACAACTTGCATTAACAGTGATTCTGCCCTTTTACATCCTTATGTTTGCTTCCATGGCTGATGTTATGTAGAAAGGGGACTGAAATAATGCTACACGCCGTTATGTTGCTGTTCATGTGAACGTACTGACATTGTGAGTGTGATCATAATGATGATTAGCAAAGACAAAAGAAACTGCAGATACCCTTGTCAGCTAATTTGTGAGATTCAAAAGAGAAAAAAAATGACAGATCATTACTTTATAAGTCACTACAACTATATTAGCTGCATATACAGTGACATTTTCGTATTATGCAAATGTGCATTGTGTCTCTCTTTTTTCAGGAAAAAAATAAGCAAATGAGTATGGACAAATTTTTCCCTAAAAGAAACACAGCACCACCATGCAGAAGAGCTGAGGGACAGCACCTTGAAAATGATAATAAAGTGACACCCAATACAGCTGAGGAGTGAAAAGGCTTCTGTGAAACTCAGATGAATCTGCACAAGATTTTTACTATTTATACAGTATTTAACATTTAACATTTCTGGTATTTGTTCTGGTTAAATTAATTTTCATCTTAAGCAAAAAAAAAAAAAAATTATTTGATTAATAAATTAATTTAGATTAAAAAAAAAAGAAAAATCATTAGATACATCGAAAAAAATAATCGAAATATGAATCAATTCTGAAAATAATAGTTTGGGACAGCCCTAACTGTTTTTTTAAAACTGCTCTTAGAGAATAGACCATAAATAAAGAATAAAAGTTTAGAGACAGTTTAAAGTTGACCACTAGAGAGCAGCTACCGCTATTAGCAGCCGAGGCTAGAACGGTTAGCTGGCAGGACAGAAATTGTGATGGAGTTGAAATAAAAGTGTTGGATTTCTCTCATTCCAGTTGTTGTGGAACCCGCGGACAAAGCAATGACTGCTGCTCATGTTTGAACACTTATAGGACAGCATTAAATCTACCCGTGTCGCTTATCCGTGGAAGCAGTGGTGGACTACCGCAAGACTGTCTTGTAGCCCAAAACGGCTGCGCCCATCCTGACTTTCTGAATAAGATTAATTAGTCTCTGCCAAGTGACGTGACATTTGTTGCTAAGACCAGGCTTGACGCCATTCTACAGGTAAAACGTCAGTGGCTCCATTTATCAAACAAGCGTGGAAATGAGCGCATATTGATCATAAAAATGATCTTGTGATTGGATCACATGGAATTGATTAAATGTTTATATCTGACCAAACAACCGGATCTTCGTTGTCTCAGACGATGGATTTCTGATGTAGATTCTGTTGTTTGGTCAGATAAACGTTTTATAAAACCCACTTGGATCCAGTTGTAAGATCATTTTTATGATCAGATGTGCGTTTATTTCCACGCTTGTTTGATAAATGGGGGCCACTTTTTACCCGTAAAATGGTGTCTTAGCAACAAATGCCACATGCCTGGCAGAGACTGATAGGGCTCTGCATTACTCAGAAACTATTGGTGTGTTCCAGCTGTGTAGGATCTTGTTTTTCCGTGGCAATTTTCCGAAGGAAGTGATGCCATGAACTTGTTTTTCCGAGATACAAGCTCATAATTTGCAGAGGACCCCGAGATTGTAGATTTAAAGATGGCCGTGTCCAGTACCATTATTGTGTGTATTAAATGACTGTAAAAGATCATTTCTGTTCACAAATTTCAAGTGTAAACAGACTGAGTTGTTACTGAATTTCACAAGCTCATTGCGGTCTTTTTTTCTTTAAAACGCCGCATAACGTGTTGTTTATTAAACACACACACTGAAATTGGCTGTTGTTGTCATGGTAACATTGTCATAATGTCTGTAATTTTTCTAGGTAGAAATTTGTTCATTTCTGGCTGTTCTAGCTCACAAATAGGCTGTTTTGGAGATTTCTATTTTTTCCCCAGAGTTGGTGCAACTGCAATGCAAAATACCTGGTAATGACGTCACCAACTCGCGTCTGCTCGGAATCCCGAGACAACTGGAACGCACCGTACTTCATGTGTTTCTCTTTTCTCCTCTTCATCACTGTGAAGATGCTGGTAGCGGTTATTATTAAGTTCTTCAGAGGATGAAGATCACAAGTCCGTCTGTAATGAACAGCTACAAGGTCTGGAGAGTTGCTTTTCACAGCAGTACTCTCAGAAGTAAATCATGGAAACAACACTCCCCTGGTAAACACATTTATCAGCGGTTCATATTCTGGCTGCTTTTCACGCAGGGTGCTGATTTGGACACAACACCAACAACTTCACCTCACTAAGCAGCAAACATGACAAACACACAATTCCCGGGAATATCAGCGCTTAGAGATGAAAGCAAACACATCACAGCAAGGTATGGAAATTCTCACCTCCCTCCCCGACGAGGCTTCCCTCGATAACAAGTCTTTGTCTCCTTCTTCCTGTCCTCGTGTCTCCGCAGCGAGCTGGCCTCCGCAGAGGACACAAACCAACAGTCGTCAGTATCCAAGATACGTCGGAGTCACCGACTGTAGTTTAAAGTCTTCATGAAATAATGCTGCAGATAAATACCTTGAAAGGAGCTCACGCGGATCCTCCAGGTCTTGGTCTGGACTCTTTATTTAACAACAGTTTATTTCAGAGATGCTAACGGCTAATCTCTGCTCCGACTCGTCTCTCTCTCACACACACGGACCAACAAGAACAGAACGGCCCACTTTCACTACCGTCCAATCAGCGAGCTCAACACCGATGAGTCATAGCTCGCTGTTCTGAGGCGTTCAGGGACTTTCTGTAAAAATCACGATCACTGAAACAACCCAGTTTTCATCTTAACTGAACTGATATTATATCCAGGAGGCAAAACAGAACAACAGACACGGAGCGTTGGAGAAGGTTTGACAGCAGAAATGATCTCTAGGAGCTTCAAGGATCACAACCTGGGAGGAAAACCTGGTCCGGTGGCTGCTGGACACATGCAGGGGGCCTAAACACCTTTTTGGAGACATTTTAATGGCAAAAAAAAAACCTGTAAAGCGGGGCGGCGATTAGTTCAGTTGGTTGAGCAGCCGCCCCATGAACAGAGTCTACAGTTCCTCAGCGCAGTCGGCCCTGGTTCGATTCCCGGTCCAGGACCCTTTGCTGCATGTCACTCCCCACTCTCTCTGCCCCTTTCCTGTCACTATAGACTGTTGTATAAAGGCCACTAGTGCCCAAAAAATCCTTTAAAAAAAACAAACCTGTAAATCCATATATTTAGGTTCAATGGCATAAATAGCGATGCAACTATACAATATGGCAAAGTATCTTGACACATACAGGGAGGCAGAATAAAAGATCCTGAGCATTGCAGCTAGTCTATATTGTAAGTTATCACCTCTTTTATCAGTTCGTGGAGTCAGAACCAGACCCGATGCACATTCACATTGTAGGAACCTTTTGAAGTTTCTAGAACTTTTTCAAGAACAGGGCCGTTTTTTGCACATTCACACAAACAGGAACTATGGACCACGGCCCTCAGATCCTAGAACCATTGTAGCTCCTACTATTAGCCAGGGTCTTTTCAGGATTTCATAGGAACCAATTTGATCAAAGTGTTTGTGTTTAATGGTGACAAAATACTAAACAACACAATACCATCTTAAATGTTTACAGGTATGTCACGGATAAAACAAGTACACGTTTAACATTCGTCTCCTTTGTCTGCGACGCTCTGCTCTCCTTTCTGCTATTCTGTGAGACGCCCGTTCACTTATTTTGAACCTGCAAGCCAGCAGATCAAAAAGCTGGAGAGAAGGTCTATAAGCAAGAAAACGGTAGCGGATCAGAACTGAACAGCAACATAAAATACCTCTTGTTGCTCACAGGAATGAAAGGAATTTGTGATGAAATCTGATTATCAATGACAGAAGTTAACAAAAAGACAAGATTTCTAAAACAATCCTATGATGAAGTGGTTGTGTGGGCAACTAAATTATTGATATGTTAAAACAAACAGCAGCCTATCAGAAAAATTATAAAATTATTAAAAGTTAAAAAAAATTCAAAACATAAAACAACATTGACACAGAATTCATCATCTTTGGTTTGATAGATTAAGTCAAACTTTCTATTTTCTTTAGAGAAAGAAGTTAAAAAGGATAAAAATCTAGCATTTCAAATTAAACCATTAAATTATACAAAAATTAAATGTATTTTTTAATTGCATATTGTATTCATTAATACATTATTTGATATTGTTTGAAAAAGCATTTTCAAATTCTATTTTAAAAAGAATTTTAAAATCTTTTTTTTTAAAAGGTTCTGTGTATAAATCATTCATTCATTTTCTAAAATTAAAATAAGAAATAAAATGACAAAAAACAAAAACACTCAGTATTTGTTTCGAAAACCAAAATGCAAAAACGGATAACCGCTGAAGTCTGGATATTATTCGTTCATTTGTTTTTCTTTGTTTTATTATAATTTCTTAGTTTTTATTGAGGGACAGGAGACATTAACAAGTCTTGATTATACCCTGTAAACATGTGGCAGAGTATTTCTGAACAACATGAAACATGGACCTTTTCCTGGTTTTTGAAAAAATCTTTTTTTAAAAAGCCCCACCAAAAAAAAGGGGGGAAAATAATTTGCATTTTTTTGGGGGGGCTGTCATCACTAACTTCTGGTCTAAGCATCAATACCATAAAAATCAATTAGTTTCAAAATTTTAACCCTTTTAAGTTCCAGTTTGTACACGCCATGTTCCCACTGCCTAAAACTGAAAAGTGGGTTAAAATAAGTTTTTAAAAAAATAGCCAGTAGGTGGCAGGCATACCCAAGCATAGAATATAGCAACTAAATATATATAGCAACTAAAAAGCTCAATGAGAAGTTGTTTCAAGATGGCAGTGCATTACAGAGAGGAAACTAAATTCCCTGCAAAAGACTGACCTAAATAAGCATGTGATCTGACTGATCACAATGCTTGAAAAAAATAAACAAAACACCAAAATTACAAATTTGAGACCCTTTCACACTCAAATAACCTCACATGAAAGAAGAAAAAAGATTTCACATCTCTTTTTTGCTCATTGTAGTGTTTTATACCGAATACGAGGTCTCTGCCACTGCCATATGAATCGAGAAAATGTTTTGTCCCATTTGGAAAATAAGTGAGCTGGAATGGGGATTGGAATTATAATACCACTAATTTTGGTTGTTTAATATATTGAGCTAAAGGCTCCAAAAACAATGCGACTAAAAGAAGGGACCAAGTGCAACCTTGCCTTACTCTTTCTAATATTAGTGGGTCCGTCAGACAACCATTTATTTTCATTCTTGATGTTAGAGTATTATACAGCCTTGATACTATTTATTATTAAATCGTTCATCCTCATCCTCAGTGTTCAGGTTATTGCCCAGCTTGGGTTTATTTCCAGATCTACGTTGTTACAACCCATTATGCTACTGTCTGCTTCCAGGATTGACTCCTACTGTCCATATACTACTCCAGCTGGGGAGGAGTCGTATACCTCTGCCTGGAAGGCTAAATGAGCCGAATGGCAGAGCTGATCACAATAATATGCTCAGTAATATAAGTGGCTGTAGATGCTTTAAATCAGGGGTCTCTAACATTTTATCTTCTGTAAGCTACTTTTACCAAATTAAAGCATCACAGAGCTACTCGTGTTAAAGGGGAAGCTCGGTTTTTTCAACCTGGACATATTTTCTAGCATGAAATACGTTCATTTCCTCACCCACAGTTTTGGTGTAACTTGAATTCCTTCAGGAGATATTAAGATCCACTCTAAATCAGCGTATGTCCAACATAATGGAAGTGATGCAGACAACCCCGCACAGCCTCTAAATAAGGCATCATCTGCCACAAACGCCTTCATTTCACCAATGTTTTGTTATAAAACATTAGTCGGACCCCCCCCCCCCCCCCCCCCTCCCCCTGCAAGCAAGTGACAGTAAGTTCTAAATGTGTGTGCTATTATTCTATAGGCTTAAAATAACTGTGAGCTCAGTACAAAGTTATTAGGGTTGGGAAAAAATATCAATACACTGAAATATTGCGATATTTTCATATGCAGATTTCCATATTGATATTTTAAAAACACAATACTGATCTAGTTTACCAATAAACTCTCGTGAGATTTTATCGTTCTCTCAAATAATCTTGTCAGATTTCACAAAAACCTGCAAGATTTCTTCACAGAATGACAAAAGCTCGCGAGATTTCATTAGCAAAATAGATCAATACCCTGTTTTAAAATATCGATATATCAGCAGATGAAAATATTGCGATATTTCCGTGTATCAATATTTTTTCCCAGCCCTAACAGTTATTATACTGTCTTAACAGTTGTAGTCCGATATTAAATCCATAGAACACAACAATACAACCAAATTCAGAAAAGGAGGAAGCAATAAGGCTTGAAATTGTTTAAATTAAAGACAAGATTTATTGGAAAGTACTATTGGTCACTACAAGTAATACTCAACGTACCAGCTACTTACAAGAACAACTTCATAAAAACTACAGTACCAGATTTTCACTTTGCACATATACAGTATGTAGGATGCAGTCAAATGTCGGCCTGAGATGTATCGAAAAATCTAACAGACTTTTTTCATCAACACACCGTCCATAAATGACAGCCTGCACTGTTTAAGCTGAACCTCATGAGTTTATGTAGCATCAGCATCACATTTGCAGTTCATCATCAGCATCTTTAGTGGTCTGATGTCTATTCAACTTGTAAAATCTAAAGCAACTCTTCTGCAGCTACCTCTCCTCTCTCTGGACTTAACGTGTATTAAAGTGCTGATGACATGTATTTTTACATTTTTTACCATGTTTTAAAGACCAAAACGTTCTTCATGATGATCTATGTAACAGAAACAAGCGCAGCTGCATAGATGAGTTATTAGAAAACATCGCTGACCAATCTGGCGCTGTTCACCGAAACCGAACGCGATGTCTGCCAGCGAATATTCTCAGCTCATTTAAAGGATAAGTTTCTTTTTTTTTCAACCTAGACCTTATTTCTAGGAGTATATATGTGCATTTACTCACCGGTCAAGTTTCTGCATCACTTTGACTCATTCGGAAGATGTAACGTTAAGTCGCCCTTCAGCATACATCCAGTGTAGTCGTGGAGACGTGGCAGCCACTATAGAAGACAATAACTGCAGTAAAACTCCTTGATTTTTGCCAATACTTTAAGGAGAATAAACAAACGAACGACTACTATTGTCCCGCGAGCTCAGAGTTTCGCAAATTGTGTTTTTGTTGTTGTCTAGGTAGCGAGCTGCTCTTCTCAGCTGTACTATGGAAGCGCGCATCGTAAATGCGCGGCTCTGACAAGTGTTTAGAACACCCTCACAACTAATGAAAAGCTAAATCTGGACTCTTAGGGCAATAGTGGTCATTCGTGTTATCAACACTTTAAGCTTGTCTGATGAGATCCAAGTTTACCTGTCTGAAAGCTCAATTCTAAGGTACTCTTTAATGTTTTGTGTTTAAATTCAAGTCATGCGTTTTCTTCTTTTACTTTTTAAAGCTTTCTTTTCCTCTGTATACTGCTAATAATATATAAGCCACGTTCAGACTTGCACTGCGGAACATGAGCGGTAAAGTCCATCCGCTCTTTAGCCGGATGCTTCTTTTCAAACATGCCACGGGCTTGCAGACTTTTTGCTGACGAATCACTGACAATTTCAGACATCAGGAAATGTTGCAGTAAAGCCAGAATAGCCATGCTCTCCCATCATCTTTATCCAGAACATTTTATTGTGCATTCAGCCAAAATGATGTGCTGCAACATAAAGACATAAAGACCAGCCAGTACATGTCTGCTAAATCTCCGAGGTAAAAGACCAGAATGCATGTATGAATGCAAGCGTATAAAAGACAAAGTCGGCACCGTTACTGCTTCCCAGTGCAAGTCTGAAAGGGGCTGTAATGTTTGATGTGAAGCACTTTGAATGATGAACAGGACATGTGCTATAAAAAACCTCCCCCAATTAAGTCTAATTAGGCCCCGCCTTACTCCTCCCCGCAATCTGCATAGAGTTCACGTGCAGAGCGAATGTTCAACAGCAGAGTATCCTGTTGCTGTGCTTTAGGAGGCAGCAATGCAGCTTCAACTGAAAAATTTTGACACTGTCCATGTAAAACCATGCAAGTGTTATGAAAAACTTGCGGTATAATATAGCTCCAGCAGGCTGAAAGACTGGTTCTTGAATATTAACCCTCTAGGCGCCAGAGTTTATTTAGGAAAATCTTCCATTTGGACTTTAAGATTTCAAAATGCTGTAGCTTGGGGGTGGTGAGAGATAGATCCATAATGTAAATGAGAAAAATATTCATCATGACCTAAAGTTTATGATGGGAGTAAATTTACACATCTAATTTGCATATTGTGATGTCATCAGGTAGCGGCCATATTGGATTGTGTAACTTTCAGTAAAAAAACAGATTTTTGAACATATTTATACAAAGGAAAAAAAATATATACTGTCATATCATGCTCTAAATAAAGAAACAGGAGTTTGATTGGAGTAACTTTGCTAATATAATTTGTATATCAGCAGGTAAAACTCAGTAAAACAGAATTCTGAACATATTTACTCAGCAGATTTTTTTTCATTTTTTCACTGATCCCTTTTCATCCTCTCATCCTCAGAATAAATGAACAAAAATCTGACAGGAGTACATTTTCTAATATAATTTATATATCAACAGGTAAAATTATGTTTTTATGCTTTTTTTCTCCCCTTTTTTGTTATTATAGCTTTATAATTTGTCATAACCTAGCTGACTCCTCACACCATCATACCAGTCATGAAATCTGGGGTTTGGCTGGAGTTAGTGTGTGTGTAGGTGCTGGTGAGCATATCTTTCATTTGTGATGAGGTTCCAGAAATCCTCATCCGAAAACAGAGACAGAAAATCACATGCACGAGCATCTGTGAGATCCTCGTGTCCGCGATTTCCCACACAGGCTCGTCAGTGTCTTTGATCCATTCATGGAAAACTTCCTCAACTCTCAAACATTCCCAGCCGTCATCAATAACTCCCCTATGCCGTCTTCTGCCCATATATCCCTCTTTCTTTCTCCCATCACCGCGGCAGAGAAAACTTTCACCGTCATCAGGGTGTTTCTGACAGTTTGTGCGGCGCGAGTGCGGCAGCGCGCGCTGCGACGTCAGTCACTCGTCTCTTACGAGGCATGATCGTCCCCTTCTAATCCTGATCAGCAGAGATCAGTGCAGCACCTCGTCTGCACTGTAAAGGCCTCTGGAAGTTTAGTTTTTTATTCTAAAAGTCGCGATCTGTCTCTCACCGTTTCCAACACGATGCTGCTTCCGCCTTTTCTTTCTCTCTCCCGCGCTCCTGCAGCTTCACGCGCATAGAGCGGGAGTCGGGTTTCAAACCTTTATTTCTCTGATTTTTTCCATATAAACACACTCAAAAATGGCGTCAGAACTAAGGCTGTATGTCTTGGCGATGTAGTAAAAGCAAGCAGTAGCAGTACAAAGCTATAGATTTAAAGATAAGGTCTGTTATATTCAGTAAAGTCGCCTGTCACAATATTGCGACTTTGGCGCCTAGAGGGTTAACGAAATTAAATATCTCATAAAATCACAATCAAGACTTTCTGATACTGTAAAAGGGCCTTAACTTTTGCTTTAAGCTAGTCGTATCTCCAAATCTTTGTCCACATAATACTCACAACTGTAGGCGCTCTCTCCTGTGTGGATTCTCATGGGGTTGTTTAAGCTAGTCTTATCATGAAATCTTTGTCTACAGTCATCACAGCTGTATGGTTTCCCTCCTGTGCGGATTCTTAAGTTATGGTTCAAGCTTAACTGTTGTGTAAATGTTTGTCCACACTGTTCACAGTTAAAAGGTTTCTCCCCTGTGTGGATTCTCATATGTCGGTTAAGGTGTGTCTTTCGACTAAATCTTTGTCTACATTGATTACAACTGAATGGTTTCTCTCCTGTGTGAATTCTTATGTGTTCGTTGAAATGTGTCTTTCGACTAAAGGTTTGTCCACATTCATCACAGCTGAATGGTCTCTCTCCTGTGTGGATTCTCATGTGTCGGCTGAAGTGTGTCTTTCGACTAAATCTTTGTCCACATTCATCACAACTGAAAGGTCTCTCTCCTGTGTGGATTAGTATGTGGTCCTTTAAATGTGTCTTATTCATAAAGCTTTGCTGACATTCATTACAGCTGAATGGTTTCTCTCCTGTGTGGATTTTCATGTGTCGGTGAAAATTAGCCTTTTGACTAAATCTTTTTCCACATTTATCACAGTTGAAAGGTCTCTCTCCTGTGTGGAGTCTTATGTGTTCGTTTAAGTTGGTCTTTTGACTAAATCTTTTTCCACATTCATCACAGTTGAAAGGTTTCTCTCCTGTGTGGACTCTCATGTGATCATTTAAGTGTGTCTTCCGACTAAATCTTTGTTCACATTCATTACAGCTGAATGGTCTCTCTCCTGTGTGGGTTCTCATGTGATCATTTAAGTTTGTCTTTCGACTAAATCTTTGTCCACATTCATCACAGTTGAATGGTCTTTCAAACATGCGTGTCCTAAGATTTTTCTTATGACTACTGATATCACCACTAACTGTTTTTTTCCCAGCATCGATATTTTTTTCTGACATTTAAATTTTTCTTTACTTTGAAACATTTCTTACTGTTCAAACATCTTAAAGACCTTTTGGTCAAATTTGTTTGGAGATATTGTTGGGAGTGAAACTCTTCACTTTCAGAGCAGCTGAGGGTTTTTTCTGTGTTGTGAAACTCCACATCACTGTTTACACTTGACCAATGTCCCTCATTGTCCTTACAACCTTTAACAGTGTCTTCCATTTTCAGTTCAAAATATGAAATTTGCTTTATCTCAGAAGAGCCTGAATTTTTCCAGTCACTATTGTGTTGTAAATGACTGTTTGGGTCTGGATTACTGGTTAGTTCTGGTCCTCCACAGACCTCTTCGTCAGATTCTTCTTTAATCTGTTCAGCTGGGTTGTTGGTTGGAGCCTCTACCTCTGTTTTAACTTCAGTTTGGGTTTGATGAAGATGGGATGGATATAAAGAAGGACTACATTCTTTTTCTTCATCTTCAGTCTTCACAGGAGCCATCATCATTGGTAAACTGGTGACACTCTCCACCAGACCATCATCAGCTGTTCTCCATTCTGATTGGGCCATAGTTCCTCTGTCCCTCTTATATGCTGGGACTTTAGGTCCTGCTTGTCCAGACTGCGTTTACGGAGAAGTCCCTCTGTAATCACCAACAGCTGCTGCACATCTGCAGGGAACACAGAAATGAAAAAGAAAGAAAGTTGGATTTTGAGACCATGCAGCAGAAATATTCCCACCTCATCCGCTCTTCAAAGTCAGACCTTTATCATGCATGCAGATATTTTACCTAAAGTCAACAGAAAGAGCAGTTGATGAAAATAAGTAATGTTGCAGAGAGGCCTGTAAAAAAGAAAAGCTCGTTACCACCTCAACGTTTCCACTGATCAATATAAGAATACAGCTGGCATAAAAAAAAAAAATCTGCACGATTGCTGCTTTCCAGAAGAAGTCTAAAACTAGCTTTAGAGTGAGCAAGTGGTTTTCAGTCCTGGTCAGTTCATGTAAAATTATAAATATGGAAACAGATTTAGGAGTCGTCAGGTTTTTGTTTTTACTTTTCGTTTACGTCACAGCATGTATTGGATGCAACAATACATGCATTCGTATATAACAGAGCCGCATGGGCGTGTACCGAACTGTGGGCACTTTTGTATTTAATATCGAACAATTCAGAGTTTTTAATTTATTTCATCAACTTGTGTTCGGAGAATGAGCTCTGTGTTGAAAACTCAGTGGATCTGCGTTCAACTACATTCAGATCTGGCATTTGGAGCTACTTCAATTTTTGTTATGCATGACCCTGATGGTAAGCCGTTGTGGACAAAAGCACAGAGTTTTAAAAAAGAAAGAAAGCCTGAAAATGTATTTTCTTCTTTTGTATCAATTTTTTTTTAACGTGGCGCTAAAGTATCGAACTGAACCATGAATTTTTTAAAACTATTGCACCCCTAATAGCATGGCATATGGTTTACATTATGTAACAAAAATGATTACCATGACACTTAATCCGACTCATAATAATGCACAATGAGAAAATAAGCATTTCATTGTGTTTACACATCGTTAGAGTCAGAACAACACAGTAAAGGTGAGGTCCTGCAAGAGATTTTTACGAAGGATATTCTCGTCATTCCAGCATCATCCAGTGCAGCTTGTGAGAGCCTTTTTCCACAGCTGGTTCAGGAGGCAGAGAACACAGCTGGAAGCAGAAATGGTGGATGAGATCTTGTTTATGCAGCAATCTCTGAATAACGTGAATAAAGCCTCCAAAAGGCAAAATAATGAAGTGGTTCAGTGCAACATTAGGGCAGTTTTAAAAATGTTAAGAGTAAGTGCTCCTTGAGCCAAAAAAACCTATTCAGCCTGTCTGCCATTCTCTTTTTCTTATTTTACATGAAAACATCCAAAACAACAGTAGCTATCAAATTAAATACAGGAATGAATGAAGAAAATAAATGCAATAAAGGGAGGGATGGGAGGGGGACTCGTGTCAACATGTCGGTCACAGAATAAACATCAGCAGGTCGGGTTCAGATTTGACTGGAAGATGTCCGTGGGCACGATCGGGTTTGCTAATCATAACGGGTTGCATGTGGGTTGGAAAAATTGGACATTTGAAGGACTGATGCACACTCCCTGGGGCATCTTTCAACACTACACCAGGTGCTGTACTGAAAAGTATGCTGCAACAACCGTCATCTGGTATGCCTCAGTCTTTTTATATCCAAACCACATCCGTGGGACAGAAGTTGGCCCTCTTTTAGGTACCAGCTCCTTGGTTTGGGTTGGCAGCTTATCATGTTGACAAAATAAATATAATTATATCTAAAGATGCTTCTCCTTCATTCTTTTTGGTGAATGCAGTCTTCATCAGGAAGAGTCTGTTGTCAGGCAGTATCCAATGATCACTGGATGTTTCAACGGTGGCCAAATTGCTGCCCATCAACTCCTCCTGCCTTCAAGCTAAGCTCCTCTTCTCCTGCTCCATAACCAGACTCTCTCTGCTGCCCCCCCCCCCAAAAAAAAAATCTGGCAAGCTTCTGTCTTCTCTCCCTCCCCGTCACCCCTATTGCTATGAGCATCCTCCACACAGATTGGGAATCTTCTATAGCCCATGGTGTTATAAAACAGAGTTCATCCAAGCTGCACAAACAGCTTGTAATAGTCAAGCAAAATATTATTCATTTCCCATATTTATAAGCCTGCTGTTAGCCGTGTTACAGCTCATGTTGTCTAAAGTGTGTTTATCATGTTAAACTCTGAATCTGTGTTAAAGTGCACATCATTACAGTATAACAGCGTTCCCACATGTAATATTATACTGCAGTTTACTGATTCTTTGCATTCTGCTAATTAGCATTGTAGTGTAATGACAAAAAAAAAAATACTATGAGAATACTATGAGCTGTGGGATGAAAGAAGAGATGTGGGGAGGGAAAGAGTCTCGGGGGGGGGGTCCTAAAGGGGGGGGGGGGGGGGGGGGGGGTCTTGGGGGGGTGGGGTGGGGGATGGTGGTGCCCGGCCGGTGGGCGCCGGGGGGGGGGGGGGGGGGGGGGGGGGGCTCCGGTGGGGGGGGGCCGGGGGGGGGGGGGGGGGGGGGGGGGGGGGGACTGGACCCCAAAGGTATATGAAATACTAATACAATTTTGTAATGAGAAAATTACATCTATAATGTAAAATATACAAGGTATCTCTTTTTCATTTATATTATTTCATTTTATTTTAGTCTTGAAATCACGTGTTTATTATTGGACGGGTGTCACATATTCCTCTTCTGTGTTCAGATGCACTGCTGAGGTTACTCAGTCCCACCATTGCAAATCCTCCTGTTGTCCACCAGCAATGATGCAGCAACATCAAGTGAGTTGATTTTTTTGTATTTGTTCCTTTAATCATTTTAAAGCATTTTGAATGTGCAAATTTACAAAAGAATGTCCAAGACAAAGCTAATAAGTTTCTTGTGAGTACATGTACACGAGCAGTGCAAGTACTGGACTGTACTGTGATGCAAAATGGCACCACCTAAAATATTGCCTTGGGCACCAGATTGGTTAAAGCAGGGCCTGGTGAAGAGGCTGGTATCAGTACGACGCTGAAGTCAAATTAGACTACTTTTCATTTTCACAAATCAGAAACTGTGCTTGAATTAATCTACAACTTCTGAAGAACATTTGAACACAAGAACATTTCTTTTGGTCTAAATTCTCACTGAAACAAAGACTTGAACCAATCCAGTAGGATCAAAGATGCACAAAATGCCACCGGATGTTACGGTACATGCCGACATGGTGGAAATACCACATGATGTACCGCTGATGACGCAACCCCCCATTCCCTATTCCCATCGTGTGTTCCAGTTGTCTCAGAACTCGTTTTAACAAGGTAATTTTTCGAGGAAGTGACGTGATGAACTCGTTTTTCCAAGATACGAGCGTGTAATTTGCAGAGGATCCCGAGATTGTATATTTAAAGATGGCGGCGTCCGGTACCATTGCTGTGTTTATTAAACGTCTATACCAGAGATTTTCTGGTCATAATTTCCAAGTGTAAACAGTACCGATTTGTTATGGCGGTTTTTTTTTCTTTAAAATGCAGCGTGATTATGTCTTGAGTTATCTGGGTGTGGGGTTTCTTTGCTCCAAAAAAGGGGGAAAAAAATCTCATTGGGCTAAAGGGTCCACCAAAAATAAATAAGAGGCACTCTGGAGAATTATCAAACTATTAAAAAGCCTTTATTAATTCATGGCAAAACAAAAAAATCTAAGGACCGACGCGTTGCGACCATCTGGGTCATCGTCAGGGTTAGTCTCTGCTGTGATCCATACACCTGTGTTAAATCTGGGTGATTGAGTTATCCTCCACCCACCTAAGTGCTCATTGGTTGTAAACAAGGAAGTGCCTAAGAAAGAAAAGAAAAAAAAAAGGGGGGGGGGGGACATAAGAAAATAAGAAGAAAAAAAAGAAAAGGGGGGGATGAAGATAAATAAGTTAAGAGTTAAAAAATAAAGAAAAAAATAAAAAAATTGAGGGAAAAAAGGAGAAGAGGAAAAAGATATATGACAGAAGAATGTGACCAATATATCTAAAAAGTGGACAAAATTCTACAAAGGGAGAAAAGATTGCATCATCATTCAGTCCTGGATATGTTGCTGCTTGTAGCTTAATGATCCAGAAAGTTTCACGTTGCAGCAATCTTTCAGACGATCACCTCCTCTGATGTCCCTCTCAATGACTTCCAGCATCACAACTTTTAGGGAACTGGGATCTTCACGGCCTTGTTCCATGTAATGTGATGTGATTACATAACCTTTGTTCTTAGTCCTTATTGCATTTTTGTGTTCTGCAATCCCGTCTTTGAGTCTTCTTTTGGTGCGTCCAACATAAAAACATCCGCATGGACACTAATCTGTGTACTACACGTGTGGTGTTACAGTTGACAAAGTGCAAATCTGGTATGTTTGTGATGTCCTCACATCCTGAAAAAAGTTGGTTTTTACCACATTTCCACAATGATTGCAACTGCCACATTTGAAAGTTTCACAAGGTTTCTGTAGCCAGGCTGTCGTCTTGGTGGGGGGGGGGGGGGGGGGGCAAATGGCTCCAGATCTTGTCTTTCAAAGTTGGTGTCTGCCTGAATGCAAATGAAGGTGGCTGAGAAAACAGTGGTTAAAGGGATTCATGACTGAAGAATCTTCCAGTTCGATTCAATGATCCTTTTTATTTGTGATGCTTTGTCACTGTAATGTGTCACATTGTGTCACGCGTTGTTTCTTTTTGTTTTGGAGCAGCTGTTTCCTATTCAAATGATTTGCTCTTTGTAGAGATTTTTTTAGCTTTCCTTTTTTGTAGCCCCGTTCAATGAAACCTTCCATCATGTCCGTTGCTTGGTTGTCAAAGCCTCCTCCTCATCACCGTAGCCGTTGCAACTGTCCAAATGGAATGTTATCTTTTAAGGGCTTGGGATGGAAACTGTCTGCTCTTAGTATTGTGTTTCCATCTGTTGGTTTTTGGTAGATGGTCGTGTGTAAATCTCCATTTTCCCCTTTCGTGATTTTGATATCCAAAAAAAACTGATTTCCTTTTTGCTATATTCCTAAGCCAGCTTCAAACGTGTGTTAGTTTTGTTCAAATTTGGTGAAAATCAAGCTTTGATTTATTTTTGGTGAACCCTTTTGCCAAAAGAGATTTTTTTCCCCCCTTTTTTGGAGCAAAGAAACTCCACACCCAGAAAACTCAAGACATCAGCAACACCCTTTGATCAAAAGAGCACCTGGAGAAACAATAATCAAGGACCAGCAGCGCTTCCAAACTGGTATCAAGTCGCAGCGTGATTATGTGTTGTTTATTAACCAAATACACTGAAATTAGCTGTTGTTGTCATGGTAACAGTGTTATAACGTCTGTGTTTAAGTAAAGGTTTAAAGATGGCCGACCCTGTGTTAGCAGTTGTAGAAGTTTCTGTAATGGTACATTTATTTCACTACTGACTATTGTTTGTTGCATTAAATCAGTCATACAAGTAGTAGCCCATTGTTAGACAAAGATGTAGGAGGAAGCTGCTGAGGTGTAATTCACATTTTTCATTATACTTATGAACTACAAGGCCGGCTATGCTAACATGGCTAAAAACAAGAGCCAACAACTTCACCTCACTAAGCAGCAAACATGACAAACACACAATTCCCGGGAATATCAGCGCTTAGAGATGAAAGCAAACACATCACAGCAAGGTATGGAAATTCTCACCTCCCTCCCCGACGAGGCTTCCCTCGATAACAAGTCTTTGTCTCCTTCTTCCTGTCCTCGTGTCTCCGCAGCGAGCTGGCCTCCGCAGAGGACACAAACCAACAGTCGTCAGTATCCAAGATACGTCGGAGTCACCGACTGTAGTTTAAAGTCTTCATGAAATAATGCTGCAGATAAATACCTTGAAAGGAGCTCACGCGGATCCTCCAGGTCTTGGTCTGGACTCTTTATTTAACAACAGTTTATCTCAGAGATGCTAACGGCTAATCTCTGCTCCGACTCGTCTCTCTCTCACACACACGGACCAACAAGAACAGAACGGCCCACTTTAACTACCGTCCAATCAGCGAGCTCAACTCTGATGACTCATAGCTCGCTGTTCTGACTGACAAGCTGCACGATCTCTGAGGCGTTCAGGGACATTCTTTCTTTCTTTCTTTCTTTCTCTCTCTTTCTTTCTTTCTTTCTTTCTTTCTTTCTTTCTTTCTTTCTTTCTTTCTTTCTTTCTTTCTTTCTTTCTTTCTTTCTTTCTTTCTTTCTTTCTTTCTTTCTTTCTTTCTTTCTTTCTTTCATGGTTTACATAATTACAATTAAAACAATACATGGCTTTATTATTATACACCACAAATAAAAGGAGCAGGAAGAAGACAAACTTGTAACGCCTTTCTGTACAAATATTTCTGTCAGGTACCAAAAGTACACCAAATCACTTACATAGAGAAAAAGGAAACAAATCTAAAGTATTCAAATCAAATCACTATTCCATCAATCTTCCATTGCATAAGAGCTAATTTGGTCATTTTTAAACATTTTCTTAAACAAAAAAATACTTGTGGAACTCTTCAAGATAAAATTTTGAGAATTCCATAATTTTAACACCTGCAACAGAAATACACATTTGTTTTCATGTTAACCGACCAAACCTGGGTTTAAAATCCACCCAGCGTCTGCGGTCCTCCTCTTCTGATTCAAATAAGTTCTGCAACTGTTCTGGTAAATATTTATTCTTTGCTTTATGCATTATTATCAAAGTGTGAAGCTCAACTAAATCCATTATTTTCAATAAACCAGACAAAATACAAAGTCTGTTTGTATGTTCTCTATACCCTACTTCATATATCATTCTTGCAGCCCTTTTCTGTAACAAAAGCAATGGAGTAATGCTGCTCTTATAAGTATTTCCCCACACAACCAAACAATACATAAAATATGGTAAAACCAGTGCATTGTAAAGCATTCACAAAATATTGGTATCCAAAATGTACTTTACTTTATTCAAAATAAAAATGTTTTTGGAGACCTTTGATTTGAAATATGCAATATGATTTTTCCATGTTAATTTATCATCCAGCAGTACCCCCAAAAACGTAACTGTAAAACATCCTGTAAAAATTACGGTCACTGAAACAACCCAGTTTTCAACCCAGCGTTGGAGAAGGTTTGACAGCAGAAATGATCTCTAGGACCTTCAAGGATCACAGCCTGGGTGGAAAACCTGGTCCAGAAGCTGCTGGATACTTACAGGGGACATTATACTGGAAAAAATATGTGAATCCAATTATTTAAGTGCAATTGCATTAACAGCTATGCAACTTTGAAACATGGCATTACTGCACGTTACATTTACACATTTACAGTGACTATTTGCACTATTGTCCATCAGGACCACGATACTGTTACATTGTCAAACTTGCTACAGTTACATTTTTTACATTGTAATTGTACTAGTAATATCTGCACTACTTCCTACATTAGGATTGCAATTATGTTCACATTGTCTACTATCAACCAATTTGGAAATTTGTAATCTTCTTTAGTATTTAAACTTCGTGTTTAGATTTCTAGGTTACCTAGATTTTTGTATTTTTATCTTATAGTTTATCATATTTTATTATATGCACTGTGGGTTTGAGAGGACTGTCATTTCATCTGTGTTGTATGTCTAACATGGGGCACATTTGACGATAAAGTTGATTTGACTTTGATTGCAGAGAGTATTTTGACACATAGTGGGAGGCTGGAAAAAAAAATCCTGAGCCTTGCTGTGAGTCTGTTGATAGTTTTCAGTCACATGACCTACCGAGAGGCCTGGTGGGCAAAAGATGACGGGGCGCAGCGACTCTCAGCTGGCAGACCAGACAATAGTTGTTTAAATCAGCTGTCTATTGCTGAGAAGGAAAGATACAGATATAAGATGGAAGTGTTGGACACTTTTGACCCGTAAAGCGACTGCTGTATATGAGCCGCTAAACACCCCCACGTCCCTGCATTCAGCCATATTTACATCTGCCTGGTTGAGAAGTCATTGTACACTGCTGCCAGAATGAAGGTGTAAAAGAACACTGACAGTTCTCACTTAAACAACTGCGTTCAAACAGGATTTACAACTATACGTGGAATAATTTCCTCTCAGTCTAACTTATTACAACCTCAGCTTTAGAAAGAATGTAGTGCTATGAAGACATAAATGAAAAAAAAACATGAAATGCAAAGAATGCCACTCTAAATTTAAGTGTAGCATTTTGTCTTTGTGCTTCTCAGCTGAATATACGTGTCACAGGATTTCCACATCTTTGGGAGTTTATCTGCGTTACCTCATCCCTCTGTTTTGGCGAGTCACTAACATCAACTCATTAGGATGATGGCGGGCAGCTGGTCGCCTCCGAATGGCAACAAACCACAACAACACACATACATCAGGTTTTATTTATGGCTAAATCTACGCTAACGATATGCAGATGAATGTAGGCTTGGCATCACTGACCGTTGAAGATCGCTGATAATACGTGTTTATCTGAGGTGACTGTCATGGTTTGCTGTACCTGGGGGCTGAGGAGCATTTGATAGAGCTGATCCACACATTTCTCCTCTCAGGGTGTCTTTATAGGACAGAATGCAGTAAAACACAACCCCAGCTTTTAATTTCCCCGCAATTTGTGCACCCAATCACAAAACAACCACCTGGCATTTCCCAGTAGCGTAACTGTGTGTTTCTCTGGCTTTTTGCCCATCAGGGGGCTTCCCTACAGACCGTGATGTCACAATTGAAAGTTATCATGTGTTTTATCAGATCCTGGAGACAGAACCGGACCTGAGGCACATTCTCACTATAGGAACCTTTTGAAGTTCCTAGAAACTTTTCAGGAACGTTGCAGGTTTTTTTGAGCATTCGGACACAGGAACTGGGGACCACGGCCCTCAGTTCCTATAACCATTCCTCCGATTCTGAGGCAGGCTTTTTCGTAGTTCCATAAGAACCCATACGATGACGGTGTTTAGTATTTTGTCGCCACTAAACACAAACAACCGAATAAGGTCTTCAGGGTTTCCTTCAGGATTTTTTTTTTTAAACCATGGGGGAGGTCTGCCCAAGTGGAGGAGGGGTGACAATGACGACACAAATTTTGAAATTACGACTCCTTCAAACTGAATGTTTTACTAAATACTTTTATTTACAAATCTAATACCACAGTTTGCAGCCTGGCTGAGAGCACTTCATTTTCCTAGTTTTTTTTTTTTTTTTTTTTTCAAAGGAGCTCTAAGGCTCTGTTGTAAGGAAAGTCCTTCAGGGATGGCCCATTGATGCAGAGGAGCCTGCAGGCCACCAGATGGTGCCCCTACAGCCCGTTTGTAATGTCTGTCTTCACCTACACCAGTGGTGTCCAAAGTCGGTCCTCCATGCCTCTTGCAGCAGCACAGCTGACTCAAATTAAATGAATCCAACATCCTATGAAGCTCTGCACAATTTTGATTCAGGTATGTGTTGGAGACATGGAAAACCTGCAGGATTGTGGTCCTCAAGAACCAGAGCTGGACACTCCTGACCTACACAAAAACAATTAAACGTGAGTGGGGTGTAGAAAATTGAGAGAAACCAAACCATCTGACCAACAGTTTACTGTTAACCAAACGTCTGACCCTGTTCATTGGAGAGAAATCTCCCTCACAGATGACAGGTGATATGGGTGCTGTCAATGCGATGGCTGCTAGCTGGCTCCAGCATGGATAAAGGAGTCGCCATTCATCATTCTGGGATGCCAGTTTCATCATTTCATCTTGCTGGTCATAACACTGATCAGGGGTCCTCAATCATCTTTTGTTACAATTCCCCTCTTGCTTAAATTCCCATTTTACCTTGAAGGCTCCAACTAACAGATGCTGCTTATTGGTCTACCACTACGTAAACACTAGCAGCGCGATTTTTAAACCAGCCAGCCTACGAAGACGTAGATATGAGTCCAACCAAAAAACATTTGGCTGAAGAAGTGAGGAAAAACCAAAATCACCCCATCGTCTTTATTTAGCATCAAAAGTATTTCTGTTATTCAGCTGCAGCAGCAACAATAGTCTTTCTCTCTCGGACGGCATCATATGCGTAGGTCAGTCTTGTGTGTCAACCCCTACTTATCGGGCGGGAAATTACACTGCGTATCCGGCAGCATGATAGAGAACTATGAAGGCTGGAGGGGTCTCCGTCATTAAGCGGTTGGATAACGCATTACATAGTCGGAGAAGTTACTGTAGCCTAGGTGTGTAACAATACATCAATCTATATCGATATAGAATGATGTATCGATCGTAAATCGATCCAAAACCCCAATATTAATAAAAAGATCGATATCAAATCCACTTTTATTATAAAAAATTTTCACAACAAAATACAAGTTTATAGTTGTGCAGTGAACAGATGTGGCATAGAGAGATTGTACTGCAAAGCTTAGTTATGTTATGTTCTTCTTCTCTTGGCTTTTTCTGTGCTCTTCCAGCCTCAGTGTTAAGACTCCTGATGTGATCGTGATTAATAATTCTGTCATGCAGAGCCTGAAAACAGTGATGTTGTCTTCTCTTCTTACCTTTTGCGGGTTTTATTTATTTTGTTGGGGCACAAAACTGTCACAGACAGTTGCATCACATCGATCCCTATGAAGGTCCTTGACTGGTGTGAACAGTGGCGGCTGGTGGGGGAATGGGTGGAGTGGCACGGCCTAGGAAACTACATAACAGACATAAACCAAAAAGCAAGCAAATTATGTGTTCAAATATCACATCTGACTCTATTCTCATTGCAGCAGCCTAATTTCTGAGTGGTTAAGTGGATCCAGTTTCTTTGTAGGTTTTATTTACATCAACACGTTGTCTCAGATCTGAACTATGAGACTAAAACAAGTCCAATAAATGAAATGGCTTCTTCGGGAGATTAAAAAAAAAAAAAAAACCTCTTCTTCTGTCCCCAAAATTATTTTAAATCATGTATTTTCAGTCATTTAAAGAAATTTAATCTGTGAAGAAGATTGGAATTACAACATGACATCACACTTTATCCCAGTTGAATCCTTTTTTTAATTCCATACTGTGGTGGAGTATCGAGCACGTTATATTTATACTTAAATTTAAATTTACATTATGTATTTATCATTTCGTCTCGTCTTGCCCGACCAAGTATATATTTCTGTCTTGTTTGTTTGCACTGATTTTCACGTTGTCGATATCTACATCCAGATTATTAAACCCGTGGGAGGAAGTCTATAACTATGGTATGGTGTGAGTATGGGGTCAGCCTACTTGTACTTGAAAACAGTACAGACCTAATAAAGATAAATAAATTGCATTTCCTACATTATATTTTCCCACCTGGTTTATGATAGTTTTCATTAAATAATAATTTGGCCATTATAATACTGGTTTTTATTAAGTCACCTCATTCATACATTATAGAGTAGTACAGAATGCAGGACTGGGAGGATGGTGCAGGTTTAAGCTTATTACACAAGTACATACACAAACAGGGCTTCATCATCTTTCCATCAGGACCTAGTGGGCCGGTCTTGGCTCAAAATGTCCAGGCTGATTTTTCCACGTGTAAAAGTGCATTTTGCATGTAGATCCCAGTTTGTTTGCGCTTCTTTGCTTTTTCTGAAAAGTGCTTTAAATCAGTCATACCTGTTTGAACCATCCTGGCGTTTAACTCCAAAAGCAGAATAAAGCAGCATCGCTACATCCGGTTAGCTGACTCTCACCCTCTGTCTTTGGATTCCAATCCAATCCAATTGACTGCAACGTCCGGCTGATCAGGTCTGGGTTGTTTCAGGTCGAGCATCTCCTGAATCATCCTCCTCTTAAATGGCATAAAGTGGCTTCACGGAACTATTTTGGTTTTTCTTTCTCCACTTTGCTTCTTTCTCCGTTATCTGTCTCCAACTCCTGCTGAAAGTCCATTTCCCCTCTAACAAACGGCAGTTACGTCACCCTGCAGCACATGGGGGTTCGTAAATCCAGCTGCAGTGCCCAGAGAAGCTCCTATCTCTTGTATAGAACAGAAGCAACTGCACATGTACAATTTAAAGCGAGAGTAAAGATTTCTGTGCTCTAGAGAGGAAACACATGACCAATCTGCAACTTTAGAAAACAGATGAACATGACAACTTTACTTAAAACTTCATATTTATCTCTGAACTAAGAATATATCTATATTTGGAAACATTTTATTTAAAGGCGAGACACTACAGGCAAAGAGGGTAAAAAAAATTTAACTAATTGGTATCACCATGAAACTTTCCTGGTTTATTCCTCACATTAGGACTTTCATTTTTTGTATTGGAAGTTTTCTGAAATTTTATGTTTACATATACAAATTAGGTGTTATGTAGCCCAAAATGCTCTAATTTGCATACATTTCTAGGAAAAAAATTCTAAACACTGGATTAAGCCACGTTCAAAGGTTTTTTTTTTTGTTGGTTTTTTTTTCAAATTTGAATTACATAATAAAGTCAAACATTTTTAATGAGGGGATTTTGGATATCTTTATCATTTCACAATATCAAATATACTGTCAACAACCAGAAAAATCTAATTTTTGGGCATATTTTTGGGATTAAATGTTCTATAAATCAGGTTGTGAATGAGATATCAAAAAATCCTTCTATGAAAACTAAGAATACAGTCAGGAGCAAAACTTGAAAGGTTGGTTTCTGTAAGTGCTCCTGAAGTGGAGTTTTTTTTTGTTTTCTTTTTACCCGGAGAAAGAAAAAACTTATTTTGAGAAAATGGCCTTTAAAGGGATATTGTGTAAGTTCTCCTGTGTTTTATTCACAAAAACTGATTATTTGGTTCAAAAGTGTTTTTTCATTAATCAGTAATCACTCCCATCAACAAACTGAAGTGCTCCTTTAAGTTCTAAATTTGCCGTTCGTATCATTCATTTATACATCGAGCGGGGCGGCTCGGTGGAGGCTGCCATGTCGTATCGCCATGTTTTTGCGTTCGGGAGAAGCGTGACGGCAGGAAAACACAGAAACTCACCGGACACACCGGAGTTTTCAGCTCAGTTCGAGGTAATGCCTTTGAAAAGTAACCGCGCTGCAGAGGGGAGAAAATAGCGTCTCACTGACGCTGGATTCACGTGCAGTCGGGCAGACGGCCGTTGGTAACAAACCAGATGTCATTTTAATCAATAAAGCCGAGCGAAAGACGGTAAAACATGGGTCAGGGAAAACAATACGACATCGCCATGACAACCGAACAGATGTGGACTGATATCACTGTAACTGACGGACCACGTCTTCACATAGAGGCTGGTGATAACTTTACATGCAGCGGATGTCGTTGGTCTGCCCGGTTTCACGCGAACGCAGCATGAAAAGTACGAGGGAGCTGCTCCCGATTACACAGTGTCCCTTTAAAGTTTTAGACAGTAAAATCCTCCAAACTTTTGTTCTAAAACACTATATTATATCCAATCCGATTCATGAGAACAACTAAGCAGAACATGTATAGCTCATAAATAATTATAAATAATTATAAATATTCAGCACAGCATGTGTAGGAGCCAGTGTTAACTTCGTTGACAAAAATTTTTTGTCAGTCTTCGTCAACGACCGATTTTTTTTTACAAAAACTAAATGAAAACTAGATGAAAACCACTTTTAACTCTTGCAGCCTTGCTGCAAACTCTTGCAGCAAGGCTGGCCTGCGCACGTTTGGTTACCCGGGGAGATGATAAACAGTTGTCACGTTTCACATTTCATGAATAAAGTGATCTTAAAAATGTCCAGTCCGAGGAGAAAAAGAAGAACTGATACACAAACACATTTCACATATGACGGAATGATGCGACACAAAACAAGACGTGCAAACAGTGTGAAATGACGATTGCTAGCAGAAACACAACCAATCTGAAGCCACAGCTGCAGACCATCATCATGAAATCCATGCAAAGGTAACTAAGCTGCCAATACGTCGTAATTTTGTTTTGCCTTTGCAAAGTTAGTTATTTTTGAAGAAAGGATGTTCTTTACTTTGATATGATAGAAAAAGGACCTGAAACATGTTATGAAATGTTCTTAAATTAACAATGCCTTTCCACAGTCAGATTAGACTGACTGTGGTTTTATTTCATTTACTCACATATGCGTGTATGTGTGAATACAAGGTCTGGAATTAACACTCGCCAGGTACCAAATGTAAGTGAATTTTCTGTTTGGCGAGTAAATCTCAGAGGGCTATCCGCCACATGGTGAGTAAATATTTGCTCCAAATAATTCATGTTTTTAAATCTTTATATTGTGGATTTCTTCTTTATGCTTCTCTGGTGTTCCCTTCTCATTAGCAGATGCTTTCCCACCTTGTGCGTGAGCATGCATAAGCTACACTAAGTTCTTAATGTGTGCGTTATTTTGGCTTAAAATAACTGTGAGCTGAATATAAAAATTATTATACTTTCTAATAGTTGTAGTCTGATATTAAATCCATAGTTTGCAACCATTCAACAGAATTCAGAAAAGGAGGGAAGCAATAAACCTTGAAATTGTTGAAATCAAAGATAAGATTTATTGGATTGTACTAGGTCACTACAAGTAATATTCTCAATGTACCAGCTACTAACAAGAACAACTTCATAAAAACCACAATAACAATTAAAATGCATTCCATGTGCTTCAGTTCATTTGCTCTACGTTCTACCAGATTTTCACTTTGCACATAGACAGTATGTAGGATACTGTCAAGTCTCAGCCTGATCCGTACGGAAAAATCTAATTATGACTTTTGTCTTCAACACTTTGTCCATAAATAATAGCCTGCACTGTTTAAAGGGACTGGAGGCAGGAATTAAAAAACCCAACCATGCATGTCCATTTTTTCTTAATACTAATGGGTGATGAAGTGCTAACTACCAAAAAGAACGTTTCCACCACGTTTCTCTCCGTTGCCTTGAACAGGTTGTGTGCTGTAAAATGCGAAAAAGCAACTACGAAGAAAAAGCGTAGTAAACAACATCATAGCTTCAGTTTGTGCTCCTGTGACAGCTTGGCTAGTGGCTGCAGTTACCTGAAGCACCAGTTGGGAGTTTCATTTCTTAATCTTGCCTCTAGTCCCTTTAAGCTAAATTTCATGAGCTTATGTAGCATCAGCATCAAATTTGCTGTTCATCCTCAGCATCTTTAGTGGTCTATGTCTATTCAACCTGTAAAATCTACAGCAGCTACCTTTCTTCCCTTCGGATTCCACATGTATTATGCTTGTCCGATGTGGCTGAAGTTTACCTGCCAGTAGGCTCAATTTTATGGCGCTCTTTAATGTTCTCTCTTTGTGTTTGAATTCAAGTCGTGCTTTGTATTCTTTTACTTTTTAATGCTTTCTTTTCCTTTGTACACTGCTATAATGCTTAATGTTTGATGTAAAGCACTTTGAATTCTGTACATGAAATGTGCTATACAAATAAACTTGCCTTGCCTAATGACGTCTCTCTCCCCCCGCACTACACATGATGAGTTCATGTGCAGAGCAAATTTAGTCGTGTATCCTGTTGCTGTGCTTTTGGGGGCAGCACTGCAGCTTCAGTCAAAAAATTTGACAATGCCCATGGAAGATCATTTAAGTGTTTTGAAGAACTTGTGCTATAATATAGCTGCAGAAGAGTGAAAGACTGGTACTTGAATAACAAAATTTAATAACTCATAAGATCACAATTAAGGATTTTTGATAGTGTATAAGGGCCTTAATTTCCACAGAACCAATTTATCAACTTCTAAAAACATCATGGACATCCCGTATTTCTACCCTGTACACAACATATTGTTCATTACACTGCAGCAAAATCCTGAAACTGTGCTGCTTTTACTTTGTGTGGACATGCATGCGTTCTTTTGAAGTTTGAGGCCACTTAGAAAATTTAGCACAAATTTTACAGGGAAATGGTCTTGATCCTGTTTGGATCCTCATGCCTTTGTTAAGCTAATCTTATCTCTAAATCGTTGTCCACATAATACTCACAACTGTAGAGGCCCTCTCCTGTGTGGATTCTCACGTGTTTGTTTAAGCGAGTCTTATCACGAAATATTTGTCCACACTGATCACAGCTTAATGGTTTCTTCCCTGTGTGGGTTCTGGTGTGGTTGTTTAAGAGTGTCTTACTAGTAAAGCTTTCTCCACATTCAAGACAGTTGTATGGTTTCTCTCTTGTGTGGACTCTCATGTGTTGGTTGAAGCTTGACTTATGACTAAATCTTTGTCCACATTCATCACAACTGTATGGTTTCTCTCCTGTGTGGATTCTCATGTGTTCTTTTAAGTAAGCCTTCCTTCGAAATCTTTGCTGGCATTCTTCACAGCCATATGGTTTCTCTCCTGTGTGGATTTTCATGTGCTCTTTTAAGCTTGCCTTTCGACTAAATATTTTTCTGCATTTATCACAGCTGAATGGTGTCTCTCCTGTGTGAATTCTCATGTGATTGTTTAAAAGAGTCACATTGTGAAATCTTTGTCTACATTCATCACAGCTGTATGGTTCTTTTTCTGTGTGGATTCTCATGTGGTCTTTTAAATAAGTCTTCCTAGTAAATCTTTGTTGGCATTCTTCACAGTTGTATGGTTTCTCTCCTGTGTGGATTTTCATGTGCTCTTTTAAGCCCGCTTTTCGGCTAAATCTTTTTCTGCACTCATCACAGCTGTATGGTTTCTCTCCTGTATGGATTCTCATGTGTTCGTTTAAGCGAGTCCTATCACGAAACCTTTGTCTGCATTCATCACAGCTGAATGGTTTCTCTCCTGTGTGGATTCTCATATGTTTCTTTAAGCCAGTCATATCCCAAAATCTTTGTCTACATTCATCACAGCTGTATAGTTTCTCTCCTGTGTGGATTCTCATGTGTTTGTTCAAGCGAGTCCTATCACAAAATCTTTGTCTGCATTCATTACAGCTGTATGGTTTCTGATCTGTGTGGATTCTCATGTGATGGTTCAAGTTTGATTGTCGTGTATAGCTTTGTCCACACTGTTCACAACTGAATGGTTTCTTCCCTGTGTGGATTCTAACATGGTCATTTAATTGTGTCTGATTAATAAAGCTTTCTCCACATTCAACACAGCTGTATGGTTTCTCTCCTGTGTGGACTTTCTTGTGTAAATTTAAGTTTGGCTTGTGACTAAATCTTTGTCCGCATTGATCACAGCTGTATGGTTTCTCTCCTGTGTGGACTCTCATGTGTTCATTCAAGTAAGCCTTCCTACGGAATCTTTTTTGGCATTCTTCACAGCTGTATGGTTTCTCTCCTCTGTGGATTCTCATGTGCTCTTTTAAGCCTGACTTTCGACTAAATCTTTTTCTGCATTCATTACAGCTGATAGGTTTTGCTCCTGTGTAAATTCTCCTTCGTTTCCTAAGATTTTTCTTACCACTGCAAATTTTATGAAAAACATCACAACTATCTGTGTGAATACTTTTACATAATTTCATATTTACTTTGAAATAATTCTTACTATTCAAACAGCTCAAAGAGCTTTTTGTCAAATCTCTTTGGAGAGATCCTTGGCAGTGAAACTCTTCACCACCTTCAGAGTTGCTGAGGGATTTTTCTGCATTGTGAAACTCCACATCACTGTTTACACCTGACCTATGTGCCTCATTGTCATTACAACTTTTACCAGTGTCTTCCATTTCAGATCCTAAATATGACATTTGCTTTATCTCAGAAGAGCCTGAATCTTTCCAGTTACTGTTTTGTTGTAAATAACTGTTTGGGTCTGGATTACTGGTTAGTTCTGGTCCTCCACAGACCTCTTCATCAGATTCTTCTTTAATCTGTTCAGCTGGGTTGTTGGTTGGAGCCTCTACCTCTGTTTTAACCTCAGTTTGGGTTTGATGAAGGTGGGATGAATATAAAGAAGGACTACATTCTTGTTCTTCATCTTCAGTTTTCAGAGGAGCCATCATCATTGGTAAACTGGTGACACTCTCCACCAGATCATCATCAACTGTTCTCCATCCTGATTGGGCCATAGTTCTTCTGATTCCTCTTTTATGAGATGGGGTTTTAGGTCCTGCTTGTCCAGGCTGCATTTATGGAGAAGTCCCTCTGTAATCACCAACAGCTGCTGCACATATGCAGGGAACACTAAAGTAAAAAAGAAAGATAATGTTGGATTTTGAGACAATGCAGCAGAAATATTCCCATCTCATCCCCTCAAAGCCTCTTCAAAGTCAGACCTTTAAAATTTCTGCCTACATGATACCTCAGTCAACAGAAAGGGTAGTTTTATTGAATATTAAGTAATGTTGTTCTTGTAAAGAAAAAAAAGCTCATTGCAACCTCAATTTTTACAATCATCAAGAAAAGAATACAGCTGGTATAAAAGACAAAAATCTGTACCACAGTCCACAGTGAAAAACTAGTCCATGCATCATCTTCAGTCGGTTTGATTACTAAAACGGTGTCTTTATTGGTCTGCCTAAAAAAAAATCTCTAACAAAATCTCATTCAGAACTCTGCTGCCCGAGTTCTCACTAAGAGCAGAAAAGTGGATCACATCAGTCCAGTTCTGAGATCTTTACACTGGCTGCTGGTATGCGTAGGATAATAACAAATTTTGCTGGAGAATATATTGTCCCACATATTATTGACGATAGGGCTGGGCGATATAACGGTATATTTCGTCTGGACGATAGAAAACTTCTATTGTTTAATATGAAGCCCTATCGTTTATATGGTGATAGGCGCTTTACTGCGGTATTTAATCAAGATGCACTGTGTGCAGACGCACGCTGCAAACAAACACGGAGGGAGATGATGGCGGACCACTCAGTTAATTAGACTATTTCTTAACAAGATGACCAGCTGACCAAAACGGAGAGGCTTTTACCTAAAAGAGAGACAACATCTGTCGCATGGATGTGGCTTGGATATTTTTTTAAAAAAGACTGACGACAGTCTCAAGAGCCGGGATACCTTCTGTTGTCTGGTCCGTGACCATGTCAGTCTTTTTTTATATCCAAACCACATTCATGCGACAGAAGTCGTCCCTCTTTTAACTACAAGTGCCTCAGTTTGGTTTGGCCAGTCATCTTGTTGAGAACTAATCTGAAATGCGTTTGCCACCGTCTCCCCCCATGTTTCTTTAGGTCAGGCGCAGTGTGTCCACGCGTATATGCATGCGGTGGCACGTGGCCGCGCACGCACGCAGCAGCATGTGTCCGTACATGCTGCCATCCTGACAAATAAAAACACTGTAGTAAAGCGCCTAATTGCGGATACTGTTGGGTCCTTGAGCGCAGCGCCGTGCAGTACAACAGCTTTGCTCCGACCTCCATGATGCGAGCATTCACACCTGCACTGTGCGCCCACGCGCACACCAGCTATTACGAAGCGAAGGCTTCCCAATCAGGACGGAGGCTCCGATCATTTGCTGCACATTTATTTGTTCAGCAAAGTTTACAAGAAGAGCAGCCTGAAGTTGCCGTTCAGAAACAATAACAGTCAAGCGCGAGCAAACAGGACAGAACAGTTCCAGTTAAGCGCCCTTCACAATAATACACTTTCCGATGTTTCAAAATATATCATTTTAGGTTTAAACAATAAACTTCTCTGTACTTATGTATTAAAATCATGTTAATTTCAAATAATAATAAAGCATGTAAACTGTATTTTCTAACATACACATGTTAACATTCACAATATCCAAATAATTAATAATCATCATGTAAAATGTGTTTCGTGTCACACATATTTGACACCAGCTGTTGCTAGAATCATGACACGGATTCATGGGAGGGACTGCAAGATCGCCCATGATTCTCATCCAAATGGTTAATTTTGTCCATGTTTGTGCGTCATGGTTTCTTATTTTACTTAAACCTTGTGGACACGGAGATGATTTCACGTTCAAGTAGTTCAGCAGTTTAAAATCTGCACCGTGGCTTTTGTTCAGGAAGTTACCGGATGTTTCACACTGAATCCCGTGTCTGACCTCCTGTCTGGTCCGATCTGAACTACTGACAATGACCCGGCTTGGCGTGGGGGGGCGGGCGGCGGGACGGCCTCCTTGGATTTGGCCGGTCCTCCGACCTGGTGACGTAGTCACTGCGCGGGGGCCGGGGCGCCTTGCTGTGTGGTGGGGTGTGTGTGCTGGTGGGGGGTGTGGGGTGGGGCTGGGGGATGTATCGTTGTGTGTCTGTGTCGGGATGTGGGACCGGGATGTGGGTGCGGGAGCGGCTATGTGGGGGGGTGGATTTCCCGTGCTTGTCCTGGGTGGGGCTTGGGGGTCGCAGACGGAGCTGCGCTTTCCGCCGGGGTGCTTGGTTTTCGGCGGACCCGTGGTCATGTCGTGTCGTATCGATGTTGGGGTGTCTGGCGGGCTGTCGGGTGTGGGGTTTTGTCCATATCGAGCTTAGGTGTGGAGGTGGGGGTTGCGGGGTGGCCGGGTCTTTTCCACGCCGGGTGCCTGCCCGCCGGCCGCTGTGCGGGGGGCTGGCTGCGTGGTGGCTGTGGGGTGGTTGGGGGGGTGGGGGCGGTGGACTTGTGGCGTGGGGGGCTGGTGGCCCCGTGGCCCCCGTCCTTGGTATGTGTGGGGGGTGTGTGACTGGAGGGGGGCGGAATGCGGTTGTGTGTGTGTGTGGCTGCTGTGGGGGTGTGGGAGATGGGTGGGTGGGTGGGGGTGATGGATGATGGGTGTTTGGGTGGGGGGTGGTGGTGATTGGTGGGGTTTGTGGGGGGTGGGGGGGGAGGAAAGGGTAAAAAAAAAAATAGCAGCTCCGTGCCTCTTGGGGGTGCGAGGCCTGGGGATGTTGGGCCGGTGACTCTGGCCCCTCCGCCGACCCTTTCCGCTCCCGTCCCTTTTCCCTCCCTGGCCTGGCGTGGTGAGCGCCCCCAGGGGCCGAGGCTGGCCCCTGTGGTGAACGCGGACGCGGGCCGTGGGGGCGGCATGCCTGCCCCTTCTGCCCTGGGGGTCCCGGGAGGCAGGGGTACCTATGCCGGTACGGCTCTTCTTCAGGGGGGACCCCCCCTGGCTCCTTTCCCAAGACCCCCCCCCTGCTCTACCTACACACACAAGAGGGTGGGGAGGGTGCGTGTAAGCGGGCGTGGTGAGGGAGGGCACCAAAGTGCCTTTGCTTGCCACGTCTAGAGGCAGCCTGCTCCCCAGTTAACCACACTTAGACACCTAAACACATAAAATAACAACAGCTCACAACGCTGAGGGGGGCATATAGTGGTGGAAGGAGGGAGGGGCCGGTTGGGGGGTCATGCCCCCACGGACCCCACCCCGGCATGACTTGGCACTGCCTAGTTTTAACTGCAAACAAACACATCTAAAAGTATGAGGGGGGGTGGGGGGGACAGGGTCTTTATACCCGGTCTCGGGGCTACTGGGGGGAGGGGGGGACAGTGGCTACTTCACGGCAGTGGTTAAGGCTGGCTGATTGGGGGGATCTGTGGTGGGGGATGCTGGCTGTGGGGGGGGGGGGATGGGGGTGGTGGGGGGGGGGGGGGACGGGGGGGCTTGGAGCTGCGGCTCCTTCCCGGCCCGAGCACCACAGGAGGCACGAGGGCATGGGCAGAGAGAGGGGGTATGTGGAATAATGAAGAGAGGGAAAGAGGAAAGTGGGAGGGAGGAACTTGGGTGGAAGAGGGAGGAGGTGTGGGTAAGGGGGAGGAAAGGAGGATGGAGGAAGGAGGGCATGCTCGTGAGGTAGTAGGGATGGTAGAGGGGCTGAAGGAAGGAAGGGGGGAGTGTGATAGGTAGAGGGATGGGGGGGCTGGAATGAGGGGGATGATGGGGTATGGGGGTAGGGAGGTGGGGGCGATGGGGGGGGTGGGGAGGGGTTGGGAGTATGGGGGGGAGTGATGGTGGAGAGGGTAGAGGAGGTGGGGGTAGGTGGGACGATAGAGGGAGGAGAGTGTTGGGGGTGGAGAGAGGAGGAGTGTGGGTATGTAAGGTGGAGAGGCGGAGTGGGTGGGTGTATGTGTGTGTGGGGGGGTAAGGAGGTGTTGGGTAGGGCTGGGCGGTGTGGGCGGAGGTTCGTATCTCGGTTTCGTGCCGGGCATCTTGGTGTCGGTGTGGTGCGGTGTGGCTGCGGGTTGGTTGGGGGCCGGGCGCTTTGGTGGGGGGTGCGGTTTTGTTTGTGGCTTCGGGGCTTTTGTGGGGGTGGGCCCAGGGGGATCTGTATCCTGTTGTGGTTGCTCTTGTGGTATTGATGTCTTGGGTGCCTGTGTCTCGATGTGGGGGCGGTGACGGTTATCTTTCAGCCCAGGTTGGGGTAGGTGTGTGGGGAGGTGTGTGCGAGCGTGGTGGCGGGGTAGGGGGTGGTAGAGGTGGTGGCGCCCTGGTGTCAGGTGTATGGGGAGGGACTTTGGGGTGGGGCTGGCCTGCCCTGGGGGGCGTCGTCTGGGGGGTCCGGTCCTCCTGGGTTTCGGTTGGGCCGCCCGGGTCCGGGGGGTGGCTGCTCCTGGGCGCTGGGCCCTGGGCCGGCGCTGTCTCCGCTCCGGGGGCGCCCGGCGCCTGGTGGGGTCGGCAGCTGCTGGTCTTGGTCCGCTGGGGCCTGGGCCCCAGACTGCAGGGGGCCGGCTGGGGCCGCCTTGCCGCCCTTCGGGGGATGCATGTCCACTCTTTGGGGGGGTAGCTGGGATCTGGGCCCTGGGTGGCTGCTGGGGGCCTGGGTCGTGGCCTGCGGGCTTCCTCCTCCTTGCGGAGACGAGGCTGCATCTGCATGACTGTATCACCACGGAGACCCTTTATTATGCATGTTGACACTGTGACACTACTTCCCATTGCGATGACTAGGTTGTACCTCTTCTCTACTTCCCATTGCGATGACTAGGTTGTCCTCTTCTCTACTTCCCATTGCGATGACTAGGTTGTACCTCTTCTCTACTTCCCATTGCGATGACTAGGTTGTCCTCTTCTCTGCGTGTTCTGCGTGTGTTTGTGTGTGTTTGTATGATCTGAGGATATTTAAGCCACCTGCAGGTCCTCCTGTGGGGATTGCTTGTTTTGTTTTCCAACAGAGACCTGGTTGTTTAGGGATTGCTGTACAGATGTACCAGTGAACTGTGTAAGTGGATTCATGTTTTCTCTCCTCTCTCTCTTCCTCTTCCTTCTCCTCTCTCTCTGTTTCACTTTCTATCATTACCTCTGTTACTTTCATTTCTCCCTTGTCAGGCCCAGCAGTATGAAATGGAATGGTGCAATAGACAAATGTTTAAATAAAGAAATAAAATGAATAAACATGATATCAAGTGGAGCCTTATATTCATAAAGCTCCGCTTGATAAAGCAAAACTGTTCAACAGAATAAAGCAATCAGATTTCCATTCTGCTTGCTTCGATGCTGGACAGGACAAAAAAAAAAAAAAAAAAAAAAAAGCTGGTGCGTATCTTTAGCACAGCGGCGTGAGATGCCAGAGTATAGACGGACCGCTCACGCGCTGCGGCATGTTTGATATATTTCAAACCGTTGACTACGTGGGTGCGATCCGGTGTGCATGGCACGCCGCTGCGCTCACAGTGTAGAGCCGGTAAAGCCGGGGTCAGATGTTAACATGGCCAACACATCCTGCTGAGAAAAAATGAAGTAGAAGAAACATTTAGTGCCTATGACCTTTATTTGTTCAGTAGATGATTTGAAACAGCATTTCCACGTTGCTATGTAAATACAAATTATTTATTAATTGAATTATTGAATTGAAACCCCCCCCCCCCCCCCCCCCAAAAAAGCTATATCGTATGTATATCTAGGGCTGGACGATATAGAAAAAAAGATTATCGAAAAAAAAATCTGTATTGATCGATATCAATATTTATCAAAAGAAAAAAAGCCATTATCAAATGAAAAGCCATTTTAGGTGCAGCCCTGGCAATTTAAGCTTTTGCTGAATGACCTACTTATACAGCAATAAATAGGGCTGGGAAAAAATATCAATACACTGAAATATCGCAATATTTTCACATGCTGATATCATATTGATATTTAAAAACGGGGTAACGATCTATTTTATCGATGAAATCTTGCAAGATTTTGTCATTCTGTTACAAAATCTCGTAGGTTTTTGTGAAATCTCGCGAGACTTTGTAAAAGAACGGAAATCTTGGGATATTTTTGGGTTAAATAGATCAATACCACATTTTTATATATCACTATGAAATCTGCAAATGAAAATATGGCGATATTTCAGTGTATCGATATTTTTTCCCAGCCCTAGTAATAAAGATCACACCAACAATGAATTCCAGTCCAGCCTTTGCCTGGGTCTGCGTTTGTGTTTGGTTTAACGGAAAGGGTGGCTGTAGCATCCTGCTACCTGATAGGCTACAGCGGAAAACTGTGTTTCTATATCAAACTTTTATTGACCCCCTTTTTTGTCTATTGAAAAAACCTCTAATTGATCAATATACATAGATATTGAATTATCGTCCAGCCCTATGTATATCGTTATCATGATATAAAATTTGTTATATCGTCATTAGGGATTTTAGTCATATCGCCCAGCCCTAATTGACGATAAATATTATTGTCGACTTTACCTAAACCAAAATAACCACTTATGTAATGTTGTATATCATAATAATGCAAGAACATCCTTTCAAATGCAACAACTAAACTTTCATTTTACACTGAAATGTCCAGAACCAGAAATTTTAAACATCCTAAATAAACAAAAAATAAAAAAGAAAGCAATAAAGATAAAATTGAAAAATGACTCGGGCTACGTTTACACAGCGACGATCAGAAGAGAAGACGCAAAAGTGGCGTGTCATCTTCATCTTTTTATCCACGTTCACATTAGCATCGTCATGAAGACATCTGCGTGCATCCGAGGATGCAAGTGCGTATGGAATTTCATTGGATCTGCACGCCAGGCCTTTAGGTGGTGTAATGTAAATATTAAATACTTTAACTAGGGCTTTGACTTTTGCCCAGACATCAAATTCGAAGTTGGTTTGTTTTTTTCATATTAATGTTCGAATATATTCAAAATTTATTAATAATAATTTAACCATTAGATTTGTATTGGCATCAAACTGGACTTGTACACGTTTTGGCCACCAGAGGGCAGTGTAGCTCTATCAATGTCAATAGACTACATGCACAGAAGGCTTTTCCAAGTATTTCCGAGTGTTAAAATAGTTATTACTGAGCAAACATATTCTGTGTAGTGAAGATGTAACAAGCAGAATATAACAGAAGATGCTGTTACAACAGTTAATGCTCCATCGGTCACGATTCTCAACTTCATCAGACATGAGAAATACCAGATGTTTCACCTTCAGTTCAGAACTGTCACATTACAATTACATGCATGCCTTCTGCGTAACCGCCCTCGCCCCCGCAAAGGCTCAGCGTAGATCCCCGGAGGCTGGACACGCACCTCTCTAGACCAGACGTGCATCCTGGCTACGCCAACAGAGAACTCAATGGAGGAACTCCCTGGTGACTGGTCAGTGTGGTAACGTGCTTCCGGATGTTTGGGTTTTGTAGCTGAATACATGTCACCGCTACTGTTGGTCTAACAGAAATAAATGCCACGGCTGTCGGGAACCATCGAGGTGAAGAAAAAAACCTCAGCTCTGTGAAGTTTCTTGGTCATTAAAAGCCCTGTTTTCGCCTGCAGATCTGCAGCATGACGCCACAACCCGACGCTCGAGTAAAAGCACACACTGCCTCTGCGTCAGGTACGCAGACCCGACTGGATGCAGAAGCTGCGCGATTTAAACTCCAGCTTAAGAGTAGATCACTTTTTTTTTTTTTTTTTTTTGGTGGCGACTGTTTTTTTGGCCAGCAGTGTACAGTATATACCTACACATGCAAAAGCACTCAGTTTAATTCTGTTTTAATTAGTTATATGTTAAATATGAGCAGGGTTTATCCACTGTGTTAAACGGCTGCATCCTGCATAGAGACATGCAACTCTGCTACATCCATGATCTCCTTCCACTTGGATCATTTCTCATTATCCACTGTGGAAATAATCCCCCTGATGCTTGTCGTAGTTTAACTGGAGTTTGTGGGCTGAAACTTCTTCTGCATCTCAGAGAGAGCTTCATATCTCACAGCAGCTAAATTCTGTCTGCGACTGACGGCTCACTTCACTGCATCGATTCCTTCCTGCAGGCAGACATGGTTCTGGTTCCGTTCTGGAGTCTCAGAACCTCAACGTTTCTGGTAAACTGGCTCTTGCTTACAACGCTTTAACAAGAAAAGAAAAATGGAAGTGCTTTACTCAGCAGAAATTATTACAAACGTCTTAAAATTTGGGCAGTAAAGTTGATGGTTAAAGTCATCAGGCTCCATTTCAACCTACGGTTTCCTAAAATAATTCAAACAATCAAGAGATTTTCATGCGTGGGCTCAGCTGACTGCAGTCTTCTCCACTCAGCAGGTGATGAAATAAACACGTTGCTTTTCCTCATTTAATTTAAACAGTCTCTAAATTAATCCTGATGTTTTGAGTCTGAACTCGCAAAAACTGAACCAGCTCTTGGGTGAGAATTATCTCCTTGCTAGCTGCAGTGTTCCTTTTAGCCATCGTCTGCATGGCAGAGAGCAGCATTTCTTACTGCAGATCAACCTGCAGCAAAATCCCTGAAAGTTTCGGATCTCTGGACTGTTTATGTGAACAATCTACAGACATGCTTGCAAAGAACTCTTCAAAAACTGGACTCATGTTATCACTCTGCTTTCCAACTCGTCTCTAATACTCATACAGAACTCATCAGGTTAAACACTCCTCGTTCTTTCATCTCCATATTCATTTCAGCCAAATACAACACACGGTTCTCCCATAAAATCATGCTATAAATCCCTGAAACCAGCTCTCGCTTTGGACAAATGTCCTTTTCTTCTGCAGCTTCAAATAACTGGAACACTTCACAAAAACCTCTGAAACTTGATGCTTTTACTTCCGTCTCTGTTTTTAAATGCAATTTAAAGGTAAATATGTTGTTACATTTGAACTCCTCTTTTGAGGTCTTAAATTGCTGAAATGCTTCTTACTCTGCAGGTGCCTAATGGCACATGCCAGGCCAGCAATGTAATAACAATCCTGTTGTCAATGTCTTTGCCTGGTAAAATAAAGGTGAAATAAAAATGATCTGGAAGTGTTTTCAGACCCTCTGCTCTGGTTCTGGATCGGGCTCCGTTCTCAGAATCTTGGCAAACTGGTCAGTTTTACATACGTTATTGTTTACACCAGTTTAACCACAATGTGGGAGAATTATACTCCGCCGAACTAAAGGCGAACAGCTTGAAGATTTTAACATTAAAGTTGATGGCTAAATGAAAAAGATTTTACATATTTAAGATCACCCTTAACCTTTGAGTTAAATGAATTATGATTATAGACTTTGTTGTGTTTGATGGTCTCTCTGCCCTCAAAACGTTGACAACACCAAAAGCAAACTGGCCTCGCCTCTAAAATGATGAAAACCAGACCCGATTAGCACATTAATCTCAATGTCTTTAATTAGGGATGCACGATATAATCGCCCCCCTATCGGTATCGGCCTATATCGGCCTTAAAACTGAGTATCGGACATCGGCCACCCCGCCAATATCTCATCAGCCTGCTGTTTCTTAAGTCTAAAATGTAAAAAAAGACTTCTTCAAAAACTTTTTTTTTTTTTACAGAGTTTGAAACTTCTAAAGATTAGGGGTGGGAAAACATCGATACACTGAAAAGTTGTGATATTTTCATGTGCTGATATATTGACATTTAAAAACGTGGTAACGATCTATTTTACAAACAAAATCTCTCAATATTTTATCCTTCTCTTACGAAATTTTGCGAGAATTCACAAAAATTTCACAATATTTTCATGTGCTGATATCATATTGATATTTAAAAACGCGATAAATCTATTTTACTAACGAAATCTCACAATATTTTATCATTCTGTTACAAAAAATCTTGCCAGAATTCACGAAATATTGTGAGATTTTGTATCAGAACGATGAAATCTTGCAAGATTTTGCCAGTAACATAGATCGATGCTGTGTTTTTGAATATCGATTTGATATTGGCATATGAATATATTTTTTTCCCACCCCTACTTTTCAAAGAATCAGAAACAGATAACAGAACTGCTATTTGCAATGACTGCTTATACTTTTCAGCTTTAATATTGGTATCAATATCGGTTATCGGCCACATGAGTTTTAAAATATCAGTATATCGGCCAAAATTCCAATATCATGCATCCCTATCCTAATATCATTTTATTTGTTTTACAATGATCTGACGACCAACTGAAATGACTTGAAGCCATTATAACCACGTGGACCTGCAGCATGATGGAGCCATGACATCATCCATCAGCCTGAGTGTCAGATCTAATATTCACTTTTATCATGAATAAAACCGAGAAATTAATTTAAAGTTCTGCCAAAGAGAACATTTCAAAAGAGTAATTATTTTTCCAACGACTTAGTTATATCTATGAAAGCTATAACTCTGTTACAAATTACTTCTCCCAAAATGTAACTAATGTTTCAAACACTGGACCTGAAAAATGAAGCAAAATGCTCCAAAAAGCTGGAAGTTTGAGGCTCTGCAGCCAGTTAAAGCTGAACATGATCATAAATGTGAGTGTGTTAGCTGGAGCTCATTTCCAGTCACAAATATTAAACCATAATGCTTCTAAATCATCTAAACATTACTCAGAAACTATTTCATGTGTTTCTCTTTTCTCCTCTTCATCACTGTGAAGATGCTGGTAGCGGTTATTATTAAGTTCTTCAGAGGATGAAGATCACAAGTCCGTCTGTAATGAACAGCTACAAGGTCTGGAGAGTTGCTTTTCACAGCAGTACTCTCAGAAGTAAATCATGGAAACAACACTCCCCTGCTAAACACATTTATCAGCGGTTCATATTCTGGCTGCTTTTCACGCAGGGTGCTGATTTGGACACAACACCAACAACTTCACCTCACTAAGCAGCAAACATGACAAACACACAATTCCCGGGAATATCAGCGCTTAGAGATGAAAGCAAACACATCACAGCAAGGTATGGAAATTCTCACCTCCCTCCCCGACGAGGCTTCCCTCGATAACAAGTCTTTGTCTCCTTCTTCCTGTCCTCGTGTCTCCGCAGCGAGCTGGCCTCCGCAGAGGACACAAACCAACAGTCGTCAGTATCCAAGATACGTCGGAGTCACCGACTGTAGTTTAAAGTCTTCATGAAATAATGCTGCAGATAAATACCTTGAAAGGAGCTCACGCGGATCCTCCAGGTCTTGGTCTGGACTCTTTATTTAACAACAGTTTATTTCAGAGATGCTAACGGCTAATCTCTGCTCCGACTCGTCTCTCTCTCACACACACGGACCAACAAGAACAGAACGGCCCACTTTAACTACCGTCCAATCAGCGAGCTCAACTCTGATGAGTCATAGCTCGCTGCTCTGGAGGCGTTCAGGGACTTCTTTCTTTCTTTCTTTCTTTCTTTCTTTCTTTCTTTCTTTCTTTCTTTCTTTCTTTCTTTCTTTCTTTCTTTCTTTCTTTCTTTCTTTCTTTCTTTCTTTCTTTCTTTCTTTCTTTCTTTCTTTCTTTCTTTCTTTCTTTCTTTCTTTCTTTACATAATTACAATTAAAACAATACATGGCTTTATTATTATACCCCACAAATAAAAAGGAGCAGGAAGAAGATAAACTTGTAACGCCTGCCCCTTTCTGTACAAATATTTCTGTCAGGTACCAAAAGTACACCAAATCACTTACATAGAGAAAAAAGGAAACAAAAAAATACTTGTGGAACTCTTCAAGATAAAATTTTGAGAATTTCATAATTTAACACCTGCAACAGAATTACACATTTGTTTTAATGTTAACCGACCAAACCTGGGTTTAAAATCCACCCAGCGTCTGCGGTCCTCCTCTTATGATTCAAATAAGTTCTGCAACTGTTCTGGTAAATATTTATTCTTTGCTTTATGCATTATTATCAAAGTGTGAAGCTCAACTAAATCCATTATTTTCAATAAACCAGACAAAATGCAAAGTCTGTTTGTATGTTCTCTATACCCTACTTTATATATCATTCTTGCAGCCCTTTTCTGTAACAAAAGCAATGGAGTAATGCTGCTCTTATAAGTATTTCCCCCACAACCAAACAATACATAAAATATGGTAAAACCAGTGCATTGTAAAGCATTCACAAAATATTGGTATCCAAAATGTACTTATCTTTATTCAAAATTAAAATGTTTTTGGCAACCTATGATTTTTCCATGTTAATTTATTATCCAGCAGTACCCCCCAAAACCTAACTGTAAAACATCCTGTAAAAATCACGATCACTGAAACAACCCAGTTTTCATCTTAACTGAACTGATATTATATCATGTCTTTTGCATGCAGACTGTAAAAACAGTGGTGTTTTCTTCTCTTCTTACTTTTCGCAGGTTTTGTTGGACGCAAAAGAAACACGTCACTGTCACAGACGGTTGCATCCCACCGTCCCTATCAAGGTCCCTGACTCATGTGTGGATGGAAAAGGAATCAGTTGCCCTGGAGAGGGTAGTTCATAGGACGAAATTCCAGGTGAATACAGCTATTAACTGTCGGAAAGTCTTTTATGTTTCCAGGTTATTTTATTTTGACACATGTAATCGTGACGTCACTTGCCTTCATCCTAAGAGATGCTTTCCCACCGTGTGCGTGCATAAGCTCCAGTAAGTTCTAAATATGTGTGTCATTATTCTTTAGGCTTAAAGTAACTGTGTGAGCTGAATATAGGAATTGTTATACTGTCTAACAGTTGTAGTCTGATATTAAATCCATAGTTTGCAACCATTCAACAGAATTCAGAAAAAGAGGGAAGCAATAAAGCTTGAAATTATTGTTTAAATCAAAGACTAGATTTGTTGTAAAGTACTAAATGTCACTAGAAGTAATACTCTCAAAGTACCAGCTACTCATAAAAGCTACAATACCAATTTAAATTCATTCCATGTGCTTCAGTTCATTTGCTCTACGTTCAACCTCAGAAGAAGTTGTTTTTCAAAATGGTGAGAACTCAATCTGGCTCTTCTTGTACGGAAGACCAGACCAGCGATGCTGAACAGCCGTTTACCTGCTGCTGAGTAAGTAAAGGTGTGTTTAGCTTCAGAGACGACTGCACAAGGCTGCTATAGTGGCTGCTCGTCCCACTACAACAAAACAAAGATTGTCTACTGGGTTTAATGTTCCTTGTTATTTTGTAACGAGTAACTAAAGATGCTCAGGTAAATGTAACGGAGTAAAAGTATTGATTTTTTTCAGAAAATGTAGTGAAGTAAAAATAAAAGTAATCAGAAATAGAAGTAGTAAAGTAGAGTACAAACATAAAAAATACTACTTAAGTAAAGTATTTTTACTTCGTTACTATACAACATTGGTGCAAAGTAACATACATATTGATGTATTTATAATAATACATAATTTATCATAACGGTTCAGTGATCAGTGCAGCACCAATTCAAGTTATACGAAATGCTGTTTGATATTTTTCTCATACTTGCTGTGAAAGAATTTCATTGAGGTGTTGATTTATACTCGGGCAGTACCTCAGTTATACCTCAGTTAATTTGCATTGTTTTATACCTCAAGTGGCGAGTTTATTCGGGCACCCTGAATAAACCTGAAGAATGCACCAGTATCTGGTCTTTTTCTCATTTTGAATATGTATTATTTTATACCCTGATTTTCCATTTCTACAGCATCTACATTTACTGTATTATTGTGTCTTGCTTTATAATCACTAAAGATGCAGTATGTTTTTTGAAAGCATGTAAATGCATCACACTTTACTTTCCCCCTACAATGAACCGTTATGATAAATCATGTATTATTATAAATGCATCACTATGTATGTTACTTTACACATACAATAATGACTCAAGATAGTCATCTCAGTGCTTGAAATTTATCACAATCTGGTTTGTCCCGTTAAGAACAAAAAAAAAATGCCATTATGGATATTATACATCTAAAACAGACAAAAGACAGTCTTAAAATAAAGCTCTAGCCACGTCTTTGACGTTGGTGGCCTATCTAAAGGGTCAAACCAGTCTGGATCAATGAAAGGCTACTTCCGGTTTTTGCAGTCAAACAGGAAATAAACTGGAATTAACATTGTCAACCATATTCTGCTAATCCAGCACATTGCTGCCAGCTTAGCGACTTTGTCTCTACAGTATATTTAGCGACTTTTCAGACCCCTCTAGTGACTTATTTTCAAAAAGGTGCCCAGCGACAAATTTAGCAACTTTTTCTGGTGTTTATGGAGACAAATATAGTTTATATCCCTCCACCCGTTCACCAGGAGCTGCCTGCCGTCGGCCCCTCCCTCCCTGTTTCCAGGCATCACTCACTGTTCCCGCTGTCCCTTTGCAGCATCTTTGCAGGCAGCAGCCCTTCCGCGAGCTGCTGGGAGATCACCACACCTCCTCATCCAGATTTTTTCCCATGATGCCTTGTGGCACAACTGGGTCTTCTTTTCACCATGACTCAAATGTGTATGTCACCCCTTCAGAACCCTTGTTAATTGGCATTGTAGTATGTCAAATAAATATGCTGGATTTCATCATGTGGAATTGTGTGTGCGGTAATCTGTCTGATGCGGTGACGTCATTTATCGACTCCTAGAAACTTTTGTGCCAGTGAGAAAAACTACTTTCTCTGAAGAATTAGCAACAGTGATCAAGCACTAAATGGGTATTGATTTGTCCAGAAAATGGCTCGGTGATTTGTATGAATAATTTTCAAGAAAAAAGCTTAAATGAAATTATGGATGAAATGATAGAAGCACATTTGAGTCAAGGAAAACAAAGAGCTTTAGTTAGAATGAACAGTTAAGCAAAGTGACAGGTGTAATTATTGGAGGTAAAAGCTGCAGAAAAAGAAAGCCCTTAGCATTTGTGAAAATAAATATTAGGGATGTCAAAATTAATGTACTAATAAAGGGAGACTAATTCTGTGAAGCTGACACACTAATTTTGAAACAGCTAAATTATTACTCATGCTATATTAAAAATGCCAAGCTGGCATTATTGCTGATTTGGGGCATGTACTCTAGTTTGATAGTGTTCAACCAAATCCACTTAAAACACTTTATCTTCCTTATTTATGAAGCTTATATCTGTGAAACAACTCAGGAGGTAATAAGTCACATGAATTATTACAAAAGAATCGATCTTTATTTATGAAACACTATTCCAGCAATTTGCGCAACTCGAAGTGCTTTACAGTTTAAAAACATCCCCCGCTGCCCTTAAAAAAACCCCAAATATTACAAGACACACACACACACACATATATATAATATATATATATATACAAACATACATACACACACACACAATACGTATATAGATATATATACACATTATATACACACACACACACACATATACATACATTGTATATATATATATATATATATATATATACACACACATACATACATACATACACACACATATACATTCACACACATATCCTTTTTAAAAGGGGGGAAATCTCCAGAGTACTGTCCACATGGGGTCCATCATTGCTTTTCACCATGTTTTCATATATTAAACATTGCAAACTGGAACTGCTGCCTCTTTTCCAGGCAATAAGCAACATAACAGTGAGTTTTTTCAAAGTGCAGTCCCCAGTCACGGTTTTAACGATAATCAAAATTTCAAATGGTATTATTGATTGTTGGGAATTTTATCACTGTTAATAATTAGCAGTTATTGTAACATACATACATACATACATGCATGTCCAAAATGGTAATTAAAAGACAAACAAAAGACAAACCGTGAATAAATACAAAATATTAAACAATTACTACTTAAACAGTAAAAGTCAGCTAAAAGCCAAACTAAAAAGGTGGGTCTTAAGCCTACTCTTAAAAACGTGAACGTTCTCTGCGCCTGAAATCCTCCAGCAGACTGTTCCACAGGTGAGGGCCATAACACTGGAAAGACGCCTCGCTGTGTGCGTGTGTCCTGGCTTTGGGAATGACTAAAGGCCTGCTGCTGGAGGACCACAGGGACCACGAGGGCTCATAGGGTAAAAGCAGTTCTGAGAGATAAGAAGGTCCAAGACCATTAAGACATTTAAAAACCATTAAAAAGAACCTTAAAAAAAAAAAAAATCGATCCTAAAACCCACAGGGAGCCAATGCAGCGATTGTAAGACTGGTGTAATATGGGCCCGCCTCCTGGTCTTAGTCAGGACACGTGCTGCTGAACTTTGCAAGAGTTGTAAACCTGAGATGTTTTTCTTGGGAAGACCAGAAAGCAGGTCGATACAGTTAGTTACGGCCTGCTAAGTATAAATTTGTATTATGTATATGAGCAAAACTTAATCATACGATTGAGAAAACCGTAGAAACAACTGTTTTAAGAACCCTTCCCCTAGAAAACAGTTTACACCATGGCAGCCAGATGCTCAACTGCTTAGATTGACAGCTGTAAACAGTAATGTAACGTCCATAACAGTAACATCCACAATGCTCAGAAACATATAAAGTAAGACGAGGATGACCAATTGTTGCCAATATTTCATCTTTCTAAGCAAAGCTAACTTTGACAAAGTTTGGCTGACACCACTTTCCAAATGCATGTTTTTTTTGACAACTTTCCCTTTAAAATGTTATGGATGTTAGATGGGTTGTCCCATAAAAATGCACCATAACACATTCTACCAGCCAATGGAGAGACACAAATGACATAACTGATTTACATATTGATAAAACAACCCTTCCTGATCAAAAAAAAAGTGAGAACATCTGTAGGTGTCTTTGTTTTTGCCATTCGGGCCATGGCAAATGTCATACAATTTGGGTAATTGAAAAATGTATTTTTACATAATTGCATGTCCTCATTGTAGTGAGGAAAAACATTAACTGTGATTTACATGACAACACATCGTAACTGCTGGTGTTCATGTGGAGTTGTAAGCACATGGTGTGTGAATATTATGATCAAATGTATTTTGTACTTCAAAATACAGACTCAAAATTCAAAATTTACATGGACATGCATGTGTCCTTTAAAAGTTTGAGGCCACTTAAAAAGAAATTACTACAAACTTTACAGGGGAATGGTCTTGCTTCTGTTTGGATTCCCATGTGTTGGTTTAAGCTAATTTGATCTCTAAGTCTTTGTCCACATAATAATCACAACTGTAGGGGCTCTCTCCTGTATGGATTCTCATATGTTTGTTCAAATGAGCCTTAAAACGAAAACTTTGTCTACATTCATCACAGCTGAACGGTTTCTCTCCTGTGTGGATTCTCATGTGTTCTCTTAAATTAGTCTTTCTACGAAATTTTTGTTGACATTCATCACAGCTGAATGGTTTCTCTCCTGTGTGGATTGTTATGTGTTGCTTCAAGTTAGACTGTCGAGTAAATGTTTGTCCACATTTATCACAAGTGAATGGTTTCTCTGTGTGGATCCTTATGTGGTTGTTAAAGTGTCTCTTATTAGTAAAGCTTTCTCCACATTCAGCACAGCTGCAGGGTTTATCTCCTGTGTGGACTCTCATGTGTACGTTGAAGTTTGACTTATGTCTAAATGTTTGTCCACATTCATCACAGCTGAATGGTTTTTCTCCTGTGTGGATTCTCATGTGTTCTTTTTAAGCCCGCCTTTCGACTAAATGTTTGTCTGCATTCAACACAGCTGACTGTTTTCTTTCCTGTGTGGATTCTTACATGGTTGTTTAAGAGTCTCTTATTAATAAAGCTTTCTCCACATTCAACACAGCGGTATGGTTTCTCTCCTGTGTGGATTCTCATGTGTTCTTTTAAGTAAGTCTTCCTACTAAATCTTTGTTGGCATTTTTCACAGCTGAATGGTTTCTCTCCTCTGTGGATTCTCATGTGCTCTGTTAAGCCCGTCTTTCGACTAAATCTTTTTCCGCATTCAGTACAGCTAAATGGTTTCTTTCCTGTGTGAATTCCTATTTTTGTCTTACGATTTTTCTTATGACTGCAAATTTTACTACAAACATCAAAACTCTCTGTGTCAATACGTTTCAATAATTTCATATTTTCCTTTGCTTTGACACATTTCTTTTTATTCAAACAGCTCAAAGGGCTTTTTGTCAAATCTCTCTGGAGCGATCCTTGGCAATGAAACTCTTCACCTTCAGAGCAGCTGAGGGTTTTTTCTGCATTGTGAAATTCCACATCACTGTTTACACCTGACCAATGTGCCTCGTTGTCATTACAGCCTTTACCAGTGGCTTCCATTTCAAGTTTAAAATATGAAAAAGGTTTTATCTCCGAAGAATCTAAAATTTTGCTCTCACCGTTTTGTTGTAAATAACTGTTTGGGTCTGGATTACTGGTTAGTTCTGGTCCTCCACAGACCTCTTCATCAGATTCTTCTTTAATCTGTTCAGCTGGGTTGTTGGTTGGAGCCTCTACCTCTGTTTTAACTTCAGTTTGGGTTTGATGAAGGAGGGCTGAATATAAAGAAGGACTACATTCTTTTTCTTCATCTTCATTCTTTAGAGGAGCCATCATCATTGGTAAACTGGTGACACTCTCCACCAGACCATCATCAGCTGTTCTCCATCCTGATTGGGCCATATTTCCTCTGATTCCTCTTTTATGAGATGGAACTCGAGGTCCTTCTTGTCCAGACAGCTTTTACGGAGAAGTTCCTCTGTAATCACCAACAGCTGCTGCACATCTGCAGGGAACACTGAAATGAAAAAGAAAGATAAAGTTGGATTTTGAGACCATACAGCAGAAATATTCCCATCTCATCCCCAGTCACACCTTTTGTACCTTTTGCAAATGACTTTCATACCAATTGCATTTTTTAAATCAAGTGCTATTACAGCATCGATTTAAATTGTTAACATTTTCATTCCTGGTAGTAAGGGACTGGAAGTAATGTTTTTATTGTTTTCCACTAGGTGTCACTACTTTATCCATATATGGTAAATAGAGCTAAAACAGGGTTAAGTGATTCACTCAGTCATTCACTGTTTAAAATATGATGATGCCCATCAGACCAATCCTAAAACATTTTAAGACAAGATGGTTTGGGTCAATTCTAGGGTTGTCATACCAAATGCCAGAAAACAGCAACTCTTGTGTCTCAGCGTTGGAGTGTAATCAGCCCTGATGTTGACGTATGAGAATTTTGTTTTTCCACCTCAAGTATAACTGAGGATGAGATCAAAATTAAATGAAATAGAAAACCCTGATACTCGTTTAGATTTATCTTCCAGCTTGATCACACTTCAATTTACATGAATACATGATAAATTATAAAAAAAAAAAATCATTAATATATATATATATTAATATATTAATAAATGTAACAAAATGAAAAGTGGTACAGTAAACAGTTTACTGTATTTTACAGTTGAAGAAATTGAAATAATTACATAGATAGACAGTAATATCACTACTGATTTGAACAGATTTGAAAATGTAACGTCAGGAACATCTTGGACTTTTAATTTTAATCATCTGCTGCTCAAAGTCAAAACACTTTGATATTAAAAAATGATACGAAAATACGGGGCTGATATAGGTAATGCAATATCGGCCTATAATATCAGCAGGTCATATCGGCTAAGGTTGATGAAAAAATATCTGTATCGGCCCCAAAAAAGCTGTATCGGTCGATTCCTAGTGTTGAGAAGTCTGTTTTTGCATACGCGTGTGCACACCCATCAAAAATGCAGCCTTTACCAACAGAGAAACAGAAATAATGCCAAAACTGTGCAAATGTGTAACTTGATGTAAGAGTGTGTGTCTGTATGCATGTGCGTGTAGAAGTTAAAATCCTTTCATAAATCAGACGGAAGATAACAATGTGTTTTTAGGTGGTGGTTTCAAACATGCTAGGAACACTATGTACATCATTGATTGGCAGATGTGTTCAAAGCATCAAAATCTGCCAAAAACCTCATCATGCATACACAAACACAAAATATCCTCCAAAATCTACAAAACAAACCTAAATTGCTGTTGAAAATCTGGATTTGTTTCCACTGGTGTCTGAGCTGAGAAAGAGCTTATTTAGTCCCTTACACCCCGGTTAATTTCACCCCCAACTCCACAATGAGACAGGCAATGGAAGTGTTTTAAATTACTTACCTGATTAGAATGTGACAGTCTGAGCTACAATATTGGAGCTTTTCACGCGATTCTAATTTTTTGAGTTTTAGAATTTGAGGTTTTCTTAAGCTGCAACTTTCTAATCAGCAACATCCAAACAAATAGAAGCTTTAAATATATTGATTTGCATATTATTTATCTATACAATATGTAAATTGCACCTTTTAAGTATGAATGACAGAAATACAAAAGCTTTTTCAGGATATTCTTATTTTTTGGGTAGTACCTGTAATCAAAATTAAATCAAATCAGAAAATTTATGGTGATACTTAGCCATAATCTCTCATCTATTTATTTATTGATCATCTATTTCTCTCTCATCCATTCATCCATCCATCATCTCATCTCTCTCTCTCTCTAAACAGAAACATTTTTCATATTTTTGATATCTTTTTTTAAATAAAAGTATTATTAATTTATAATTGATCATGTAATCATTTGTGCACTGAGGTGTAATCAAGCTGGAAGAAAAATCTAAACAAATATTAGGTTTTCTATTTTATTTCATTTTTAGCACCGGCTGAACTTGGGGTGAAAAAAATGCTCATGCATCATAACTAATGAGGATCTGGTGGTTTCTCCTCTAATTTTCTTCATCAGAAGGAGCAATGAGAAATAATCAGCTTCTTGATTTAATTAAATTTTGAAAAATTATATATTAAAGATATAATCACTCTTAATCTTTAAATTGAATTAATTGTGACTCTAGACTTGAAATCTTCGAGGGCCTTTGTTCCCTCAAAAAGTCAACATCAAACGCCATGTGGCCTCACCTCTAAAATGATGAAAACCAGGCCTGATTAGCACTATTTAAATCCAAATATATAAACAAAAAGATAAGAGGGGGGCACAAAAAAAAAAAAAAAAAAAAAACAACAGGAATTATTTTTTCCAACTAATTAGTTATTTTGTATAAAAGCTATAACTATTTCTTCTTCCAAAATTTAACTAATGTTTCAAAAACTGGACCTGAAAAATGAAGCAAAATGCTCCAAAACGCTGGAAGTTTGAGGCTCTGCAGCCAGTTAAAGATGAACATGATCATAAATGTGAGTGTGTTAGCTGGAGCTCATTTCCAGTCACAAATATTAAACCATAATGATTCTAAATCTTCTAAACATTACTCAGAAACTATTTCATGTGTTTCTCTTTTCTCCTCTTCATCACTGTGAAGATGCTGGTAGCGGTTATTATTAAGTTCTTCAGAGGATGAAGATCACAAGTCCGTCTGTAATGAACAGCTACAAGGTCTGGAGAGTTGCTTTTCACAGCAGTACTCTCAGAAGTAAATCATGGAAACAACACTCCCCTGGTAAACACATTTATCAGCGGTTCATATTCTGGCTGCTTTTCACGCAGGGTGCTGATTTGGACACAACACCAACAACTTCACCTCACTAAGCAGCAAACATGACAAACACACAATTCCCGGGAATATCAGCGCTTAGAGATGAAAGCAAACACATCACAGCAAGGTATGGAAATTCTCACCTCCCTCCCCGACGAGGCTTCCCTCGATAACAAGTCTTTGTCTCCTTCTTCCTGTCCTCGTGTCCCCGCAGCGAGCTGGCCTCCGCAGAGGACACAAACCAACAGTCGTCAGTATCCAAGATACGTCGGAGTCACCGACTGTAGTTTAAAGTCTTCATGAAATAATGCTGCAGATAAATACCTTGAAAGGAGCTCACGCGGATCCTCCAGGTCTTGGTCTGGACTCTTTATTTAACAACAGTTTATTTCAGAGATGCTAACGGCTAATCTCTGCTCCGACTCGTCTCTCTCTCACACACACGGACCAACAAGAACAGAACGGCACACTTTAATACGTCCAATCAGCGAGCTCAACTCTGATGAGTCATGCACGATGCTCTGAGGCGTTCAGGGGCATTCTGTAAAAATCACGATCACTGAAACAACCCAATTTCCATCATTTTTTTATTGTGCAAAAAGACAACATAATGGGATGGATGGCTAGCTAGCTAGAAAAACAGTATGTTATATATATATATATATATATATATATATTGTGTTATAAATTATTATCATATATAGTTATTAACAGTTTGCACAATAAAAAAAGGATGGAAAATGGTTTTTTTTCATTGATCGTGATTTTTACTGAATATTCCTGAACGCCTCAGATTTCGTGCAGCTTGTCAGTCAGAACAGTGTGTGTGTGAGAGAGAGACGAGTCGGAGCAGAGATTAGCCGTTAGCATCTCTGAAATAAACTGTTGTTAAATAAAGAGTCCAGACCAAGACCTGGAGGATCCGCGTGAGCTCCTTTCAAGGTATTTATCTGCAGCATTATTTCATGAAGACTTTAAACTACAGTCGGTGACTCCGACGTATCTTGGATACTGACGACTGTTGGTTTGTGTCCTCTGCGGAGGCCAGCTCGCTGCGGAGACACGAGGACAGGAAGAAGGAGACAAAGACTTGTTATCGAGGGAAGCCTCGTCGGGGAGGGAGGTGAGAATTTCCATACCTTGCTGTGATGTGTTTGCTTTCATCTCTAAGCGCTGATATTCCCGGGAATTGTGTGTTTGTCATGTTTGCTGCTTACCACATGAAAGATGTGAATTCCACCACAGCAGCATCCTCCTGCATCTATTAGGGATGGGCATGTCGATACCTTGGAGTCGATACTTCCATACCAGCCAGACAAAATATTGGAATCAATACTTTTTTGAGTATCATGATACCACTGTACAGATACAAAACATGCAGTTTGTTTCTACTTCTGAGAGTTATAGGCAATAAAATGATGAAAGCAGCCAGATTCTAGCTTTCGTATCACATGATGGTGGTAACCTATCAGATGTCATGATGCTGCTCATATTGTTAGTGATGATGTTTTTTTGCCTTTCAATGGTTTAATAAAGCAATAATCCCAGAGAACCTGTGGGCAGCGGTTTTACAACGACGGGGCTCTCAGCTTTGGGTCGTGCCCCGCCGTTGTAAAACTGCTGTAACTTAAGGATTCAAGGGGCTCATTGCTTTCATAAAACGGTTACCTCACGTACTGCCTATTAAATAAATACGAATAAATGCAGACTTTAAAAAATAAACATTTTTATGGGTAATGATGAAATAATACAATAGAGAACTATTTGTTCTCCCACCAGTAAGATTGAGTGGACAGCATGGTTGCTAAGCAACTCAGCTTAGCCTGTCATTAACACGTAAATGCAGATTTTATTTCATTTTTTGTTTTATCTACTTATTTATTTATTTATTGGCATTAAAAAAAGTTCATTTCAAAAACTTCGACCAATGTGAAGATTGTTTACCTTGTTTATGTAACTGTATGTGCACATTAATGAATAAGCAGGGTTTTAGGGTATAAACATCACTGCCTGCAACAAAATCTGCTCTGATCCCATTTGTGACCTGTATTTACTGGGTCGTTACTGTCCAGGCGAACAAGCTGTGAACCGGGTCAGCGGAGTTTTCATTTGTTTAAAACGGAAATCAGACGGATGACCCGCCCAGATCCGAGGGCTTCCTCAGCCCACTTTTATTTTATTTTATTAACTTTTCTCCCAAAGATCCATGCTTCATTTGTCTTTCCACCTGCAAACGCGTTCCCTCCATTTAAGCAGCAAACTCCTCCTACCCACCCATCATCCCTTCCTTTTTCCCATTTCATTTCTCCGTCCATATCAATATTTCGCCATACATAACCTTACATCTGATTAAGTATTAAAACTTGGATAAAAAAGGAGCACTTCTCCCGGGTCATTGCCTGGCTGACGGTAAAAGAGCGAACCCTCAGAAACAGCTCAAACCCTGTGAATGTGCTTCATATACTTATGCAGTTTGGTGTTGAGGGAGTTTTCTTCCAAAAACAAGGTGGTGTGGATTAGAATTTTTTTTTTTCCTCAAGAGAATATTCATTTAAAAAATCCAGCTACATTTGCCCTCATCAATTCAGGCTATCTGTGCTCGTTAATGTTGTTCCTTCCATTCATATTGCAGTTAAAATAATGTTTAATGTTTGGAGAAACGGCGGCGTTCATGTGGAGGCAGGTGTTTTTGTGCAGACATACGATGTCGGCTGGTCTCCACAGCCTCCTGTCATAAATACCAGTATGACTGGAGAGACGTCTCATGTCCCGTGACAGACATCACGGACAGTTTCTGCGCTGTGCTGCTTCTCAGGTGGCGATTAGATGATCTCGGTGCCGTTTCAACAGAACAACAGCTGCTTTGCAAATGTGAAGCAACATGGCCGGCGGGGAAATCAGCGCAGTTACGTCCAACCACTCATCCAACCTGGAAGATCCAGGTTCAGGCCACGCAGCAACTCAAAATTCACAGCATAGTCTACAAAAGTCTTGAAACAAATGTAATTTAACAAGTGGGTCGAACGCAGAGCGGTGTTGCTAGGCAACGCAACATCTATTTATGCTGGCGCAGGGATATTTTGTGCTGCCGTCTACTGGAACTACGTGTGAGTTACAGCCTGTTTTACACTGGGCTTTGAACGCAGCGCAGCCAATCACATTTAAGAAAGAGGAACACCCGTTTTATAATGCGGATTATTATATATCATGTTTTGGTAAATTTGTAATATTACTATTACATTTTCTATTTAACATTTTCCACTTAATAAATTTGATTATTGTAGTTCGTATATATTATGTTATTTTGGTAATTGAAAGAAGTTTTTAAACTATTTCTTAAAATTTCATCATCACTATAATTTATTATTGTTTTAAAAGAATTTCTTTTCAGTTCTTCTGTTCTCAAGTTTTACTTATATCTAATATTGCCCTTGCATTCAAGATATTAATGCAAAGTGTACAATCACATGATTTTCTTTTAAAGGACAATAAATATAGGTATCAATATCAGTACCGCGTAAAAAGTGCCATAAACTACTGGTATCGTACTGCCATGAAAAATATCGGTATCGCCCATCCTTACCATCTATATCAAACAATACTACGTGTGCGACTGATTTAATGCAACAAAACTATTCAGGTCAAATGAAGGTCAGAGGTTGTGAGGATTCTCTGTCTATCTGAGTCATTAATCTGATCTCAGGTCGTCCCAGTTGAAACTTGATGATAAGAACCTGAAGTTAATAATAACCGCTACCAGCATCTTCACAGTGATGAATAGAAGAAAAGAGAAACACATGAAATAGTTTCTGAGTAATGTTTAGATGATTTAGAAGCATTATGGTTTAATATTTGTGACTGGAAATGAGCTCCAGCTAACACACTCACATTTATGATCATGTTCAGCTTTAACTGAGCTGAACAGCCGACGGAGAGCACACTAATGTTTTAGAGCATTTTGGCTCATTTATCAGGATCCAGAAAATACTTTCTTTCTAGTTCTAGGACAACAGAAATGTGGAAACTACCAAAGGAAAATGTAGTAGACTCTTGTTTCATCAGAGAAACGTGTGTATTTTTCAGTCCATTGGTAATCTGCAGTGGAACATCGACTAGTTGCAGCAAAATGCTACTTTTGACCAAAAAACTGAGAAAGCTAGCTTTTAATGTGAAGAGGCAGTTCAAGTGGAAAAGCATTTTTTATTTCAGCGACACCTGAAACACCTGGAGGTTGTTTACTTCTATGAAACATAAATAACACTGAGAAAAAGATTTTGTTAAAAAAAATAACCTTATTCACTTTATAGCAACAGCTATAAATCGATGTTTTTAATTGATTCAAGCTTAATTAATCCAAGACTGATTAATAGAAGTAAGTCTGACTCTAGTCTCGTGTGATTTGATGATACGCAGCGAGATATTAGCATAGACACAACTGAGAGGTCGGCTGTGTAGCTTCTGTTCAAACTCAGCTTCTCTGACCCTTATTATTTCATTTAGATATGAGGCGCTTTCACTGTGGGAACCCTTTGGAGTTCCTAGAACCTTTTCGGGAACGAGGCTGTTTTTTTGTGCATTCAGGCATATAGGAACGAGGGCCCTCAGTTCCTAGAACCTTTTTAGCTCCTACTCCGAGGCAGGGTCTTTTCGGGGTTCCATTGGAACTGAAATACGTAGATGTTTGGTGATTGGTAGAACTGGCATGCTGCGCCCCTTGCTTGATCTCTGCTTTTTCCACCCCACCATATTTAAAAGTCCCACAGGTGTTTACCTGTTTACCGAGATTGTAATAACAACAAGAACCATGACAATAGGAGTGTACCAATTCATTATTAAAGGAGTGATGACATAGCAGTAAAAACTAGTTCATGTAGTTGACTTTACTGCATATGTAAAGAAAAAAAGACGTCACTTTTTACAGCGGGGCATTGTCTTGACACTAGACCTCCCTTCCTCAGTAAAAGAGTTGGGTCTGGTAATGATATGCAGCTTTACCTGGAAACCAAGTTGACTTGGTGCAAGGGAGAAGGCATTCTTCTTTATAAATCTAACTATCATCAGCATAGAAATGATAAGAGATGCCGTGCCTTCTCAGAATGGATCCCAGGGGCAATGAATACAAAGAAAAAAGCAGGGGACCTAATACGGAGCCCTGTGGAACCCCATAAGGCAGAGGAGCAGAGCTAGATTCATAATTCCCAAGGCTCACGCTCACACTTATGTCTGAAAGGTTAGACTTGAACCAGTCTAGTGCAATACCAGTAAAACTTTCAGTGATTGGCCCAAAGTGTTGCTCAACAAAATATCAGTTCAGGAGCCCCATTATGCTTGTTTACTTGTTTTATTTTTTTGTTTGTTTTTTATATTTCTGTTGAACCACAATTCAAAATCAATGTCAAAATGTTCATAACATTTTCATTTATTTTTACTTTTGTCAATTTCAGCTTATTTCATGGCAGCTGATTTTTGTTCAGGCTTTAAAGGCCTCCTTCAACTGAAAACCCATTTAACTTGCTCCTTCTGAAATACGGAGGGTTTCCCCTTGTTTACTTACACATGCTGACTTGCTAGCGTTGCGTTCCCCCCAGTCGGCTGTGCTTCCTCATCACAGAAACAATGCGAAGAAAAGAGCGAATCGGGAACAGCCTTGCACTTCTACGTAACATTGCAAATAGCGTATCCCACGTGGGGTTTCTATCTGTCCATTGGAAGGCAGGTAACCCTCCACTACACACTAGAAGTAAAGACGGCACGAATGTAACTTCGGAGTTGAGAAGCTAATTAGCTAACTGTTTGTTAGCATGACGGAACAAACTTGTTTGTCGGCTCTATTTCCTGTCTGTAGCGAAATAAGAGCGGAGGGCGGAGCTTCCTTCATACACTGATGGCAGGCAGCCAATCAGACGGAAATTCATGAGAAGGACCCGGAAAAGCCTGCCGTTGGACCACAAGCCTCTCTTCTAGTATACAAATATAGCTGGATACAAAGATACCAGAGGGTTTTTTTTAAACAGAAACGATGCAGAATGCATTCAATAATGGAGAACACAGAAATATTAATGAAATGACCACGGAAGTACAACTTTAATGTATGAGTATATAAACTTTCAAGCACAACTGTACATGTTTGTGATGTATTATTGTGATGGTAATATTGCTGTGAAGTTTTGGTGATCCAGGTTCGTTCACTGCTGTTGGTTAAGATGCCAGTCATCTTTGACCACTTTGTTTAAAGCCCCATTTTATGGCTGGGATAAGCTATGAATCTACTGACTATTTTCTTGATGCATCGATTAATCGAGCAATTCACTTTTTCAGTTACGACTGGCTCCCCATAAATTGACTGACAACAGTTTATACATGTTGATTTGCATATCTGAAATGAAAAAAGAGCATGAATAAAAAGGCAGTGGGAGCCGGCAGCCTGTCATGGAGTCCTGAACCAACAGAATGTAAGATTTATGTTGAAAACGCATTTGCCTCTGACTGAAAAAGGAGAATCTTTTCGTTCTTCATTCACATGAAAATAATAGGTCACCCAAAATACTGAGTTATTGAAATAACATGGTAATGTAAGCTTGGAGGCTTTAAGCTAATTCAGACAATGTTTTCCAACAAAAAATAAGGAAGATAGATTTAACATTTCTATAGAACATAGGTCTAGCTTCTTGAAAAAGTGCATCCTCATCTTCAATCTGTCAATGCTTAATACATACTTTATTTACCCAAGAAGTGATGCCAAGATATTAGTGACAGATGAAACAAACATGATGTTGAGAACGTAACTTTTATCATATATTGAGTCAGAGATGAGACAGCTCCCGGCAGCTTCCATCAGCTGCAGGACCACCCACGGCCAGCAGAGGGAGCTCAAGCTTCACTGTCTCAAACAGGTCTCGCGTGTCTAAAGACGTGGCATCGACCTCTCAGAAGTTGTCTCGTTAGCTGTGTTTCATGTTGCATCTGCACACTGCAAAGTGCAGATTCATCGGCTACATACGTCACAGTGACGCATCAGGTACTTTCCCTTTTCAAAAACGTCTGAAGGAGCCTCCGACTCCACCCTCCAAACCCACACTTCATTTGTCCTAAAATGAAGGATACATGCGATGTACGTTTTCCTACGGAGAGCCGTGGCGCCCAACTCATGGAGACACTCCGCCTGCAACCTGCAGGACTGCTGCCACATCAGAGCGGGACACTGTTTTCTCCACTGCGTTTCAGCACAAAATTCTGAGAAAAATGAGGATTTCCAACCACAGAGTAACTAGAAGAGGAAGTAAAATCTCGTCCCTCCAGACTGAGCTCACGTTTGGCTCCCAGGACGTCTTCTCTTCCTCCCAGGAAGATTGATATCGGCTCCTCTGTCACTTTCAGCCGCTCTCACTGATTTTTCTCAACATTTGGTCTCCGAAAATATGTAAAAGCGCTTCGTATGCACCATGAGACGGTGTTGCTGTTGGCAGAGACATCTGTGGACAGACTCAAAGGGAAAATGTCCCACTGCTGTGTTTTGTCGGTGGAAGAAAACACATGGACGTAATCGCTGTTCGGTGGACATTCATGTCCCAGATGATCGGAGTCAGTCTCCTCTAGATGGCGATTCATCAGCAACTGTCGATTAAACATTTTTAAAACCTCAACAAATACATAATGATGGATGCTGAAATAAAATAGAATAAAAAAAACTGGATTGTTTATCAGATTAAACAGTCTAAAGACTGTGGAACTCTAAAAGGTCTAAATGTGACACAGAGCATCTTGTACATGATTTAAAAATGAAAACTAATCGAGACGTGACTTACAAAAAATTTTTTTTAAATGTTATTTTCCACATTTTCATGTCTCTACATATAGATGTGGGCTTTCAGCATTAAAGCTGTGATGAATGTTGTATTCAGAGTCGCCACCTCCTGCTGTGATCCATGTTTTTTATCAGTAGAGTCGGGAGCGTTTGCCTACCCCTACGTCACTTCCGGTCTGTTCTTGGGGGTGCTATTTTTAGGCGGATTGGCAGGAAAACCCCATCATACTAGTATTTGTACATTTTTGCATTGGCAATGTTCAGTGTGGACGTTATACACTACAAGGGCTTCTACATATGTTTAAAATCAAAGTTGGCCTTTTAAGTGATGGAAGGAGAGAAAAAAAGTTCTGGCTCTTTTTAAAAATTTAAGTGCTAATCCGATTAATCGAGTTGAGACCCCATCTGATTCATCGATGATCCAAATAATCATTTGTTGCAGCCCTATTACTTAATATTTATTACAACTCCACTGTATCTTCTGACTGAGGTATCATGCATGCTGACATTTTAAAGGTGTGACTGAAGAGGCTCTGAGGGGATGAGGTGGGAATATTTCTGCTGCATGGTCTCAAAATCCAACTTTATCTTTTTTTTTATTTCAGTGTTCCCTGCAGATGTGCAGCAGCTGTTGGTGATTACAGAGGGACTTTGCTGTAAACACAGTCTAGACAAGCAGGACAATCTCATAAAAGAGGAAGCAGAGGAACTATGGCCCAATCAGGATGGAGAACAGATGATGATGGTCTGGTGGAGAGTGTCACCAGTTTACCAATGATGATGGCTCCTGTGAAGACTGAAGATGAAGAAAAAGAATGTAGTCCTTCTTTACATTCAACCCACCTTTATCAAACCCAAGCTGAAGTTAAAACAGAGGTAGAGGCTCCAACCAACAACCCAGCTGAACAGATTAAAGAAGAATCTGATGAAGAGGTCTGTGGAGGACCAGAACTAACCAGTAATCCAGACCCAAATGGTTATCTGCCACAAAACGGTGACTGGAAAGCTTCAGGCTCTTCTGAGATTAATCAAATTTCATATTTAGAATCTAAAATGAAAGACACTGGCAAAGGCTGTAATGACAATGAGGCACATTGGTTAGGTGTAAACAGTGATGTGGAGTTTCGCAATGCAGAAAAAAACATCAGCTGCTTTGAAGGTGGTGAAGAGTTTCACTGCCAAGGATCTCTCCAAAGAAATTTGACCAAAAGATCTTTGAGGTCTTTGAACAGTAAAAAATGTTTCAAAGCAAAGAAAAATGTAAATGTAAGGAAAAGTATCCAGGCAGTTAGTGGTGATGTTTGTAGTAAAATCTGTAGTCAGAAGAAAAATCTTAGGACATGCATGTTAAACCTCACAGGAGAAAGACCATTCAGCTGTGATGAATGTGGACGAAGATTTAGTCGAAAGGCACACTTCAACCGACACATGACAATCCACACCGGAGAGAAACCTTTCAGCTGTAATGACTGTGGACGAAGATTTAGTCAAAAGGCTTACTTGAACGAACACATGAGAATCCACACAGAAGAGAAACCTTTCAGCTGTAATGACTGTGGACGAAGATTTAGTCAAAAGGGTTACTTGAACGAACACATTAGAATCCACACAGGAGAGAAACCTTTTAGCTGTGATGAATGTGGACAAAGATTTAGTCAAAAGACACACTTGAACGAACACATGAGAATCCACACAGGAGAGAGACCTTTCAGTTGTGAGGAATGTGGACGAAGATTTAGTCGAAAGACACACTTGAACGAACACATGAGAATTCACACAGGAGAGAAACCATTCAGCTGTGATCAGTGCGGACAAAAATATAGTCAAAAGACGCACTTAAAACAACACATGAGAATCCACACAGGAGAGAAACCATACAGCTGTGATGAATGTCTACAAAACTTTATTAATAAGACACAGTTAAACAGCCACATAACAATTCACACAGGAAAGAAACCATTCAGCTGTGATGAATGTGAACAAACATTTACTCGACAATCAAGCTTAAACCAACACATAAGAATTCACACAGGAGAGAGACCATTCATCTGCAATGAATGTCAACAAAGATTTTGTAGAAAGGCGAACTTGACAGCACACATAAGAATCCACACAGGAGAGAAACCATTCAGCTGTGATGAATGTGGAAAAAAATTTAGTCAAAAGACTAACTTGAACAAACACATGAGAACCCACACAGGAGGGAGCACCTACAGTTGTGAGTATTATGTGGACAAAGATTTAGAGATAAGATTAGCTTAAACTAACACATGAGAATCCAAACAGGAGCAAGACCATTTCCCTGTAAAGTTTATAGTAATTTTTTTTAAGTGGCCTCAAACTCTTAAAGGACACATGCATGTCCATGCAAGGTGGGAGCAGCATAGTTTCAAGATTTTGCTGCATTACTATAAAAAATGTGTTGTGTACAGGGTAGAAAAACAGGACGTCCACAGTGTTTTTAAAAGTTGATAAATTGGTTTTGTGAAAATTAAGGCCCTTATACAGTATCAAAAAGTCTTAATTGCAATTTTATAAGGTATTACATTTTTTTATTCAAGTACCAGTCTTTTAGCTTGCTCCAGCAATATATTAGCACAAGTTCTTCAAAACACTTGAATGATTTCACATGGACAGTGTCAAAATTTCTCTGTGGAAGCTTTATTGCTGCTTCCTAAAGCACAGCCACAGGATATTCTGCAGTCAAACATCCACTATGCATGTGAACTCAGCATGCAGAGTGCGAGGGGACAGGGGAGAGAAGTGGGCCCTAATTAGACTTCATTAGGCGAGGCAAGTTTATTATTAGCAAATAAACTACAGCAACTTAACCCTCTAGGCGCCAAAGTCGCACTATTGCGACAGGTGACATTACTGAATAAAACAGTTCTTATCTTTAAATCTATAGCCTTTTTCTGTTACTGCTTGGTCCTAGTACATGGCCACAACATACTGCTTTACTCCTGGTGTCATTTTTGAGGCTTTCCGTTCAAAAAATCTGAGGAAAAAAAAGGTTTGAAACCCGACACCTGCTGCCTGCACGCAGGGCTGCAGAGTGCTTAAAAGGGTTAAAAGCAGCTACGTTTCCTCATTTTTACTTTGTTTTTACTTTATTAGGAAGTGATAATGGGTTAAAAAAAACACACACCTCAGTACAATTAAGCACATATGCAGACAGTCACAACATCATGAGACATATCGCGGGGGAGGGGGAGGGGTCCAGGGCCCGGTATGAAGGAGTTTGTGGCAGATAATGCCTTATTTAGAGGCTACGTGAGGTTGCCTGCAGCACTTCCATTACATTGGACATACGCTGATCTAGAGTGGATCTAAATATCTCCTGAAGGGATTCAAGTTACACCAAAACTGTCAGGGGCAGGACATGAATGTATTTCACGCTAGAAAATAGGTGCAGGTTGAAAAAAAAAATACTAACTTCCCCTTTAAATTTAAACAGAGAGAACATTACAGAGTGTCATATAATTAAGCCTGCTGGCAAGTAAATGTCTAGCACATCGGACAAGCCGAATACATGGAGTTCGGAGAGAAGAAACATAGCTGCTTTTAAGTTGCTGTTTTACAAATAGACCACTGAAGATGCTGATGATGAACTGCAATTGTCATGCTGATGCTACATAAGCTCATGAAATTGAGCTTAAACAGTGCAGACTATCATTTATGCACGGTGTGATGACAAAAATCATGAGATTTTTCCATACTTTTCAGGCTGAGACATGACAACATCCTACATACTGTATATGTGCAAAGTGAGAAGCTGGTAGAACGTAGAGCAAATGAACTGAAGCACATGGAATGAATTTGAATTGGTATTTCTGTTTTTATGAAGTTGTTCATGTAAGTAGGTGGTACCTTCAGAGTATTATTTGTAGTGACCTATAGCAGTGTTTCCCAATCCTGGTCCTCAAGGACCTCTGCCCTGCTGGTTTTCAAGATGTTCCTACTTCAACACAACTGACTCAGATGAAAGGCTCATTAGCAGCTTGCAAGATGTTGATGAGCAGTTGAGTTGATCTGAATCAGGTGTGCTGGAGTTGGAAACCTGGAATATATGCAGGACAGGGATCCCTGAGGACCAGGATTGGGAACCCCTGACCAATAAGACATTCTAATAAATCTTGTCTTTGATTTAAACAATTTCAAGCTTTATTGCTTCCTTCCTCGTCTGAATTCTGTTGTATGGTTACAATCCATGGATTCAATATCAGAATACAACTGTTAGTACAACAATTATACTTTCTGAGCTCACAGTTATTTCAAGCCTAAAGAATAATAACGCACACATTAAAAACTTACTGTAGTTTATGCATCCACACGGTGGGAAAGCATCTCTTAAAGGGACTTGAGGCAAGATTAAGAAATGAAACTCGCGACTGGCGCTTCAGGTAACTGCAGCCACGAGCCAAGCCGTCACGGAGCACAAACTGAAGCTATAATGTTGTTTTCTAACCTTTTTGTTTGTAGTTCCACTTTTTAGTGTCTTTCAGTTGATCTAGATCGTTTGCTGAAACTATCACTTACAATGTTTGAATTTACCGCGACCGTCTTGTTCCTGTATCAAAACAGCAGATGTAGCATCATTTGACGTCACGTCCACAGGGCAGTGCGGGAAATTCAGACACTGAATTGCAGCGCATTTTGCAGCACACAGCCTGTTCAAGGCAACGGAGAGAAATGTGGGTGGAAACGTTCTTTTTGTATTTAGCGCTTCATTACCCATTAGTATTTAAAAAAAATGGACATACATGTTTGTTTGTTTTTTTAAATTCCTGCCTCTAGTCCTTTTAAAGGGAAGTGATGTTTCTTCATGTGTTCAATACTTATTCCCTGTGTCATTTCACTATATTACACATAATTTATGGACATAAATGTTAGGATTTCTTTGTATGTGTGCATCTATTGGGTGAAAATTTTGTGTCAAAAGCTCTACTAGAAATAAATTTTCTTAGAAAAATCTTGACATGTTACAGACCGCCCCAAAAAGAGAAGGAGGGGAAAAAAAAAAAAAAAAAGAAAAAAAAAAAAAAAAAGGGGGGGGGAGGGGGGGGGGGGGGGGGGAAAAAAAGGAAAAAGGAAAACGAAAAAAAAAAAAATCAAAGAAAAAGAAAAAAAAAAAAGTAAAAATAAAAGGGGGGAAAAGGACCCCTGCAGCCAGAATCCAGATTGTTCAAGTCCAGTTTGTTTGAGAAAAGCCATGAGACCGTGCCCTTTGGATAAAAATGGGTTTCCTGGCCTCTGCCCCTCCCCTGGTCTTTCACCCGGGACTGTTCACATGCAGCACGTCACCCTTTTTTAGTGCACCACACACAGGTTGCGGGTAGGGTTGCCACCTTTCAGGAAAAAAAAAATAAGGGACACCTACCACAGCTCATCGGGGCCATGACCACTGCGGGCCGATACCCATACGGTGGCCCCCCACAGCAGTGGTATGCTTTATTTTGCACCAGTGTTTTTAGGAAAGGAGTGATCAATAAAACAATTGGTGACACTTAAAGCTTGAAATGCTGCAATGAACATATTGTTTAAGCAACACTGTTGCATAGAAAGTGCTGTTATTTAGTCTACATATGCTGTAATTACATCCATCCCTATTTAAAATAAAATGAGGGAAAAATATATAACAAAGTGCCATAAGCACAAAACTTAGTTATTGCATTATCAATAAAACCTAGTTAATGAGATGCTGTCATGCACATATCACATGCAGCACCAGCAGCCAAAGGAGATCTGTTTGTGTGGAGTGTGCAACAATTAATCTAAAATATAAGCCTATTAAATACATAAAGAACTGAATGTAGCTGTTAAAGTGATCTATTGTAGACGACTCTGATGTGTCTGAATCTGGGGTTCACCTGTGTCACCTCAACTGTAAACTGGAGTGGGATGACAGATTAATGAAACTGATTTATTTTTCTGCCTCTTATGATGTGAAAGAAAGTCAGGTCATCCAGAAAGTTAAACAACACCAACAAAAGAATTTGTGTTGTGATAACTGAACACTGTATTCCTCAAAATAAACATTTTGACACAAAATACACAGAAAGCTCTACAAGTTTTGTTTATATAGGAAATATGTTGTGTGTGCATACAGGCTATATTAATATTGTTTCATATATATATATATATATATATATATAAAAAATAAATAAAAAATATATATATATATATATATATATATATATATATATATATATATACATTTATGAAACAATATTAATTTAATTTATATTAATTTATATGTCAGATGTTAATCCATTACTGATTTATTGTTTAAATAACCATATGTAACATTTATATTGGCTGCAACTACTAATGGATTCTGTATACATTAAATAAATGATCATTCATTCAACTTTAAAAAGTCAACATCCTAAACAATCAATCAACTAACCAAACCACCAATCTCCATAACTAGGCTCTGATATCTGGCAAAAACAGAAGATAGAAACTGATCCTGTCATTCATGACTGATTCAGTCTAGGAAAAAAGGGGACTCACTTTGGGGCTTCTTCGCTTCTCTCACACCCCAACTAAGAAAATAACACGGATATTAAATCACGTTCATTCGCACAACCAGATAGAAACTGATCCTGTACTGGATGTGTGTCAGTATTATAGTTGTTCATAGTATTATATATATATGTATGTACACACACACACACACATATATATATATATATATATATATATATATATATGTATATAGGATGTATGCGTGTGTGTGTTTTATTTATTCTTTTATTGTGTTATTTAAACACTATAAGCCTGACACAACAATAAAATTTAATTAATCAATAAATCAGTTAATGATCAAGTAATTCATTCACATTTATTAATTAATTCATGTGTTAATTAATCCATTGATTAATAATTCATTGAGTGATTAGTCAATTTATTAATATTCAATAATAATATTCACTTATTAATTAAGAATTGATTAAATAATCATTCATTCATTTATTCTAAACTTTGTTAAGAATGTACATGGAATACATAGTAATACAAAAGAGTAAGGGCATTACAAAGGGAAAAGGAAAGAAAAAGTAAATAAATAAAATCCAGTGTCAGAACTTTGCATAAAGGCTGACCAGTGATTCCAGAACTCTGAATCCAGTTTGAATCAAGTGAATAAAGTCAAACTTTATTCACTTGATTTTAAATAGTTTTGGTTCTAAATAAATAAATGTTATCAAAATAAAGTTTTTCCAGTTTGTCTTGGTTATTGAAATGGTAGAGTCATCAAAGTGTTCATTGTGAAATTTTATTTTAGTTTTTAGTTTTCTTGCATGTGATTAACATGAGATCTGAGGAGCCTCCCATTCAATCTGACAGCAGCGGTCTGAACTCTGGTCTGACCCAAGATGGCCGCCCGATAGGAACGTCAGCCTGGCGGCCAGCAGCGTCCAATGGGGTGTCTACGTAAGGTCACTCAGAACAGCGAGCTATGACTCATCAGAGTTGAGCTCGCTGATTGGACGGTAGTTAAAGTGGGCCGTTCTGTTCTTGTTGGTCCGTGTGTGTGAGAGAGAGACGAGTCGGAGCAGAGATTAGCCGTTAGCATCTCTGAGATAAACTGTTGTTAAATAAAGAGTCCAGACCAAGACCTGGAGGATCCGCGTGAGCTCCTTTCAAGGTATTTATCTGCAGCATTATTTCATGAAGACTTTAAACTACAGTCGGTGACTCCGACGTATCTTGGATACTGACGACTGTTGGTTTGTGTCCTCTGCGGAGGCCAGCTCGCTGCGGAGACACGAGGACAGGAAGAAGGAGACAAAGACTTGCTATCGAGGGAAGCCTTGTCGGGGAGGGAGGTGAGAATTTCCATACCTTGCTGTGATGTGTTTGCTTTCATCTCTAAGCGCTGATATTCCCGGGAATTGTGTGTTTGTCATGTTTTCTGCTTAGTGAGGTGAAGTTGCTGGCTGTTGTTATTCGCCATGTTAGCATAGCCGGCGATGTATTACTATTTATTATATAAAAGATGTGAATTACAGTACAGCAGCGTCCCCATGCATCTTTATCAAACAATACTACGCGTATTATTGATTTAATGCAACGAAACACGTCAAAAGTGTAAATAAATGCGACTTCAGGCCGTTCCAGTTGAAACTTCAGCCAGAATATGAAGCCGGTGTCGTGCCGAGGTAGTTATCCCCGACAGAAATCGTATCCCCTCATATCCCATAAATAGCTACTGCTGTGAATATGGGGGAGTTTGTCCTTAAGTTACTACAATTACACAGGGGATACACCACATCGTAGCATATAGTGTAACACGGTCTGCTGGATGTTGATGCATTTCTGACGTAGATTCTATTGTTTGGTCAGACATGAACATTTTATAAATCACACATGGATTCAGTCGTAAGATCAGTTTATGATCAGATGTGCAGTCATTTCCACGCTTGTTTGATAAATGGGACCACTGACTTTTTTCCGCCTAAAATATCACGTGACTGGCAGAGACCGATTGTGCTTTTGTCATTTTTACTGCTCAGTGAGGTGAAGTTGTTAGCTTATGTAATTAGCCATGTTCGCACAACCAGAGTTGTAGTTCGTATTTACCACATGAAAGATTTGAATTATGCTGCCTTCATGTAGTATTGGAAAGATGATTCTTTCTACATGTTACCAATGTGTTGTGTTCAAATGATTTGTCGTCGTAATTAAGTGAAACATTAGAGGCCATCTTTGACTGACTTGCACTGTTCTGGGGAGATAAACTAAACAATAACCATATTTTCACAAACAAAACTAAGTTTAAATGGCAGTGACATTAAAATTCTGTACGTCACTAAATTATGCAGACTACAAACTAACCAAATAACAGCAGCAGAAAACTTTAAACATAAAGTAATGCATCCAAATCAGGATGTTTTTGTTGTAACGACTAAATGGCCGATTAATCTAGTGATTATTTTTCTGTTGCAGGATTAATAAGAAATAAAATCTGTAATAAATACCCCCCAAAACTGTATTAAATGACTTTGTCATTCAACGGTTTTCCAAAACCAAACATCTTCTGCTGAACACAAAATAAAAGCAGTGTCTGATTTTCATAACTTGGATGACCAGGGGCACACGTCATTTTCTGGTTCTCACTGAGCCAACAGTGGAACTTGGTTCTATTAATGTATTTATATTTATCTAAAATATCAGTATTTTAGTGCTCATAAACACTAGAAATGTCCCAAACAGGGTTTTTGCCCCCGATTCTGACTCATTTGATTTAGAGGATCAGTTGATACAGAGTCCTGATCCGATACTTCTGTAATGAAATAGAAGAGAAAAGACAGATACAGAACAGTGATTCTCCCGTCCTGTATCAACACACTAATCTGATCCTGAATCCTAATTTTAAATCAGAGCTTGAAGGTGGAATTAGGGAATCAGAAGTTGGAACATTGTTCTATTTTACTTCTTTTATTTATTCTTACTTTACTTTGTGACTCCTCCTCTAATCAATTACCTTCTACCAAACATAAAAAAATATTTATCATACATGTGTACACCCAACTAACACAAATTAATGAGGAATTGATCATTTATGAATGTCTGCTAGGAGACTGTTAAGTTATGTCTCCATTTCTGTGAATCATGGGAACGTTCGGTTCTTTATCTGTTGGACAGCAAATAAAATCAACACAGTAGATTTTAAATAAACTGTGAAACCACAGATAATGTAATGTGTGCTTCGTATTTACCCAGTTATGTAACGGCAAACAAAGTTTAACAGTCTTTTGTTTTTTTCTGTCACTCCAAGCCTGTTGCATCACGTCACACAGCAGCAGCTGTCAAACCTGCACAGGTGCACGTGCTGTACCAGCAACGTTAACACCTCCCATCCACTGCCTCCGCTCCGGTCCGCCTCTCCATCGGGCTGCAGAAATCCCCGCACACTGACTCCGCATGAGTTCGCCAGCTTCTTCTCCGTTCAGACACAAAGCAGGCCAAAGAGCACGCATGAGATTTCCAAGTTCAAGTGGATAAATAGATAAATAGTGTAGATTATTGCAACTTCAAAGGAAACATTGCGTCGTTCATGCCAACTTTTGATACTTTTTTTTGGCAAATGGTTGATGTGTGTAACTTGGACAATTTTCTCATAATTATCCAAGTTACACACATCAATCAAGTATATTTGTAGTAGATGTCAAGAAAAAACTTTAATATGCCGATGTTTACACTTATGGAGCTTTGCAACTTCCTCCAAACAAGTCGGGTGGACCAGAGCGGATCAGAAAATGGAGGCGATCCGTATTTTTGGCGGAGGCCGACGGACCTGAGCTGACGTGTGTGTGTGTTACATATTATGCCCTCAAACGCAGGGTTTTAGGGCGCTCCAAAAACATCTGGGAAGAAAAGAAAATTTTGTGATGCAGCTCGTGATTAGCTCGAGATTAAAAATGCTTCAGAATCATTGAAGGTCGAAATGAGATCACATGTATGTGTGAATCAAGATCGAGCGATTTTTAAATGGTTTTTCACCTCAAATAAAACTGAAAATGAGATCAAAATGAAATCAAATAAAAAAAAATAAAAACTATTTGTTTAGATTTATCTTCCAGCTCGATCACACTTCAATATATTTATTAAAATTAATATCAAAATTAATTGAATTAGTCTAATGCCACAGAGCTCCAGACTAACTTTTTCACAGCGCCACCTTTTCTTCATATAACATGGTATTGATACATGACTTTATCATGATGATAGTTGTTAATTTACGTACCATAGTTTTTACTGATGTGAAGAATAACAATGGCCTAAATTTGATATTTGAAGAAATATTTTAACCTGCAATTTCTTTGCCTTATTTGTATAACTTTTTACTGCTGCAGACAACATTAACTAAACTAACTGCAGGTGATCAGAGACTGGAGCAGACAGACAGACAGACAGAGACAGAAGGGAGAGGGTACTTAATGGACTGAGCCAGAAAGTAATATTTTATTATCGATAGGGCAGGGCGATATTTATCACGATATAAATGATCAAATTTACGATAATGATATAACTGATGATTTGAATCATGACACAAGACAAAATGCTTGAAAATTGCTCAACTTTATTTGTGCAAATGAAATTTTACAATTTCTTTTCCCTTTATCAAGCAGCTGCTTCTGATGTGCATTAAAGTTCTAAATATATTTTTTAAAAACTTTTTCTATAATTTTACAACTTTGTATAAAATCAGCAGTGTCAGTCCTTGCTAGTGGAAATGAGCTGCATATCCTGAGGCTAACCATGTACAGCAGGTGGACAACCTTCACCCTCGTCCTGTATTTATTCATGTTTCCTTGTTCTAGCAAACCTGATTCAACATAATCAGTCTCTGAGCAGAACGTGATCATATTTATATAAGCAGAGCGTTTCTAGGACAAGTATTGAGTGATCACTCGGACATTTGAGGCGGGCGGGGTTAACGCAGACAAGCGGGAAGTGGAAACTTGTCACTTCAACATTTCCGCTGATGCAAAGTTAAACCGGTAGCTTTAACCAGCAGCTGATGGAGGGGGTGAGAAAATATGAAATATTTACAGCACGTGACATTTAGACACGGACATCACGCGGTGTCACCGTGTTGTCCCAGTCATCCCCCTCCTGCATTAATAACCACCCCGTCGCGGATGAAGCTTCACGTGGATGAAATGACCAAAACGAACCTTTTTCTTGCTCTTGCGGCCTTCAGGAACAAGAAGAAAGTTCTCGCTTCTCACCGAGGATGGAATAAGCTTTATGTTAATTAGCTGCTGTTGCCTTCCTCCTCCTCCTCCTCCTCCTCCTCCTCCTCCTCCTCCTCCTCCTCCGTCTAGGCTGGCTGCATGTGCGTTTGCCAGTACCAAAACAACGCAGTGCGCATGTGCGGTTCGCCCATATTCTATCATGATATGTCACTTTCTTATCATTTCCCAACGTTACACCAGTACTACCGGGAATGGTACGATATGACCCCGCCCTTCATCAACCACAACATGCATTAATGTGCCAGCACAGCTGCCCATGTCTCAGGGCTGTGGCAGGGAGTGTTATTTTCTCTCTCTCTCTGTCGCAAGTTGCACAGGTGCTACCTTACTAAAATTTTATGAGCACTTTAAAGGAATTAAGTCGCATATGTGACCTAATAGGTATCAGTCTGGAGCCCTGCCAGATGATCCGCTGGAGCAGAGTCCGTCTCCACTAAATGGAGCTTCATCAACAACTGTCACTTAAACACACTTAAAACCTCAACAAAAATATAATAATGGTAGCTAAAAAGAAATAAATCGGATAAACAGGAACAGATTTTTTTTTAAACGGTCAAAGGCCCACACCAGGGATGGGCAACTCCGGTCCTTGAGGGCCGGCATCCTGCAGGTATTCGGAGTTTCCTGGCTGCAACACACCTGACTCCAATCATTATGAAGTGATTATGAAGAGCTTGATGTGAAGCTCTGCACAGGTCACAAGGTCTGATACCACAGAGAAATGCCTAATATCTGTAGGATGACGACCCTCCTGGACCGGAGTTACCCATCCCAGCCCTAGACCTTTAAAAGGTGTAAAAGGTTTTTTCTGGCCCTTTTTAAAAAATTTCCGTGCTAATCTGATTAATCGAGTTGAGACCCCAACCAGTTAATCGATGATCCAAATCATTGTTCGTTGCAGCCCTATTACTTAATATTTAATACAACACCACTGTCTCTGTATGATGAGGTAAAGTACATGCAGTCATTTTAAAGGTGTGACTGAAGAGTCACTGAGGGGATGAGGTGGGAATATTTCTGCTCCATGGTCTCCAACTTTATCTTCTTTTTCATTTCAGTGTTTCCTGCAGATGTTTAGAAGCTGTTGGTGATTACAAAAGGACTTCTCCGTAAACACAGTCTGGACAAGCAGAAGCTCGAGTCCCATCTCATAAAAGAGGGATCAGAGGAACTATGGCCCAATCAGGATGGAGAACAGTTGATGACGGTCAGGTGGAGAGTGTCACCAGTTTACCAATGATGATGGCTCCTGTGAAGACTGAAGATGAAGAAAAAGAATGTAGTCCTTCTTTATATTCAGCCCTTCTTCATCAAACCCAAACTGAAGTTAAAACAGAGGTAGAGGCTCCAACCAACAACCCAGCTGAACAAATTAAAGAAGAATCTGATGAAAAGGTCTGTGGAGGACCAGAACTAACCAGTAATCCAGACCCAAATGCTTATTTACCACAAAACGGTGACTGGAAAGCTTCAGGCTCTTTTGAAATGAATCAAATTTCATATTTTGAACTAAAAATGGAAGACATTAGTCAAGGCTGTAATGACAATGAGGCACAATGGGCGGATGTAAACAGTGATGTGGAGTTTCACAATGCAGAAAAAACCCTCAGCTGCTCTGAAGGTGGTGAAGAGTTTCATTGCCGAACATCTCTCCAAAGAAATTTGACCAAAAGATTTTTGAGATGTTTGAACAGTAAGAAATGTTTCAAAGTGAAGAAAAATGTATATGCAAGGAAAAGTTTCCATGCAGAGAAAAAAACAGTTAGTGGGGATGTTTGTAGTAAAATCTCTAGTCATAAAAAAAATCTTAGGACATGCATGTTAAACCTCACAGGAGAAAGACCATTCAGCTGTGATGAATGTGGACAAATATTCCGTCGAAAGACGCACTTGAATGAACACATGAGAATCCACACAGGAGAGAAACCTTTCAGCTGTAATGAATGTGGACAAATATTCAGTCGAAAGACGCACTTGAATGGACACATGAGAATCCACACAGGAGAGAAACCTTTCAGCTGTAATGAATGTGGACGAAGGTTTAGTCTAAAGATGAACTTGAACAAACACCTGAGAACCCACACAGGAGAGAAACCATTCATCTGTAATGACTGTGGACGAAGATTTAGTCAAAAGATTCACTTGGACCAACACATGAGAATCCACACAGGAGAGAAACCATTCAGCTGTGATGAATGTGGACGAAGATTTAGTCGAAAAATGCACTTGAAACGACACATGAGAATCCACTCAGGAGAAAAACCATTCAGCTGTGATAAATGTGAACAAACGTTTTCTCGACAATGGATCTTGAACCAACATATAAGAATCCACGCAGGAGAGAGACCATTCATCTGTGATGAATGTGGAAAAAGTTTTAGGCAAAAGATTACCTTAACCAAACATATGACAACCCACGCAGGAGAGAAACCATTCAGCTGTGATGAATGTGGACAAAGTTTTTGTGACAAGACTCGCTTAAACAGACACATGGAAGCCCACACAGCAGAGAAACCCTTCGGCTGTGATTACTGTGGACGAAGATTTAGTCGAAAGAGGCACTTGAAAGAACACATAACAATCCACACGGGGGAAAAACCATTCAGCTGTGATATATGTAAACAAACATTTACTCGACAATCGAGCTTGAACCAACATATAAGAATCCACACAGGAGAGAGACCATTCATCTGTGATGAATGTGGAAAAAGTTTTAATCTCAAAACTACCTTAACCAAACACATGAGAATCCACACAGGAGAAAAACCATTCAGCTGTGACGAATGTGGACAAAGATTTTGTGATAAGACTCGCTTCAACAAACACATGAAAATCCACACAGGAGAAAGCTCCTACAGCTGTGAGTATTATGTGGACAAAGATTTAGAGATAAGATTAGTTTAGTCATAATGCCAAAAGTATGCAGATGTCTAACTTTATGTCAGAGTGTGTGTCTGCGTGCATGTGTGTGCAGAAGTTAAAATTCCTTCATAAATCTTCAGATGGAAGATAAATGTGTGTTTTTAGGTGGTGTTGGTAAAGGGGGGGTTTTCAAACCTGCTATGAACTTATATCTGCCAAGGAATGATGTGCATGGAGTTCAAAGAGTCAAAATAGCCAAAAACCTTACTATGTATACACAAACATAAAATATTCCTCAAAAACAACAAAACTGACCTAAATTGATATTGACAAACAAAAGTCTGCTGGTCTGGATTTTTTTCCGCTGGTGTCTGAGCTGAGAAAGACCTTAGTCACTTAAACCCCAGTTTATTTCACCCCCAAACTTCAAGATGAGACAGGCAAGGTGTTACAACTGGGTCGAAGCCATGAAGTTGTTTGATCTTCTTAACTTTTGCAGTTTGTGGAAAAATTTTGGAAAATCTTTCACTTAAGGGTTTTTTTTTTTTTGTCTCCTTTTGAAATCAAGTTTTATTCACAAAAATTGGCATTTATGGGCATAAATTGAAAAAAAAAACATGAATATTTGCTATGCATGTTGACCTCTGAAGCCAGGGATATCCATAAAAAAATTAGAAAGTAATAATCCATGATATTTCTATGGGATTGTTTATTACTGCATTTTAGGTAAAAGGTGTGACAAAAATGATATATTTTGACTAATAACAAAAATAAAAATGCAACAAAATTTGTGTTGCTGCCAGTTTTTGACACTCCAAGGCTGTGATAATCTGACCAACCAAAAAAAATTCCCATTTTGCAATTATTGGATGGAATATTATTAACTTTTTGTGTTTTTGGTCTCTTACTAAAATCAAGTTTTAATCACAACAACTGGCATTTTTAGGGGTTACATTTCAGAATTGCAATGAATATTTGTTTTGCATGTTGAGCATTGAAGCCAGTGATGATATCCATAAAAAAAAATTTAAATCAGCATTATAGAATATTTCTATGGCATTGTTTGTTATTGCACTCTTTTGTCTTAGGATAACAGGTGTAACAAAAATGACATCTTTTGACTGAACACAAAAATTAAAAATGCAACAAAATCAGTGTTGATGCCAGTTTTGACACTCCAAAGCTCCAATAATCCCACCCCCCAAAATTCAATTTTGCAATTATTGGATGGAAATATTATTGACCTTTTGTGTTTTTGTTTAATTTCAAAATCAAGTTTTATTCACCAAAACTGGCATTTAAGGGGTAAAATAAAAAAAAACACCATTAAAATTGGTTTGTTGAGCACTAAAGTCAGTAATGACATTGATAAAAAAAAAAATTAATAAAAAAGTAATAATATATAATAATTCTATTTTCTAGTTTATTGTTGTATTTTTTCTGTCTTAAAATAACACCCAATAGATAACAAAAATAAAAACAAAATAACAGACTCCAAGGCTCGGATAAACTGACCCCAAACACATTTTCCATCAATACCGCTTGTCAATTTCTCCAAATTGACATCAGTCTTGTGTAGCAAGTCCAGAGCCTCCACCTTCTACTCACTGAGTTAGAATGACATCAAGTTTCTGATTCTGTTCACAAATGGCATTAGTCTGAGTGTTGACAACACGGCAAAACGCCTCAGGAAACCTGCCAACAGCTACCGTAAGCTTACAATTTAACAGATAATTCAGGTAAAGTCATACTCCTATCAGCAGGAACCCAATTATCATAAATCCAAAAATGTGTACATCCTAGACGTCCTCCACAGAAAGCCAGACAGACACGTAATCCTCCACAATCCCCATGAGTCCATTATGCATCCTGCCAGGTGTTTATCTGCTGGGGAGAAGGCTGTCCTGTGCTTTGTCTTTGGGTGGAAAAATGTTTTTTATCTAGTGGGTTGAAAGACCAGCCAGCCAGATCCATGATTCAAAAATTGAAGTTTAGGAGAAAACAGACAGGAGCTCTGAGATTCAACAGGACAAAGATTGCTCCCTCCCTGCCTGCAGTTTTGTTACCAAACTGATGTTTGGTAACAAAACATCGGTGAAATGAAGGAGTTTGTGGCAGATAATGCCGTATTTAGAGGCTGCGTGAGGTTGCCTGCGGCACTTCCATTATATTGGACATACACTGATCTGGAGTGGATCTTAATATCTCCTGAAGGAATTCAAGTTACACCAAAACTGTTTGGGTGAGGAAATTAACATATTTCATGCTAGAAAATAGGTCCAGGTTGGAAAAAAAAAAAAAACTAACTTCCCCTTTAAATTTAAGCAGAGAGAACATTACAGAATGCCATATAATTAAGCCTGCTGGCAGGTAAACTTCGGACAAGCCGAATACGTGGAGTCCGGAGAGAGGAAATGTAGCTGCTTTTAAGTTGCTGTTTTACACATAGACCACTAAAGATGCTGATAATGAACTGCAAATGTGATGCTGATGCTACATAAGCTCATAAAGTTTAGTTTAAACAGTGCAGACTATCATAATTGACAGTGTGTTGAAAAAAATCATAAGAATTTTCCATAAGTTTCAGGCTGAGACTTGACAACATCCCACATACTGTATATGTGCAAAGTGAAAAGCTGGTAGAACGTAGAGCAAATGAACTGAAGCACATGGAATGAATTTGAATTGGTATTTCTGTTTTTATGAAGTTGTTCATGTAAGTAACTGGTACCTTGAGAGTGTTATTTGTAGTGACCTTTAGTACATTCCAATAAATCTTGTCTTTGATTTAAACAATTTCAAGCTTTGTTGCTTCCTTCCTCGTCTGAATTCTGTTGTATGGTTGTAATCTATGGATTCAATATCAGAATACAACTGTTAGTACAATTATTATACTTTCTGAGCTCAGTTATTTTAAGCCTAAAGAATAATAACGCACACATTTAGAACTTACTGTAGCTTATGCATCCACACGGTGGGAAAGCATCTCTTAAAGGGAAGTGATGTCGCTATGATGTGTCAAAATAAAATAACCAGGAACCATAAAAGACTTTCAGACAGTTAAAGGGATTTGAGGCAAGATTAAGAAACGAAACTCGCGACTGGCCCTTCAGGTAACTGCAGCCACGAGCCAAGCCGTCACGGGAGCACAAACTGAAGCTATAATGTTGTTTACTAAGCTTTTTCTGCGTAGTTCCACTTTATTAATGTCTTTCAGTTGATCTAGATCGTTTTCTGATGGCAGAAGAATCCATAATTATTGCTGGCAGTGTTTGAATTTAACACGACTGTCTTTTTCCTGCATCAAAACAGCGGATGTAGGTCATTTGACGTCACGTCCGCAGGGCAGCGTGGGAAATTCGAACACCGAATGGGCTTTATGCACAGCTCCACTACTTCCTGAACTTAATACTGCACCTTTGTTTCCTGTCTTTCAAGATTGGATGAACTGATTAATCCAGGTGTGTCTGACCATTTGCTGAGATCAGACACACCTGGATTAATCAGTTCATCCAATCTTAAAAGACAGGAAACAAAGGTGCAGTATTAAGTTCAGGAAGTAGTGGAGCTGTGCATGAGGCCTATTGCAGCGCATTTTGCAGCACGCAGCCTGTTCAAGGCAACGGAGAGAAACATGGGGAAACAAGGGGAAATCCGCTAGAAAAGGGAGTCTCTTGGGTAAAAAGGGAATCCCCCTTATACAGGGGGGGCAAGAGGAGAAATCCCAAAAACCAAAAAACAAAAGAGAAAAAAAAGGACGGAAAAAAATTGGGTAGGGGGGGGTTAATTTTTAAAAAAGGGGGTAGGGAGCGCGGGGTTTCATGGAGGGGTTACTAGTGTTTGGCCGATTTTTGGGGGGAACAAAGGAGAGACAAGGTGGAAACGTTATTCTGGGGATTTAGCGCTTCATCACCCATTAGTATGAAAAAAATGGACATTCATGTTTGTTTGTTTTTTTAATTCCTGCCTCAAGTCCCTTTAATAGCTGCATTCAGACAGAGCAGTTCTAAGAACGGTTCACTCTTATCTCTTCCTATGAACTACCCCTCTCCAGGGGAAGTGCTTCCTTTTGCATTCGTACATGAGTCAGGGACTTTGATAGAGATTGATGCGATGCAACCGTCTGTCACAGTGACGTGTTTCTTTTGCGCCCAACAAAACAAAACCTGTGAAAAGTAAGAAGAGAAGACAACACCACTGTTTTCACGGTCTGCATGATGGGATTATTCATCAGCAATGGTGCTCACTGGAACTTTCAGAAGTTTACAAATGCACCTGGAACCAATGCCTTCAGTGTGTTTGCAATAATAAGGTTGCGTAGCTCTTTGCTTTTACCCATCATGCAATGCTTCTTGTCTGACACCTTGGTGATGAGAATCCTTTTTAAAAGCATCAATCAGGACTAAAGCAGCTGATATTACTTTGCTCTGATGAGGACAGGATTACTTTCTAAATACTAACAGACTCCAGCTGCTTTCTTGGATTTCCAGATCTTTTTAACCTCCATTTCTTTATGTGTTCAATACTTATTCTCTGTTTCACTATGTTACACATAACTTCATTTATGGACATAAATGTTAGAATTTCTTTGTATGTGCGCATTAGTTGGGTTGTTGCCGACATCTGGTGAAAATTTTGTGTCAAAAGCTCTACTAGAAATATATTTTCTTAGAAAAATCTTGACATGTTACCCCCCCCCCCCCCCCTGCTGTGTATATATAACACTTCCCTTATTCATAACCTTCCATTTGAGCCCAAGATGAGCTTTCTAGCAGCTTCAGGAAACGAGGTGGGCTACAAATAATGCACCTGTTTACCGTTTTATTGTGTTGTAATATCACTTCAGTTATAGCAAGGTTACATGGACGTTTTTGTCACAAATCTGCTCTCCAGTCTAGTAAAGGGATTAGATCCGTATTGTTTACACCATGTGACCACGCCTAAAACTGGCACAGTTGTCAGACTAGAATGGTTGGAGGAGGTCACCTGCTTGATAGGCATAAAGGGGGGGGGGGGGGGGGGTACCAGCCACTGTTGGTAACTCTTCAAGGTTTCAGTAATCTGCCTGAGATGAAGGAATCATCACTGAATGACCAGACCTGTAATTATCTACGTTCACACAGACGAATAATTCATCTATCGGACTGAAATCTTTCCCATCAGAGATTCCAGCTGACGTGTTCACATGGATGCTGGAAAAAGTGATCCGATTGGTTGTATTTACTTCATGGACAGATTTATCCGTTCATAATGCTTCTGACATGTGCAATGCATCCTAGTTAGGAAGAATGAGGGTTTTTTTGAGGGTTGCCACCTTTCAGGAAAAAAAAATAAGGGACACCTACCACAGCTAATCGGGGCCATGGCCACTGCGGGCCGATACCCGTACGGTGGCCCCCCACAGCAGTGGTATGCTTTATTTTGCACCAGTGTTTTTAGGAGAGGAGTGATCAATAAAACAATTGGTGACACTTAAAGCTTGAAATGCTGCAATGAACATATTGTTTATGCAACACTGTTGCATAAAAAGTGCTGTTCTTTAGGCTACATATGTTGCAATTACATTCATCCCTATTTAAAATAAAATGAGGGAAAAATATATAACAAAGTGCCATAAGCACAAAACTTAGTTATTGCATTATCAATAAAACCTAGTTAATGAGATGCTGTCATGCACATATCACATGCAGCACCAGCAGCCAAAGGAGATGTTTGTGTGGAGTGTGCAACAATCAATTTAAAATATAAGCCTATTAAATACATAAAGAACTGAATGTAGCTGTTAAAGTGATCTATTGTAGACAGACTCTGATGTGTCTGAATCTGCGTCACCTCAACTGTAACCTGAGTGGGATGACAGATTAATGAAACTGATTTATTTCTCTGCCTCTTATGATGTGAAAGAAAGTCAGGTCATCCAGAAACCAACTGAACACTGTATTCCTCAAAATAAACATTTTGACACAAAATACACAGAAAGCTCTACAAGTTTTGTTTATATAGGAAATGTGTTGTGTGTGCATACAACATATATGAAACAATATTAATTTAATTTATATTAATTTATATATCAAATGTTAATCCATTACTGTGATTTATTGTTTAAATAACCATGCATAACATTTATATTGGCTGCTTCTGCTAATGGATTCTGTATACATTAAATAAACGATCATTCATTCAACTTTAAAAAGTCAACATCCTAAACAATCAATCAGCTAAAAATCGCTCAGATAGAATCTGATCCTGAACTGGACGTCATGTCATGACTGATTCAGTCTCAGGAGATGATGGGACTCACGTTTAGGTCGTCTTCACGGTTCTCACATGCCTGACTGCAGTGAAGCTAACCGGCATTTTCAGATGCACGGTAAAGTGAGCCGTCATTTGTCAGCCAACACTCACGGTTAGAAATTGGGTTGTGCAAAACACCAGATATTACGGTACTGCTTGCTCAAGCACCGAGAGGGAGGAGGGGAGCAGAATGGATTCAAAGGACTTTCTTTCCTCCACAGGTGCAGCTGTGTTCATACTCATGCAAAAGTTTTTATACGTTTTTTATTCAAATCTACCTCAGATGTCTCCGTAGATAAACAATAAACATTTTACTGAACTGTTTACAAATATGGAAAACAACAGGTCCCTTTGAAGAGAACCTCCCAGCTCTAACAGATTTTTGGAGGCTGAATTATGCTTATATGCCCATCTACCCAGCTTTACTGTAATGGCCTGAATCTCAATTTGGGGTACTTATAACAGGAAAACCGTGAGAGGTGACACAAAATTCTCTCTGGATTCTCGTTCTAGACCACCTCAGGTATCACCCCTGTAAAAAAATGAACAGATTTGACTGTATAGTAGGCACATAAGCATAATTCAGTCTTGATTTTCCTCCAGATTTATACAGTAAAATCTGTTCATTTTCACAGTGGTCATACCTGAGGTGGTCTAGAACTAGAATCCAGAGAGTTTTGTGTCACCTCTCGTGGTTTTTCTCTAATAAGCACATAAAAATTAGATTCAGGCCATTATAGTGGGCATATATGCATAATTCAGCCTTGATTTTTTAAATAAACTATACAGTAGATTGTTTTCATTTTCACAGTTATGATACCTGAGGTGGCCTGCAACAAGAGTCCAGAGAGAGTTTTGTGTCACCTGATACAGTTTTCCTTTAATAAAAAAAATCTGTTAGAGCAGGGAGGTTCTCTTCAAAGGGACCTGTTGTTTTCCACATTTGTAAACAATCCAGTAAAAATGATTATTGTGTATCTACGGAGACATCTGAGGTAGATTTGAATGAAAACTAACAGAAACTTATGCATGAGTATGAACACAGCTGCACTTGTGGAGGAGAAAGTCCTTTGAATTGATCCTGCTTCCCCCTCCTCCCTCCCGAAGCTCGAGCAAACAGTACTGTAATATCTGGTGTTCAATGCCGGACGCAACATTTTATTGTCAAATAAAGGACGATTCTATATTATAATGGGACAGGTGGCAACCCTAGTTGTGGGGGTGGGCCCCCACGAGTCAGTAGGGGCCTAATAAGGCACCCTTTCAATACAAGATCAAATAAACCTCAATTTCATATGGGATTTAGCTCTTTTACCCCCAACCCCATCCTTCCCTGTTTATAGCTGTTTATTTTTCTTTTTTCTATTCATCTCTGTTATTGTTTTCCTCTTATACTCTCAAATGCCACACACACACACACACACACACACACACGCGCACACACACACACACACACACACACACACACACACACACACACACACACACACACACACACTCCCAATAATGCTGTCGTTTGTTGTTGTTCACAGTTTGCACAATAAAAAAGGATGAAAACTGGGTTGTTTCAGTGATTGTAATTTTTACAGCATGTCCCTGAACGCCTCAGAGATCGTGCAGCTTGTCAGTCAGAACAGCGAGCTATGAGTCATCAGAGTTGAGCTCGCTGATTGGACGGTAGTTAAAGTGGGCCGTTCTGTTCTTGTTGGTCCGTGTGTGTGAGAGAGAGACGAGTCGGAGCAGAGATTAGCCGTTAGCATCTCTGAAATAAACTGTTGTTAAATAAAGAGTCCAGACCAAGACCTGGAGGATCCGCGTGAGCTCCTTTCAAGGTATTTATCTGCAGCATTATTTCATGAAGACTTTAAACTACAGTCGGTGACTCCGACGTATCTTGGATACTGACGACTGTTGGTTTGTGTCCTCTGCGGAGGCCAGCTCGCTGCGGAGACACGAGGACAGGAAGAAGGAGACAAAGACTTGTTATCGAGGGAAGCCTCGTCGGGGAGGGAGGTGAGAATTTCCATACCTTGCTGTGATGTGTTTGCTTTCATCTCTAAGCGCTGATATTCCCGGAAATTGTGTGTTTGTCATGTTTGCCTCGTAGTGAGGGGAAGTTGCTGGCTGTTATTATTAGCCATGTTAGCATAGCCGGCGATGCATTTCTTATTTATCATAAAAGATGTGAATTACAGTACAGCAGCGTCCCCATGCATCTATATCAAACAATACTACGCGTATCGGTCTCTGCCAGACACGTGACTTTTGTTGCTAAGACGCCATTTCAGGCTATAAAAGTCAGCGGTCCGTTTGTCAAACAAGCGTGGAAATGAGCGCACATCTGATCATATAAATGATCTTATTATTGTATCCACGTGTGATTCAAAAATGTTCCTGTCTGACCAAACAACAGAATCTACGTCAGAAATCCCTCCTCATCCAGCTGCTTCTACCCTGAAGCAGCAGCGCAGACAGGTGGAGGCTGGTCCAAGTCTGACCCGGACTGTCAGATCTGAGCCTGACCCGGACTGTCGGATCTGAGCCTGACCCGGACTGTGGGATCTGAGCCTGACCCGGACTGTGGGATCTGAGCCTGACCCGGACTGTGGGATCTGAGCCTGACCCGGACTGTGGGATCTGAGTCTGACCCGGACTGTGGGATCTGAGTCTGACCCGGACTGTGGGATCTGAGTCTGACCCGGACTGTAGGATCTGAGCCTGACCCGGACTGTCGGATCTGAGCCTGACCCGGACTGTCAGATCTGAGCCTGACCCGGACTGTGGGATCTGAGCCTGACCCGGACTGTGGGATCTGAGCCTGACCCGGACTGTGGGATCTGAGCCTGACCCGGACTGTGGGATCTGAGCCTGACCCGGACTGTGGGATCTGAGTCTGACCCGGACTGTGGGATCTGAGCCTGACCCGGACTGTGGGATCTGAGCCTGACCCGGACTGTGGGATCTGAGCCTGACCCGGACTGTGGGATCTGAGCCTGACCCGGACTGTGGGATCCGAGCCTGACCCGGACTGTGGGATCTGAGCCTGACCCGGACTGTGGGATCTGAGCCTGACCCGGACTGTGGGATCTGAGCCTGACCCGGACTGTGGGATCCGAGCCTGACCCGGACTGTTGGATCTGAGCCTGACCCGGACTGTGGGATCCGAGTCTGACCCGGACTGTGGGATCTGAGCCTGACCCGGACTGTGGGATCTGAGCCTGACCCGGACTGTGGGATCCGAGCCTGACCCGGACTGTGGGATCTGAGCCTGACCCGGACTGTGGGATCTGAGCCTGACCCGGACTGTGGGATCTGAGCCTGACCCGGACTGTGGGATCTGAGCCTGACCCGGACTGTGGGATCTGAGCCTGACCCGGACTGTGGGATCTGAGCCTGACCCGGACTGTGGGATCTGAGCCTGACCCGGACTGTGGGATCTGAGCCTGACCCGGACTGTGGGATCTGAGCCTGACCCGGACTGTGGGATCTGAGCCTGACCCGGACTGTGGGATCTGAGCCTGACCCGGACTGTGGGATCTGAGCCTGACCCGGACTGTGGGATCTGAGCCTGACCCGGACTGTGGGATCTGAGCCTGACCCGGACTGTGGGATCTGAGCCTGACCCGGACTGTGGGATCTGAGCCTGACCCGGACTGTGGGATCTGAGCCTGACCCGGACTGTGGGATCTGAGCCTGACCCGGACTGTGGGATCTGAGCCTGACCCGGACTGTGGGATCTGAGCCTGACCCGGACTGTGGGATCTGAGCCTGACCCGGACTGTGGGATCTGAGCCTGACCCGGACTGTGGGATCTGAGCCTGACCCGCACAGAGACAGAAGAAAAAATAACTTTCATTAGCTACTGTAAGCTAAGAAACAGTCTGCTGACTGAGCACTTATAGACGATAACTTTAGGGTACAGATTACGTAACAGAAACGACGGATCGCCTCCTGTCTTCTGTCTCCAGGAGCTGCAGGTGTCATACCAGCCAGATGATCTTTTTTTTTTTTTTTTTTTTTTCCAAATCAACGCCAGTTTAATTATTAATTACAACCAAAAAAGAAAAACAAATACCTGCAATCATCAGGATCACGGTCAGACCCACGCGCCTGACGCTTCTTCCCTCTGAATAAGATTAATTAATGCTCGACCATATTAGGACATTTCACTTGTGCTTCTCTAAAACACGTACTATCATCATCATCATCAGTTTACATCAGGGTTCAGGTCTCTGCAGGATCTGAACGCTCATCGTGTTCCAGCTGGAGTGTGAAGGTGAGGCTGGTCAGGGGGAAGGGAGGAGGATACCAAGCTGTGTGACATCATCAGCGACATCATCAGCGACATCATCACCGACTGCTACAGGAGAGGCCCGTCCAGCTGCAGGACTGAGCCAGGTCTAAGAGGATCCACTGGGTTCTGATGGGACGTCCACCGTGTCCCAGCTGACAGACGTCTCCTGGTGGACGTGCGATCGTCCACCGTGTCCCAGCTGATAGAGACGTCTCCTGGTGGACGTGCGATCGTGCACCGTGTCCCAGCTGACAGAGACGTCTCCTGGTGGACGTGCGATCCAGCCAGATGATCTTAACAGCAGAGTTATAACTTCTGATGAAGGCGACAACTGATCGCCAACAATTTCAAGATAAATTAGACTTCATTATTTCACTGTTGATGTTTGAATAAAGAAAAGAAAGCTCGGCTGCTTGTAAGAAGACGGACAGTCGGGCTGCAGAAAGGCGCAGGTGCATCGGACCAGCGGGAAACGCTGCTTTAGACTCAGAGAAAGTTTGCAACACAACCCTGACCTGTGTGGATCTGTACGATGCTGTAACTTGTAAAGACTTTATTGACAAGTTAAATAACAGAAATACTAGGTTATAAAGATTATGCGCAGCCAGAAGGGCAGACGCACTGGTAACTGCAGCTCCCAGGAGACACAGAGTTGAGTGGAGGAGATCCTTTAAAAATATAAGGTTGTTTAAATGGAACATTTTAAATATCACACATGGATTCAGTCATAAGATCATTTTTATGATCAGATGTGCTCATTTCCACGCTGGTTTGACCACTGACAGTTTTACACCTGAAATGGCGTCAAGCGCTGGTTACTGCTGGTTACTGCTGGTTACTGCTGGTTAAGCAACAAATGTTACATCACTCGGCGGAGACCGATTATTGATTTAATGCAACGAATCAAATCAAAAGTGTAAATCAATCCGACTTCAGGCCGTTCCAGTTGAAACTTCAGCCAGAACATGAAGCTGTTGTCGTGCCAAGGTAGTTATCCCCGACAGAAATCGTATCCCATAAATAGCTACTGCTGTGAATATGGGGGATTTTGTCCTTAAGTTACTACAGTTACAGAGGGGATACACATCGTAGCAGATAGTGTAACTCGGTCTGCTACGATGTGTATCCCCTTAGCTTAGGGTTAGGGGTAAGGGGTTCCTACCAACTGTCATTGTGCAGTACACTACTGAGCGGGATACGATTTCTGTCGGGGATAACTACCTTGGCACGACAGCCGTGATGAATCGGTCTCTGCCGAGTGACATAATATTTGTTGCTTAACCAGCAGTAACCAGGCTTTACGCCATTTTAAGCAGAAAAAAGTCTGTGGTCAAACCGGCGTGGAAATGAGCGCACATCTGATCATAAACTGATCCTACGACTGGATCCATGTGTGATTTATAAAATGTTCGTGTCTGACCAAACAACAGAATATTGGTCAGAAATGCACCGTCATCCAGCTGTTTCTCCCTGAAGCAGCAGCAGCTCTGACAGGTGGAGGCTGGTCGGATCTGAGCCTGACCCGGACAGGAACATAAGAAATGATAACTTTCATTAGATAAGCTAAGAAACAGTCTGCTGACTGAGCACATTTCACCATCATTCTGCACAGAATTATGCAGACTACAAACTAATCAAATAGCAGCAGCAGAAAACTTTAAACATAAAGTAATGCATCCAAATCAGGATGTTTTTATCGTAACGACTAAATGGCCGATTAATCTAGTGATTATTTTTCTGTTGCAGGATTAATAAGAAATAAAATCTCTAATAAATACCCCCCAAAGCTGTATTAAATGACTTTATCATTCAACAGTTTTCCAAAACCAAACATCTTCTGCTGAACACAAAATAAAAGCAGTGACTGATTTTCATAACTTGGATGACCAGGGGCACACGACATTTTCTGGTTCTCACTGAACCAACAGTGGAACTTGGTTCTATTAATGTATTCATATTTATCTAAAAGGTACCCTCAGTATTTTAGTGCTCATAAACACTAGAAATGTCCCAAACAGGGTTTTTGCCCCCGATTCTGACTCATTTGATTTAGAGGATCGGCTGATACAGAGTCCTGATCCGATACTTCTGTAATGAAACAGAAGAGAAAAGACAGATACAGAACAGTGATTCTCCCGTCCTGTATCAACACACTAATCTGATCCTGAATCCTAATTTTAAATCAGAGCTTGAAGGTGGAATTAGGGAATCAGGAGTTGGAACATTGTTCTATTTTATTTCTTTTATTTATTCTTATTTACTTTGTGACACCTCCTCTAATCAATTACCTTCTACCAAACATAAAAGAATATTTATCATACATGTGTACACCAAACTAACACAAATTAATTAGAAATTGATAATTTATGAATGTCTAATCGGAAGCTATTAAGTTATTTCTCCATTTCTGTGAATCATGGGAACGTTCGGTTCTTTATCTGTTGGACAGCAAATAAAACCAACACAGTAGATTTTAAATAAACTGTGAAACAGATATTGTAATGAGTGCTTCCTTTTTACCCAGTTATGTAACGGCAAACAAAGTTTAACAGTCTTTTGTTTTTTTCTGTCACTCCAAGCCTGTTGCATCACGTCACACAGCAGCAGCTGTCAAACGTGCACAGGTGCACGTGCTGTACCAGCAACGTTGGCACCTCCCGTCCACTGCCTCCGCTCCGGTCCGCCTCTCCGTCGGGCTGCAGAAATCCCCGCACACTGACTCCGCATGAGTCCGCCAGCTTCTTCTCCGTTCAGACACAAAGCAGGCCAAAGAGCACGCACGAGATTTCCAAGTTCAAGTGGATAAATAGATAAATAGTGTAGATTATTGCAACTCCAAAGGAAACATTGCGTCGTTCATGCCAGGTCTTGATATGGTTTTTTTGGGGCAATTATGGATGAGTAAAATGTCCAAGTTACACACATCAATCAAGTATATTTGTAGTAGATGTAAAGAAAAAACTTTAATATGCCGATGTTTACACTTATGGAGCTTTGCAACTTCCTCCAAACAGTCGGGTGAACCAGAACGGATCAGAAAATGGCCGATGGACCTGAGCTGACGTGTGTGTTACATATTATGTTGAGTTTATTGTCGTATGTTTTGACAAATGGATCAAACTTAGTGAAAGCGGCTCAGTTCAGCGCTACCGCTGCCTTCACTGTAGTAAACATCTGGATGAACAGCTGCTGCTGCGTTACATTTAACTGCTGTCCTGCCCGGTGATGCTGCATCATCCAGCTCTGAGCTGTGTGCAGAACTCAGGCGGTTCATGTGAGGCAGAATCAAACCGCAACTGACAGGAAAACCACACAGAGGAAAAAGAGATGCGCCTGCTGGAGCATTTCTGTGGCCATTAGGCATGACGTTTTTTGAGCGTGTGAATGGGCGTGGCGCTACAGGCCTACTTAAGTCCCGAGAAATGCCTCTAGATAAATATGAATACATTGGTGGAGCCAAGTTACAGTGTTGGTTCAGTGTACGGCTGCAGGATTCTGGGAAAATGTTTCTGTTTTAAAATTGAGATCACGATTCTCTGGCATGATTTTTTTCCATTTAACTTCCTAACCAGCCTGTCCTCCTAACAGACTGTCCTCCGTTTCAACTCTCGTCGTGCTCACTCTTTCGAATAACCAGCTAACTGCAGGTGGCCTTGCTCCACTGGGGAGGCAACGGCAGTGCTGCGTTTGAGGGCGCTCCAAAAAAATCTGGGAAGAATGGAAACTTTTGTGATGCAGCTCGTGATTAGCTCGAGATTAAAAATGCTTCAGAATCATTGAAGGTCGAAATGAGATCACATGTATGTGTGAATGGAGATTGCGATTTTTAAATGGTTAATCATGCAGCCCAGTTCAGCCAGAACCTGAAAATGACGTGAACCCCTGGTAATTTCCAAATGATCAAAATCGGACACTGCTTTTATTTTCTGTTCAGCAAAGATGCTTGGCTTTGGAAAGCTGATGTATGATAAAGTAATTACAGTTTTGGGAGGTATTTATTTGCGATTTTAATTTTCTATGAATCGTGCAACAGAAAAATAATCGGTAGATTAATTGAGAGATCCCCTTTAAGCAGCTGCGGGTGAAACTGTCGGGTCTCCAGTGGGCAGTGAAACTTTTCATCCACACATCCAGATGTGAAACATCCCGATTAAAAGCAGAAAAACAACAGAAGCGCGCGTGTCCGCTTGTACGGAGGGACTTATTATAGCACTTATAATCTCTGCGTCCTCCCCAGCGGCATTAATGTTCTACAGAAACAGACTCGCCGGGTAAGAAAGTGCACGTGCAGGATGACATGAAAGATGTCCAGATTCACCTGCACCGTCAGAAAATGTCACACTGTAAAAAAAAAGTCGTGTCAGTTATTTGCATTTTTACCCCCAAAACTCTGTTACTGTGTTGGAGGCCAGAAAGCAGCAGGACTTTTACTCCCTCAGCATTGGAGAGTAATCAGCCCTGATGGTGATGTAGGAGAATTTTTCACCTCAAATAAAACTGAAAATGAGATCAAAATGAAATCAAATAAAAAAATAAAAACTAATATTTGTTTAGATTTATCTCCCAGCTTGATCAAACTTCAATATATCTATTAAAATTATTTTTTTTTTTTAAAAAAAAATGAAAAAGGGTACAAAAAATTGTATAAAGTATATTTTAGTGGTAGAAATAGTAAAAACACAGAAAAAAAAAAAAAAATTAGGCGGAGACAAAATATCATTTCAAAAATGAAAGAAAGGAAAAGGAAGTTTTAAAAAAAAAAAAAAATAAAAAAAGGGAAACAGGAAATGGTAAAAAAGGAAATGGGGGGGACAAATATCAAAATTAATTTAATTAGTCTAATGCCACAGTGCTCCAGACTAACTTTTTCACAGAGCACTGGTGCTACCTCCTTTATGAGCCCCCCCAAATGGGTCGCCACCTTTTCTTCATATAACATGGTATTAATACATGACTTTATCATGATGATAGTTGTGTCATTTACGTACCATAGTTTTTCCTGATGTGAAGAATAACAATGGCCTAAATTTGATATTTGAAGAAATATTTTAACCTGCAATTTCTTTGCCTTATTTGTATAACTTTTTACTGCTGCAGACAACATTAACTAAACTAACTGCAGGTGATCAGAGACTGGAGCAGACAGACAGACAGAGACAGAAGGGAGAGGGTACTCGATGGACTGAACCGGGAAGTAATATTTTATCGTCAATAGGGCAGGGCCATATTTATCACGATACAAATGATCAAATTTACGATAATGATATAACTGATGATTTGAATCATGACACAAGACAAAAAAATTGAAAATTGCTCAACTTTATTTGTGCAAATGAAATTTTACATTTTCTTTTCCCTTTATCAAGCAGCTGCTTCTGATGTGCATTAAAGTTCTAAATATATTTTTTAATAACCTTTTCTATAATTTTATAACTTTGTATAAAATCAGCAGTGTCAGTCCTTGCTTGTGGAAATGAGCTGCATATCCTGAGGTTAACCATGTACAGCAGGTGGAGAACCTTCACCCTCGTCCTGTATTTATTCATGTTTCCTTGTTCTAGCAAACCTCATTCAACATAATCAGTCTCTGAGCAGAACGTGATCATATTTATATAAGCAGAGCGTTTCTAGGACAAGTATTGAGTGATCACTCGGACATTTGAGGCGGGCGGGGTTAACGCAGACAAGCGGGAAGTGGAAACTTGTCACTTCAACATTTCCGCTGATGCGAAGTTAAACCGGTAGCTTTAACCAGCAGCTGATGGAGGGGGTGAGAAAATATGAAATATTTACAGCATGTGACATTTAGACATTTCCCAGTCATCGCCCTCCTGCATTAATAACTCCCCCCCACCGCGGATGAAGCTTCATGTGGATGAAATGACCAAAACGAACCTTTTTCTTGTTCTTGCGGCCTTCAGGAACAAGAAGAAAGTTCTCGCTTCTCACCGAGGATGGAATAAGCTTAATGTTAATGCGCTGCTGTTGCCTTCCTCCTCCTCCTCCTCCTCCTCGGTCTAGGCTGGCTGCATGTGCGTTTGCCAGTACCGAAACAACGGCAGTGCGCATGTGCGGTTCGCCCATATTCTATCATGATATTTCACTTTCTTATCATTTCCCAACGTTACACCAGTATTACCGGGAATGGTACGATATGACCCCGCCCTTCATCAACCACAACATGCATTAATGTGCCAGCACAGCTGCCCATGTCTCAGGGCTGTGGCAGGGAGTGTTATTTTCTCTCTCTCTCTGTCGCAAGTTGCACAGGTGCTACCTTACTAAAGTTTTATGAGCACTTCAAAGAAATTAAGTCGCATATGTGACCTAATAGGTATCAGTCTGGAGCCCTGCCAGATGATCCGCTGGAGCAGAGTCCGTCTCCACTAAATGGAGCTTCATCAACAACTGTCACTTAAACACACTTAAAACCTCAACAAATATATAATAATGGTAGCTAAAATGAAATAAATCAGATAAACAGGAACAGATTTTTTTTTAAACGGTCAAAGGCCCTAGACCAGGGATGGGCAACTCCGGTCCTTGAGGGCCGGCATCCTGCAGGTATTAGGAGTTTCCTGGCTGCAACACACCTGACTCCAATCATTATGAAGTGATTATGAAGAGCTTGATGTGAAGCTCTGCACAGGTCACAAGATCTGATACCACAGGGAAATGCCTAATATCTGTAGGATGACGGCCCTCCTGGACCGGAGTTGCCCATCCCAGCCCTAGACCTTTAAAAGGTGTAAAAGGTTTTTTCTGGCCCCTTTTAAAAAATTTCCGTGCTAATCTGATTAATCGAGTTGAGACCCCGACCAGTTAATTGATGATCCAAATCATCGTTCGTTGTAGCCCTATTACTTAATATTTAATACAACACCACTGTCTCTGTATGCTGAGGTATAGTACATGCAGATATTTTAAAGGTGTGACTGAAGAGTCACTGAGGGGATGAGGTGGGAATATTTCTGCTGCATGGTCTCAAAATCCAACTTTATCTTTCTTTTTTATTTCAGAGTTCCCTGCAGATGTTCAGCAGCTGTTTGTGATTACAGAAGGACTTCTCCGTAAACACAGTCTGGACAAGCAGAAGCTCAGGTCCCATCTCATAAAAGAGGGATCAGAGGAACTATGGCCCAATCAGGATGGAGAACAGTTGATGACGGTCTGGTGGAGAGTGTCACCAGTTTACCAATGATGATGGCTCCTGTGAAGACTGAAGATAAAGAGATAGAATGTAGTCCTTCTTTATATTCAGCGCTCCTTCATCAAACCCAAACTGAAGTTAAAACAGAGGTAGAGGCTCCAACCAACAACCCAGCTGAACAGATTAAAACAGAGGTAGAGGCTCCAACCAATAACCCAGCTGAACAGATTAAAGAAGAATCTGATGAAAAGGTCTGTGGAGGACCAGAATTAACCAGTAATCCAGACCCAAATGCTTATTTACCACAAAACAGTGATTGGAAAGCTTCAGGCTCTTCTGAGATGAATCCAATTTCATATTTTGAACTAAAAATGGAAGACATTAGTCAAGGCTGTAATGACAATGAGGCACATTGGTCGGGTGTAAACAGTGATGTGGAGTTTCACAATGCAGAAAAAACCCTCAGCTGCTCTGAAGGTGGTGAAGAGTTTCATTGCCGAACATCTCTCCAAAGAAATTTGACCAAAAGATCTTTGAGATGTTTGAACAGTAAGAAATGTTTCAAAGTGAAGAAAAATGTAAATGCAAGGAAAAGTTTCCATGCAGAGAAAAAAACAGTTAGTGGGGATGTTTGTAGTAAAATCTCTAGTCATAAAAAAAATCTTAAGACATGCATGTTAAACCTCACAGAAGAAAGACCATTCAGCTGTGATGAATGTGGAAAAAGATTTAGTCAAAAGACATACTTGAATGAACACATGAGAATCCACACAGGAGAGAGACCTTTCAGCTGTGATGAATGTGGACAAAGATGTAGTCGAAAGATGCACTTGAACGAACACATGAGAATCCACACAGGAGAGAAACCTTTCAGTTGTGATCAATGTGGACAAATATTCAGTCGAAAGACAACCTTCAACCGACACATGAGAATCCACACAGGAGAGGAACTTTTCAGCTGTAATGAATGTGGACGAAGATTTAGTCAAAAGACGCACTTGAATGAACACATGAGAATCCACACAGGAGAAAAACCTTTCAGCTGTGATGAATGTGGACGAAGGTTTAGTCTAAAGATGAATTTGAACCAACACCTGAGAATCCACACAGGAGAGAAACCATTCATCTGCAATGACTGTGGACGAAGATTTAGTCGAAAAATTCACTTGAATCAACATATGGCAGTCCACACAGGTGAGAAACCATTCAGCTGTGATGAATGTGGACGAAGATTTTGTCGAAAAATGCACTTGAAACAACACATGAGAATCCACTCAGGAGAAAAACCATTCAGCTGTGATAAATGTGAACAAACGTTTACTCGACAATCGAGCCTGAACCAACATATAAGAATCCACGCAGGAGAGAAGCCATTTCCTTGTGATGAATGTGGAAAAAGTTTTAGGCAGAAGACTACCTTAACCAAACACATGACAACCCACACAGGAGAGAAACCATTCAGCTGTGATGAATGTGGACAAAGATTTTGTGACAAGACTCGCTTAAACAGACACATGGAAGCCCACACAGCAGAGAAACCTTTCAGCTGTGATTACTGTGGACGCAGATTTAGTCGAAAGATGCACTTGAAAGAACACATAACAATCCACACGGGGGAAAAACCATTCAGCTGTGATATATGTAAGCAAACATTTACTCGACAATCGAGCTTGAACCAACATATAAGAATCCACACAGGAGAGAGACCATTCATTTGTGATGAATGTGGAAAAAGTTATAATCTAAAGACTACCTTAACCAAACACATGAGAACCCACACAGGAGAGAAACCAGTCAGCTCTGATGAATGTGGACAAAGATTTTGTGATAAGACTCGCTTCAACAAACACATGAAAATCCACACAGGAGAAAGCTCCTACAGCTGTGAGTATTATGTGGACAAAGATTTAGAGATAAGATTAGCCTAACCCTCCTACTGCCTTAGCACAATTTTCGATGTTTCAAGAGTATTTTTTGTGGATAACTTTGTTTGTTTTCATGCAAATGCTACAAAAATTGCCAGAGAAGTGTATTTTGGGCTAAAGTTAAAAATCTTAGGATTATTTCTTGTTTGATGACAATGACATCTTGTGATTTAACACAAAAATTAAAAATGCAACAAAATCAGTGTTTATGCCAGTTTTGACACTCCAAAGCTCCAACTATCCCACCCCAAAAAATTCAATTTTGCAATTATTGGATGGAAATATTATTGACCTTTTGTGTTTTTTGTTTAATTTCAAAATCAAGTTTCATTCACAAAAACTGGCATAAAAAAAAAAATTTATAAAAATGTTTGTGAAAACAAATTATTATGATTGGGAGGGGGGGAAAAAAAAAAAATGGGGGGAAAAAATAAGAAAAAAAAGAAAAAAAAAAGGGGGTGGATTGGGGGGGGAAGGGGGGGGGTTTAGGGGTAAAATAAAAAAAACACCATGAATATTTGTTGAGCACTGAAGTCAGTAATGACATTGACAAAATTCAATAAAAAAGTAATAATACATAATATTTCTATTTTATTATTTATTGTTGCATTTTTTTTCTGTCTTAGGATAACAGGTGTAACAAAAATGACATATATTGCCTTAACATAAATATTAAAAATGCAACAAAATCAGTGTTGACAGTTTTGAGGCTCAGATAAACTGACCCCAAAAAAGTCAATTTTGCAATTATGGGATAGAAAATTTTTCTTTTTTTTTGTTTTTTTTTTTCCCTCTTTCTGAAATCAAGTCTTAATCACAACAACTGGCATTTAAGGAGTTAAATTTTAGAACTGCAATGAATATTTGTTTTGCATGTCGAGTACTGAAGCCAGTGATGATATCCATAGAATTTATTTTTTTTTAAAGTAATTATATATTATTTCTATGGCATTGTTTATCTTTGCTTTTTTTTATGTCTTAGGACCAAAGGTGTAACCCAAATCTTAGGGTAGTAGGAGAGTTAAACTAACACTTGAGAATCCAAACGGGAGCAAGACCATTTCCCTGTAAAGTTTATAGTAATTTTTTTTTAAGTGGCCTCTAACTCTTAAAGGATGCATGCATGTCCATGCAAGAAAGAAGCAGCATAGTTTCAAGATTTTGCTGCATTACTATGAAGAGTGTGTTGTGTACAGGATTGAAAAACAGGACGTCCACAGTGTTTTTTTCAAAGTTGATAAATTGGTTTTGTGAAAATTAAGGGCCTCATACAGTATCAAGAAGCATTATAGGGGATTATCACGCTTCCGTGTTCCAAACTTTCGGTTTTAAAAAATTAAAAAGCTCAATTTCGGTTTAATTTAATTTCCCTTTTTTTATTTGTAGGAAAAGGAAAAAAACGCAAACCAAATTAAAATTTTCAGGGATTCAAGAGAGAGGGAAAAAAGGGGGGGGGGGGAAAAAGGGGATTCTAGGGGGAAGGGGGGAAATTTAAAAAAAAAAAAGGGAGAGTTTTTGTTGGGGGGGGGGGGGGAAAAAGGGGGGATAGAAAAAGAAAGTAGGGATAACGGAGGGGGTTAAATTAAGAAAAAAAAAAAAAAAAAATAAAACGGGTTTGTGCCCCCCCCCTGGTATAAGGGGGAAAAGCGGGGGGAGGGGAAGAAGGAGAGGGTTTTATGTGGTTGGAGGTGTACAAACGGAGAAAGAAAAAGAGGGAGACAAAAAGGTTGAAAATTATAAACTAACAAAAAAAAGTCAGTAAATTTATAAATTTTAAAAATTAAAAAAGGAAAAAACGGAAAAGAAATATTAAAATTAAGGAAGATGAGGAGAAAGAAGAGAGGGGAAAAAAAGAGAGGGATGGGGGGGGGAGGAAGAAGAAATAAAAAAAAAAAGGTGGGGGGGGGAATGTGGGGGGAGAATAGAGAGGAGTAGTAGTAGAAAGAAATAGGGAGGAGAAGGTGGTGAAAAAAATAGAAGAAAAAAAGAGAATTTTTGGAAGGGGGCGTTTGGTGGCCGGAAAAGGGGGGAGTGGAGAAGGGGGGGAAAGAAGGTGGTGTGAAAGATGTGATATGAAGAGGGAAAATAAGAGAAGAAAAGAGAGATGAGAAGGGGGAGGGGAAAGGGGGGGGGAGGTGGTGGGGAAGACAGAGAAAAAAAAAAAATGTTGTTTTAAAAAGGTTTCGACCTGGAGAATTAATAATTGTTTATAAATATTTTTAAAAATATAATATATTATATAAAAAAAATATTAATAAATATATTTAATTATAAAAAAAGAAAAGAGAGGAAGGGGGGAAAGGGGGGAAGGGGATTGCGATTTGATAAGGTATTAAATTTTGTTTATTCAAGTACCAGTCTTTCAGCCTGCTCCAGCTATATAATAGCACAAGTTCTTCAAAACACTTGATTGATTTCACATGGGCAGTGTCAAAATTTCTCGGCTGAGGCTGCATGGCTGCCTCCTAAAGCACAGCAACAGGATATTCTGCTGTCAAACATCCGCTATGCATGTGAACTAAGCATGCAGAGTGCGAGGGGACAGGGGAGAGAAGTGGGGCCCTAATTAGACTTCATTAGGCGAGGCAAGTTTATTATTAGCAAATAAAACACAGCAACTTAAAAGCAGCTGCATTTCCTCATTTTTACTGTGGCGACTTCGCTGATGTCACTGTTATGCAACACCATAGCAAGTAAATCAGAATCAGAATGCCTTTATTTTCATTGTAACCAGCGTCCCGGTACAACAAAATTGATTTGAAGTACAACCCGTCCAAGATTAGACAGACAAAGTAACATAACATACTGGAAGCGAGAGCTCTTGAGGAAACGGCATATGCATGCTCTCATGTTTGCAGATACATCTTGAAAGAACATGGGGAGAGGTGGGGCGAGGGGACAAAAAAGAACCCTCTCTCCAGCCCTCTGCAGAGGACGGTATAGTGGGTTAAAAAAAAAACACACCTCATATATGCAGACAGTCACAACATCATGAGGGGAGGGTAGGAGTCCATGGCCTGGGAGGGGAGAGGAGCAGCTACAAAGCGCATCCTGCCATCCTCCACCAATTTCCTGGTAGAGAGAAATGGGTAAGGACCAGCAGTGCAGTGGGATATGGGATGTGTGTGCGTCAGCGAGGATGGCAAGTGTGTGTGTCCGGATGATGATTAGACTTCGGCTGGAGCCAGAGGATCCCACTGGTCCAGTGATAGGGGGGGTGTAGGGTGTAGAGCTTCACTTTGCGGTTTCTCCAAGGATGTTTGCAGGGAGTCCGATTAGATGAGTAGGAATGTTTGGGTCAGGCAGGCAGCGGTTTTCTGCCTGCCTTCAGTCACAGCGGTCTCAATGGTGATTCCAAACAGCCGAATCTTGGTCGTTTTCCATCAATACCGCTTGTCAATTTCTACAAATTGACATCAGTCTTGTGTAGCAAGTCCAGAGCCTCCACCTTCTACTCACTGAGTTAGAATGACATCAAGTTTCGGAATCTGCTCACAAATGGCATTAGTCTGAGTGTTGACAACACGGCAAAACGCCTCAGGAAACCTGCCAACAGCTACCGCAACCTTACAATTTAACAGATAATTTAGATAAATTCATACTCCTATAAGCAGGAACACATTTATCATAAATCCAAGAATGTGTACATCCTAGACGTCCTCCACAGAAAGCACAGACAGGCACGTAATCCTCCACTATCCCCATGAGTCCATTATGCATCCTGCCAGGTGTTTATCTGCTGGGGAGAAGGCTGCCCTGTGCTTTGTCTTTGGGTGGAAAAATGTTTTTATCTAGTGCGTTGAAAGACCAGCCGACCAGATCCATGATTCAAAAATTGAAGTTTAGGAGAAAACAGACAGAAGCTCTGAGATTCAACAGGACAAAGATTGCTCCCTCCCTGCCTGCTTTTCCTGCAGAGAGAAACACGTCTGCACTCGCTGAGAGCAGAATGTCTGTAAATAAGGACGAATCGCCACAAATAAGCAACTCAAAGCCGCTTCCAGCTCACAGGGGGTCCAACTGATGTTTGGTAACAAAACATCGGTGAAATGAAGGAGTTTGTGGCAGATAATGCCTTATTTAGAGGCTGCGTGAGGTTGCCTGCAGCACTTCCATTATATTAGACATACACTGATCTGGAGTGGATCTTAATATCTCCTGAAGGAGTTCAAGTTACACCAAAACTGTTTGGGTGAGGAAATTAACATATTTAATGCTAGAAAATATGTCCAGGTTGGAAAAAAAAAACTAACTTCCCCTTTAAATTTAAACGGAGAGAACATTACAGAATGCCATATAATTAAGCCTGCTGGCAGGTAAACTTCGGACAAGCCGAATACGCGGAGTCCGGAGAGAGGAAATGTAGCTGCTTTTAAGTTGCTGTTTCACACATAGACCACTAAAGCTGCTGCTGATGAGCTGCAAATGTGATGCTGATGCTACATAAGCTCATAAAGTTTAGTTTAAACAGTGCAGACTATCATAATGGACAGTGTTTTAAAAAAATCCTAAGATTTTTCCATAAGTTTCAGGCTGAGACTTGACAACATCCTACATACTGTATATGTGCAAAGTGAAAAGCTGGTAGAACGTAGAGCAAATGAACTGAAGCACATGGAATGAATTTGAATTGGTATTGTAGTTTTTATGAAGTTGTTTATGTAAGTAGCTGGTACCTTGAGAGTATTATTTGTAGTGACCTTTAGTACATTCCAATAAATCTTGTCTTTGATTTAAACAATTTCAAGCTTTGTTGCTTCCTTCCTCGTCTGAATTCTGTTGTATGGTTGTAATCTATGGATTCAATATCAGAATACAACTGTTCGTACAACAATTATTATACTTTCTGAGCTCAGTTATTTTAAGCCTAAAGAATAATAACGCACATATTTCTACTGTAGCTTTTGCATCCACACGGTGGGAAAGCATCTCTTAAAGGGAAGTGACATCGCTATGATGTGTCAAAATAAAATAACCAGGAACCATAAAAGACTTTCCGACAGTTAAAAGCTGCATTTAGAAAAAGCAGTTCTAAGAACTGCTCACCTGGAATTTCGTCCTTTGAACTACTACTACTGTTTTCACGGTCTGCATGACACGATTATTAATCACAGAAGATCACATCAGGCATTTGATATTTAAAGGTCCATTGGGCAAGTTTAAATGTTAAATACTGTTCTTTTCTTTCCTCCACATGCTCTTATAGCCGCCTGATGTGTAGAATGAGCTGATCTGTCTTCACTGTGGTCGTCTCTAACACTGTTTCTGAATGCTGGATGCCACAAGTTTGGGTACGAAGTCTCAAGGGGGCCCTTGTGGGGGAGATGAGTTGCGCGTTCTCATTGGTCTATCTGTGCCCGTGTGGTGTATTCTGCCATGGTCCGCGCATGTTGAGCATCCTGCTAAAAGCATGGGGGGGCTTTTTTTCAGCGCAACACCAGCACCGGAGTAAAATGGGAGAATACAACCGAGCAGCTGCGACAGACTGGTTTTTCGGTTACCCCCCTCTTCTAAAAAAGGGGAGCTCAGCAACACCAGCACCCTGGGAAAGTAAAATGGGAGTATACAACCGAGCAGCTTGTTTTCTATCCTTTTGTTTTTTAATTGGAGGGAGCTCCGATCCAGTGTGGGAATAAAACTGACCCACAGTTGGCTTTCTTCTCGCTAACAGGTAAATGTGATGTATGACGGAAATAAGGATGCATAATGTTATGCTAAGTTTTTAGCATGTAAATGTGACAATATGACAGTCATATGACTGTTCCCGTGGAAGACATACATTCGACCCACTTGTTAAATTCAGTAATTTATATAAGGTAATTTTATAAGGTAATTGTGGTCTCAGTCTGTGGATTTAGATATTTGAACTCCATGCTGCTCTTTAGGGCATCTACCCTGCTGAAGCTAACACAGCATAGCAACATTGGGCAGAAATGTACTCACCTCCTCTTCCTGTCAGGCTGTCTGTGGCAGGGATCTTGATAGGGACTGATGCAATGCAACCAGTGACCAAATTGGGGCCCTAAGCGACATGTTATATTGAGGCCCCACCCGTCTCTGCCCCACGCCCTCATACCCTCCTCATCACTTGGAGTAGCACCTGTACGCATAAAGATGCTGCTTGATTGTCCTGGTGATGTGCTGACAAATTTATGCTTTGATCCTGTTGTATCAATTTCAGATAAGCAGATAAAGATTTGTTTTGGCCTTAATTGTTAACTACATCATGAAATTAATGTAAATACAAGCCTCAAAAAGATTCAAAAGCAATTAATGCAAATACTACTACTACAGCTGCTACTACTACTAATAATATTAGTAATTAGGGATGAGCGAGTACGCCACTATCTGTATCTGTATCAGTTCAACCATCTAAATTATCTGTATCTGTACTCGGAGTGGGCGGGGTCTACACCGGAAGTGGGTGTGGTTTGAGCGGAACTGGGTGGGGCTTAAATCAGCACATTATTTTAAGTCTGAAATTGATACAAATTGATCAGAAGTTTCTTGATTTGTTGTTTATTTGATAACTATTTACAGAACAGCCTCAGAGTTGAGATTCAATGTTTTTGATCACAATCGCAAAGAAACTATTTACAGGTTTTTTAAAATAAAATCATAACATGAATATTTTTGAGTGCATACAATGCATCCAGTCGGAAATTATGAACTACGAAGTTTTCATACTCAGACAAAAAATAAAGTTGTCTTATTTTCTATTATTTTATGATCAAATTGTGAATTTTTTCTCAATAATTTAGTTTAGTTAACTATTTATTTAATTACCTAAAATTCTGTTTTTTCCCCCACACATAGTTGTATTCAAAGCCTATAAAAAGCCTATATACAGCTTAGTTTGTAATATTTATAACACACTTATTTTCATAATATAGCCTACAATTAAAACATTAACTGCTACTTTGTGTGTTCAGCTGTGTGCGTTTGTGTGTGTAACTGGTGTGTATAGGCTGTGTTTGTTTGAATGACCTGTGTGAGCTTGGTGATTCGTTTTAACATCCAGTCATAACAAACGGTGAAATAAATCAGCCTTGTTCACTGTATCCTTCTCAAAAACCGAGTTCAGAACAAGTTCAGAAGTTTTTACATCACAACCAAACTAAAACAAACAGTCGCTAAAGGAGAGAGACGGAATAAAGGCGAGTGGAAGAAAAGCTGAGGACGAAAGAGAGAAACGTGCACAAGAGTCAAGCCAAGCAGAGATCAATCACCGATCTGTGTGTGCGTGAGAGATGATCACAGATCATGCTGCAGAGATGTGTGTGTAGGGAGGCGGGCACTGTGTGAGACTGGCCAATCACAGAGCGTGCAGACAGTCTGTTATCAAATAAGGATTGTCCTTCAGCACCAGCATGGATATTAATGAGTTTTACTCGTCTCATGCTCGTACTCATCAAAAATGCTTTATCTGCACCGGATATTCGTCTGAAACGAGTATCCAGCTCATCCCTAATAGTAATGATAATAAAAATAGACTTGTAGATCTCAAGACTGGTCTTTTTGTGGTCTTAGTCTTGTCACAGCCTCGGCAGTCTTTGGTCTCAGGTCTCTTGGTCTTGCAATGTCTCGGACTGGCCGAGCGGCCTTGAAAGGATTTGTAACGCATAATTCCCAGGCAAGTACTGTTTTTGTTATATTTCATTAAACACCCCTTCAAGTACCAAATAATAAAATCTTATATTTATACTGAGCAGCTGAACCCATTTGGTGCTGCTTAGGTTCTACAACTCATAAAAAATGGCAAAAAAATATGTTGTTGTTTTTTGGTCTCAGTTTCGGTCTTGGTTTCGAGCTAAACTAGTCTAAGGCCCAATCCCAATTCTCTTTTTTACCCCTACCCCTACCCCTTCCCCTTGGACCTTGCACTTAAAACGAAGCTACAAGGGGTAGGGGTGAAAGTCAACCCCTTCAAATTGGGACACCCCTTCAAGTATCACATACGTCATCAGTGATTCCGCCGGCTTGTGTGTGAGCAGATGTGCGCTGAGCTGTTGGCGCAAATCTGGAGAAATCAAGCCGTCTACGTCTACAGCTGTGGATTAACGTTAACAAGCAAATTCGATTTTTGCATGACATCCCTGCCTGTGTTTTATCCCATGAAGACCAGCAGCGATGCTGCCGAATTTCTTATTGATCATCTAGATTATCAGGGCTGCAGAGCACCGCTGGTTATAACTGAAGCGTCAATGTAGTACTCGCGATTTTTTTTCATGTGCATTTTGCTTAAAAAAAAAAGACAAAAAAAAGATTAAAAGATATATAATGGTTTCACACTTTAAATATAAAGAAGGTTTGTGGACGAAATATTTAAATTTGTGGATGTTTTTGGACTCAGTAGCAGCCATCGTCCCAGTGATTTTCATACCCCTTCGTTTGAAGTGTGCTCTCGAAAAATCTTCGTTTGAAGGGGTACATAGCCCTCCCCCTTAGCCCTTCCCCTCCATCCTACAGGTATTGGGACACCCCTACCCCTACACATGAACGCGCAAAACGGAGGGGAAGGACTAAGGGGTAGGGCCAAGGGGTGAAATGGGATTCACCCTTAAGCCTGGTCTAAACTACACGAATTTAGCCCGATTTTGGCCCGACGGAGGCGTCGCAGACAGTCGCTCACTGTCGTGCACGATTCTGCGTCGTCGGGTCGCAGGACGTCGTGTCTTCGCTCCGTGTAATGTGACACAATCAGCGATTGGCGATTTGGCGTCTGCGACGCTCCACGACCACGACGCAGAAAGACTGGCGTGTCAGAATTTTTTGGTTTTGTCCGTGTAGTGTGACACGTCCCACGACATGTCCCTTCATATTGACCAATAGGAGGACAGTGCGCCTTTCGCCTCTCGCCTCTACCAGAGAGACGCTCAGGAGCGCCGGTACACAAATAACAGTGGAGGAAAGGAGGAGAGACGCAGTCCCGCTCCGGTGGAGCGATTTATGGAGCTGTGGCATCAGTTTACTCCAGAAAAAAAAGAAAAGAAAAGCAAGACTGAGTGTGCCAAAGTTATTTTCAACAGTGTTAAACCTCCATGAACATTCAAAAGGGTGTATCTCTCTTGAATAAAACATTACTTTATTAACTCGAAACATAACCACACGATATGTGCGTTCTATCAGTAATAGTTAAAGTCAACAGGAGTTTACAGCAGGTCCAAACGTGCACGAATGTGATGCTCTCAGATAAATCAGTGACAAAGTCACAGAAAAATCACTTTGTTTAAATAAAAACACCGCAACATAACAGACATTGCGCTCAATGAGATGAGCAAATATGACACCCATGCGCGCTCGTGCACTCAGCCGTAACTATCCACATCACGCGTGATCATCAAAGCTAATTAACCGTCTGAACACCTACTGGGTGCAGAATATCGACACAGCGATGCTGCTGCTGCGCAGCTCTCAGTTTATCATGCGTGTGTGGTTTCATGTGGTTGCCATGGTTTCCAGCGTGCGCTTGACTGATGGAGTTTAGTGAATGACGTGAGGACGCACCCGTATGCGTCGTATAGAACAACACACTTTATTTCATTTACGGCAGTTTTTTAAAAGTAGCGTCACTGGGTCGGCTGGACTTTGTCCCGTGGCAGCAGACTGTGGTCAGCCTGATGGTTTTGGCTTCGCTTGGCACCGGGCGTCGTGCGCGCGGTGCGTGATGCACCTGGTGGAAGTAACGGCGCTGATCAGAGCCCAGTTTCTCTCTTTCAAAGCTCTTTTTCAAAGATGAGCAGCGAGTCTTTCTGTGCGCATCGTGGATTTAATCCTGTTTAGTTACAAATGAAAACCCGCTCGACAGAACAACTGGAACAGGCAGAATACACAAAACAGTTCATGTTGGTCACAATAATGGAGGGAACTGATGTCTCCGTCCACTTTCCACTTCATGAGTGATCCAAACATTCAATTCAGAGACTCCAAACCAAGTGACTGATTGACAGCTGCTTGTCCCGCCTCCCGTTTCGTGTTGTCTTTTGCGACACCCCGCGACGATCAGACGGTTGTCTGTCTGGTGCAATCCTTGTAGTGTGACCACTCGCAAGTAACACGACACCGTACGATTTTATGACACAATTTCTGTTAATGTGACATATGACCATCGTGAACGACGGAAAAAGTCGTGTAGTTTGATCCTGGCTTTAGTCTTGAGTTGGTTTGTCTTGGTCTTGATATTCTCTGGTCTGGTAGTGTCTTGGTTTAGGCGGTCGTGACCACAAGTCTAAATAATAATCATGATAAACTACTACTGTTAATTCTATTATCTATTAGACTGTTATACAATTACTACCACCACTACTACCACTATTAGTACTGGCCTACTACTACTTCTACTAATATTAACAACACCTACTCCTGTTGCTATCTATTATTGTATTTTTATTATTTTCATTAGTTTTATTATATATACTTTATAGCTTATGTACGACCACAAACTGTTTTTTTTACCACTCTTTTTCAACAGAGGTGTGCACTACAGATGAAGTACACAGTGGACTGAGTTCCAGTGCACTCGGGCAAGTGTGCGGTTTGAGACATGGCTTTAATGTTTTATGTAAAGCACCTTGAATTGTTGTGTACATGAAATGTGCTGTACAAATAAACTTGCCTTGGCCACAAAATCCCATAAAACAACAAAAAAAAGTCATGTTCACCTCACAAATTCACAAAAAAAGAAAAAAAAATCGGCACATCATGGAGAATGTCTATGCCTAACATGTATGTTGAATATTTCCTTGATTCATAAGCTTCCATTTGAGCCCAAGATGAGCTTTCAGGAGCTCCAGGAAACCAGGTGGGCTACAAATAATGCACCTGTTTACCGTTTTATTGTGTTGTAATATCACTTCAGTTATAGCAAGGTTACATGGACGTTTTTGTCACAAAATCTGCTCTCCAGTCTAGTAAAGGATTAGATCCGTATTTTATGCACCATGTGACCGCGCCAAAAACTGGAACAGTCGACAGACTAGAATGGTTGGAGGAGGTCGGCTGCTTGATAGACATGAAAAACATTTTCAGAAAACAACCATGAGACCGTGCCCTTTGGATAAAAATGGGTTTCCTGGCCTCTCACCCTCCCCTGGTATCTCGCCCTGAACTGTTCACATGCAGCACGTCACCCTTTTTTAATGCACCACACACATGTTGTGGGGGTGGCCCCCCATGGGTCGGTAGGGGCCTAATAAGGCATCCTTTCAATACAAAATCAAATAAATAAATAAAAAAAACTTCAATTTCATATGAGATATAGCTCTTTCACACCCCTACTCCATCCTTCCCTGTTTATAACTGTTTACTTATCTTTTTTCTGTTCATCTCTGTTATTGTTTTTCCCTTATTCTCTCAAATGCAACCACACACACACACACACACACACACACACACACACACACACACACACACACACACACACACAAAGACAATAATATTGTCGTTGTTTGTTGTTCACACAATAAAAAAAAAAGATTTAAAAAATGGGTTGTTTCAGTGATTGTGATTTTTACAGAATGTCCCTGAACGCCTCAGACATCGTGCAGCTTGTCAGTCAGAACAGCGAGCTATGACTCATCAGAGTTGAGCTCGCTGATTGGACGGTAGTGAAAGTGGGCCGTTCTGTTCTTGTTGGTCCGTGTGTGTGAGAGAGAGACGAGTCGGAGCAGAGATTAGCCGTTAGCATCTCTGAAATAAACTGTTGTTAAATAAAGAGTCCAGACCAAGACCTGGAGGATCCGCGTGAGCTCCTTTCAAGGTATTTATCTGCAGCATTATTTCATGAAGACTTTAAACTACAGTCGGTGACTCCGACGTATCTTGGATACTGACGACTGTTGGTTTGTGTCCTCTGCGGAGGCCAGCTCGCTGCGGAGACACGAGGACAGGAAGAAGGAGACAAAGACTTGTTATCGAGGGAAGCCTCGTCGGGGAGGGAGGTGAGAATTTCCATACCTTGCTGTGATGTGTTTGCTTTCATCTCTAAGCGCTGATATTCCCGGGAATTGTGTGTTTGTCATGTTTGCTGCTTAGTGAGGTGAAGTTGTTGTTTGTTATTAGCCATGTTAGCACAACCAGAGTTGTAGTTCGTATTTACCACATGAAAGATGTGAATTATGCTGCCTTCATGTGACATTGGAAAGATGATCCTTTCCACATGTTACCAGTGCGTTGTGTTCAAATTTTTTGTAATTAAGTGAAACATTGGAAGCTATCTCCGACTGGCTTGCTAGCTAGCTACTAGCTAGCATCTGCTCTGAGAAGATAAACTTAGATAATAACCATATTTTCCACTGCCTCCGGTCCGGTCCGTCTCTCCGTCGGGCTGCAGAAATCCCCGCACACTGACTCCACCAGCCTCCTCTCCGTTCAGCCACAAAGCAGGCCAAAGAGCACGCACGAAATCTCCAAGTTCAAGTGGATAAATAGATAAATAATGCAGATAATCAGCGGTGACAGCAAACTTTTCATTCATTGCAACTTCAAATGAAACATCAATCATCAAAACATCAAAAAGTAGATGTAAAGAAAAAACTTTAATACGCTGATGTTTACACATAATGGTGCATTATCCTCATTTGTGGTTGTCATCAATTATCTTCATGAATTTAAGAGTTTTATCAGAGCGACATGAAGCAGAGAGCCAGATGATGCTGCAGCCTCCATCTGTGTGACATCACCTGACCTCAAGTCCTACTGGGGGGTCCAGTTTTAGGCTACTGACCCGCACCCATCCGAATCTGTTTTGATTTTTCCACGGTTATCTGACGGTCAAATCTGGACCGGCAGAACTGTAAATACTAACCCCCCCCCCCCCCCCCCCCCCTTCATTCAGTCATGCTTTTCTTTAGTTGTTCTATTATCTAATGTTTGAATAGGGTGAAAGATATTCTTTCATATCTTATCGAGATATGGACATCAAGATATTAATATTGAAAAGAACTATATAAAGATCTAGATTTCCTGCGCTTGTCCTGCATATAAGCTCTGGAAGTGCAAACAAACTGCACTTTCCACCAAAGTGCTTGGTTTTTAAGAACCCGTAGTCATATCGTTCGATATTGAGATGTCAGGCATGAATATCGAGATATGAAATTTTGTAGATATCGTTCAGCCCTAGTTCTGAAGACTGCAGAATTAAGCCTGTAGTTCCACATGATCGCCACCGTAACTAGACTTATGTTTCTGCTCGTCAGTCAGCAGAAGTAAAAGATGGTGGAAGACGGTTCAGTTTGTGTGGCGCTAGTTTGTGGAATAGTTGACGGTCATGTATGAATGTGTGCGTCCAGAAAAATGCAAGTTTGTCGCGATAATGTATAGGGCTGTACCGATACCCGTATCGCAATTGCGACACTCGGAGCCTCGATCCTGTCTTGCGGTGGGAGAGGGCAGGATCGCGACACCCTCCGAGCCCAGAGCAGACGCTCCAAAACTCCTCAGATCACAGAAAACTATTTGACTTTTTCCCATCAGGCTACGGACTATTGTAGCATTCAGTCGCTAACCAGCATTTTTTTTTCCTGCAAGTCAAATGAAACTTGTCAGTTTTCCATCGGTACCTTAACCATCATCCGGGATGATCCACTCGCGCACATGCAGCCCGTGTGTGGAGTGGAGTGTGTGGTTGAGGAGCGATGGCAGGTCCTCGCACACAGAACAGTGAAAGGACAGGAGGAGGATCCTGGTCGTGTTTGGCAGGCCAGATGCGCGTAGGACGTCAAGCTGGACCGAGCGCATGGACAGCCGTGAGGTAGACGCGTAGCGGGACGGTGGTGAGCCCCCCCCCCCCTGCTGTTCCGCTGCTGGTTTTAGGTGTTTTTATTAGCTGTAACTTGTGATGGTTAATCAGTGGCGGTCCTGTCCTGACCAGCCCCAGCGTGAGATGCTAATTTATCAGCTTGTGTTTGCAGTTGCAGTACTTTGTGTTTTTTTTAATAAGCCAAGTTAGTTTTGCTGTTTGCATCATTTGAATAAATGTGGAATTTGGTCTCTTATTTCAGACTTGTTTGGTGTCACTACAGTTTTGCAATACAGGTGCCCTACTTGAACTTAATTGCTATAGTTTAGTGGCTTCTAGTATTTTGTAAGGCTTTCAAGACAGAATTTAGTGACAGATTTATAATACAAAATATTTTGCTGATACTTTTTATCATTACTGTGATAAATAAGAGAAATTATCGTAATACATTTTTTAGTCCTTATCGCCCATCCCTACTTGGTATTGTGGTCAAGCCTCATTTATAATGTTTGGTTTATGTTTATAATGTGACATACTGTAGGCTACATGTGGATGGGCTGTGCCAATTGTATGCCCTTTATTCCCAAAGCCACACACCCACTCAATTATTATGCATTAAAGTGCAGTCAACTTAAAGCAGAACTCAGTAACTTCAGCTCGGGGCTCCCCTAGTGGCGTCCTTTCACTGTCGTGTTCAACCCCCCCTTACACCCCCACAGCACACAGACGGCTTCTCTACCTGTCTTTCCTCTATTTTGATCCCTGATTATATTTCTAAGCGTTTACTAGCTTGTTGATGCTACTTTGCTGCGTTGGTAGCAGCACCTCGTCTCCCTCTGCTCAAAGCAAAGTCCTGTATTTTTTTAAACGGGACGTTTTACCCGGCGATTTGCGGGTAAATATGCCGTGGATTATATTTTTCACTGGTGTTGGCGAGTAGCAGGTAAGAATACGAACTTTTATTTACTTTTTGCGGACGTGACAAGTGATTATTGAGCCTGAAGCAGTGATGCTTCACCCGGCGCCCAGGCAGCGCAGCTACGTGAATCACTCTGGTCCAGCAAAGAGTTGGTTATGAGAGCCAGGAGCCGTGTTTAGGTGGTGTGAAGCTAAAAAAATGTTTTCTTCGAATTAGAGCTGGTAGTCTGGTTCAGATCAGAGCTGGAAGCAGCTCGGTAGATAGGGGACCTGAGTACCGTACAGCGGTTTCTGTTGTCGCAAGTTCTGCTCGGGTCGACGCAGGCAAAGTTGTTTTTAGCAGCTCGCAGGCCAGAGGCCCCGGCGGGAGGGGGGGGCACATTGAATCGCTCCGTAAACACTTTGTTTAGCCCCACGGGGATTCTGAAAAGCATTTATTGAGGTAAAAAAGTTACTGAGTTCTCCTTTAACTTCCAGACATCTTATTTCAACCTGGGGAGAACTGAAGACAGTATACATTCTAACAGATGTACATTCTGCGATTATCACCGTATCCACCAGTCAGCTAGTCAAATATAGTTCAGAATAAATGTTTTCTAGAGGTTATTTAATATTGATAATAATAATAAAGAAATCCAACTCTAAAGAGCTCTACGATCTGAAAGAGCTTCATTTATTCCTGTCGAAGCATCTCTAGCTGGGTTTCCATTACTCCTGGAATTGCGCAAAACCTAAATATCACAATTAAAAACCTCTAATGGAAACGCTTACATTTAGAAAAAACTCAAATATCGCAGTAAAGTTTTTACGCTTTTATGAGGCGCAAATTCGGCCATTTTGATAAAGCAGTTTTTCACATAAGCGTAATGGAAACTTTTTTCACAATTACTCACCATCAGGCGTGACATAGGGGGTTAAAATCTAGTTATTCCTTAATTATGATGAATATGATCATTTACAAGCAATAACTGTGAAATCGGAGTGATGGGGGAAGTTTTATCAGTCACATATATGAAAAATCCCCAAACTGCCGTAACTCGGCAAGCTGAGTTCATTTAGGACATTACACAGATGGTTTAAGTTCTTCATGTGTTAATGACTGTACACCAGCTGTAAATGTCGTTTGTAACACCACGACTCTGTTTTCTCATTTCCACATGTTAATTATACGTCAGCAGGATTTAATAAAACGTGAGCACGGATAACATCGTATATCTGCACCTTCGTGTTAAGGATTGACCAATTATCGGCACTGCTGATATTATAGGCCGATATTTATCATTTTGCCGATAGTTGGTATCGGCCTCTAAAAAGTGTAATATCGGCGATATCACACGTGAACCTCCACTGGCAGCCCACAGCTACGTATGATCCAGCTTGCTGTTTCACTCATGGTCTGGTTTCATTACTTTGCTCTACTAAGTAAAGCCCCACCCATAACAGCATCTGATTGGTTAAAACAAACAGTTATCAGCTGTTACTTCCGCCGTTTGAACCAATCATATGGGGCTGTGGGCGCAGCATGCTCGACACACATGCATGCTCTCCCGCTACGTGTTTGGAGGAAACAGCATGACAACAGAGAGAAGCTGCAGCGTCCTGCTGACGTGAAGGTGAGCCAAGAAAGCAAATCTGACAGCAGCTGGACTAAACACCACAGTCCTGCAACCACCAGGTTCTAGAAAAGTCTAGACACCAGCAGTAGTGAAAGCAAGCTAGTTAGCGATTAGCTACTATTTGGTTTCACCATGAGCTTGTTTATCAAGACGACACGGAAAGTCTTGTAAAAAGTGTGTGTGCGCCGTGTGTACTGCTCTGTTAATGCACAAGTTTGCGAGTTTGTACATTTTAATGAATCAGAGACACAAACGGACACGACTGATGATGCAGTCCGACTTTATTACAGCGCAGACGACTGGAACAGAACTTCCTCCGTCTCCCTTACATTTAACATGCAGCTCATTGCTCATGAGAGCATGTTTTATGTTGGAAGGATGATCATAAATAATAGTAATAATAACAACTCCCTTCCATGATGACGGAATAGTTTCCATAAATTCATGTTTCTGCAGTTTTGTCATGTGTAACCATTACGACTATTGTTGAGCTCATCATTTCAGATGCATCTCTAGTGAAGCTAAACATACTTGGAACAAGTCCAGAATAAATTACAAAATCATACTTTTAAGCGCCACATCTGCAACATGCGTCTCCATCTGTTAAAAATCTGAGCATCTGATGAAAATCTGTCCTTGTAGGACGTCATCAGGGTATTAAAAGGAGAATGTATCAACACTTTCTTTAAGTGCTCCTGTTGGAACCGCACACCAACACCTACACGATGTTTTACGAATGGGCAGGACATTTTCCAAGAGATCTGATTGGTCAGGAGGTGGTGACTGATCTCTGATCCAGAACTAACCTCCTCTGGAGCAGGTTAGGCGTAATTCAGGATTTTACCAGAATTACTGCTTATACCATTCAATGGAAATGCCTACATATCGCTATTGTACTTTTTAAAAAATTTAATAAATATTGCTTTTATTTTTTGAAAAAGTGTACTGGAAACCCAGCTAGTGAGAATGATGGACAAAAAAACTAGACCAGCTTCCATCAGACATCTGAGCTGCACCTGAGAAGATCCGTAAAAAAGAAATATGTGTTTGACAAAATGACTAATATGAGAGGCTGCTGGTTAGTTAAAATGAACAATTTACCAGAAGCTAGGAATGGGCGATACTGAAATTTTTCATGTCAAAACGGTACCAGTAGTTTATGGTACATTTTTATTGATACCAATACCGATACTTTTGGACCCTTTAAAGAAAACCACATGATTGCAGTTTGAATTAATATCTTGAATAGGGCTGTGTTCAAAAATTCGATTTTCCAATTCTGAATCGATTCTCATATTAATTTCGAAAGATTGATTAATATGTCCACAGATAGATTTTTCTTCCTTTTTTTAAAAATGACCATAATATATACTGCCTCTGGTTAAGTGCAGTTGATCAGTCACTCCGCTAGGGGGAGATAGTGAACTGGACAGAGTGTAGGCCTACTAAAGCTAGCGCAGTGCCAGAAGAAGCTAAGTTGGGCTGGTACAAGTAGTTCTTAAAAATTCACTTTAAACAGAGCAGAGGAAACATCTTCCTGCAAGTACTTTAATAAATGCCGATGTTCATGATCGAGGTGAAATTGATACTTGCTATTTTGTATGTTATCTTTGAAGTTACGAAGTAGATGCTAATTCCTTTAGCATGTTGTGAATGGCATTTTCCATCAATAGTTAGCATCGAGTTATCGGGTTAGTCGCTAGTCGTTTTAAATTTTAAATGCTGACTTACTGTGCATTTTGCTTCACTGAATCATAATTTTGTGAATTTTTATCATTTGTTTCCTGTTATTTTAATTACTATTGTGAATGTAGTCTTTAAATTGTAGGGTGTGAATAATTTTGTGGATAACTGTATCTGTGACAACATGAAGGGAGAGGGTTTGGTCCTTACAGCCACCATTAACTACATTACTTCATTCATTCGTTGTTTAATATTATTATAATACTAGTATTAATATGTTGCATAATTACAGAGTTATGGAATTCAGGTAAAGGCTAAAGAATTTTTTCAATACCAGCAAACCGGATCGAGATCGGATTGGATTGGACAGATCGAAAATAATCAACTCAAAACCATAAGAATTGGAATAAATACCCAGCCCCAATCTTGAATCCTGAGCAAGGTCCTTAACCCCCCCACCAACTGCTCCCCGGCGCTTTAAGTAGCACCCCCTGCTCTCAGGTTCAATCTGAGATGGTTAAATGCAGAGAGAATTTCCTTACTGGCACAGTTATTGGGATTAATGAAGCATCTCTCTTTTTTTTTTTCTTTTTTTTAAAAACCGATATATCGGCTGGTCGGGTCGAGTTGCGGGTTAAACATCAACGGATCAGGTCTGGTTCAGAAGTCATCCTTACGGGCGATTACAATCGTCTGGCGACCCTCTGAAATGATCTAAGAATCCCCAGTTCGGGAAGGTTGCTCAGGGGAATCTATCGGCATCGGTCAGTAATCATGACCCAAGGAATATTCGTGGTTTCTAAAAACTCTCCATCTTTATCCTCTTCTTTCCATGATCTTCCAGCAGTGCAGCGCGTCCGTTGTGAAGCATTACGGACGAGTGTCACCGCTTTCTCAGTAATTACAATCAGCCTCCACACCTTGTTACAGGTAACCTACCAATAACTGTCATCCTATATAATTGAAGCTGCAGCCTACTGTAGCTCTGAAATGAGGCTGATGGATCGTACAGCTCAATCCAGGATAAGAGGGGGGTTTACGATGGTCTCCAGTCTGATATGATGTTTAAATGCATGATCATGGCTTCAGCTCATCATCTTACCAGCGGTGCCGCCAGTTTCCCGTCTCCAAAATGTTCGTGCGCAAGGTTCAGAGTTTGCGTACAGGTGGGCACATTTTCCCGTCAGGTTTGTTTTTATAAATCTGAAACTTTGCGTGGAAAATTACTTGCGCCATTTTCAGGCCCTGTTTTGTGCGTAAGCAAGCTTTATAAATGAGGCCCCTGATCCGTACAGTTTTGAACCAGAAGCTACGAACAGGGTCTCTGGCATCCAGCAGAGGTCACTGTTTACGGGAAACAGGCAACAGATTCAGTCCTGGAGCTGAAAACTCTGAGGATTAATCAAACATTTTAGCACAAAATCCTGGGAAAAGTGAAGATTTCCAACTGCAGAGTAACTAGAAGAGGAAGGAAGATCTCGTCCCTCCAGACTGAGCTCGCGTTTGGCTTCCAGGACGTCTTCTCTTCCTCCCAGGAAAATTAATATCGGCTCCTTGGTCACTTTCAGCCGCTCTCACTGATTTTTCTCAACATTTGGTCTCCGAAAATCTGTAAAAGTGCTTTGTATGAGCTGTGAGACAGTGTTGTTGATGGCAGAGACATCTGTGGACAGAGACATCTGTGGACAGAGACAAAGGGAAAATGTCCTACTGCTGTGTTTTGTTGAGGTGTAACACAGCTGGTTGTCTGTGTAAGTAAACAAACGGACGTGGTTGCTGTTCGGTAGACATTCAAGCCCCAGATGATCCACTGGAGCGGAGTTCGGCTCCTCTAAATGGAGATTCATCAGCAACTGTTAAACACACTGAAAACGTCAACAAATATATAATAATAAGATAAAGATACTTTATTGATCCCCGAGGGGAAATTCATGTTTCAGTACAACCTGTCCAAGACACACAAACACAAGAACATTAATGATGGTTGGTAAAATTAAAAAATCTGTTCCTGTTTATCTGATTTATTTTAACGGTCTAAAGACCCGAGACCAGGGATGGGCAAATCTGGTCCCCGAGGGCCGGATTTATTTATATTTATATTTTATTAATAGGATTTTCCAGGCTGCAACACACCTGACTCCAATCAATGGGTGATTGTGAAGAGCTTGATGTGAAGCTCTGCCGAGGTCACAAAGTCGGTTACCACAGGGAAATGTCTAATATCTGTAGGATGCTGGCCCTCGAGGACCGGAGTTGCCCATCCCTGCCCTAAACCTCTAAAAGGTCTAAATGTGTGACACCAAGTATCTTGAACACATGATCTAAAATTGAAAACTAAGAGGTGACTTACAATTTTTTTTTCAATGTTATTTTCAACATTTTCATGTCTATACATATATCTGTGACCTTCAGCATTAAATCTGTGATGAATGTCGTATTCAGAGCGGCCTCCTCTTGCTGTGATCCCATGTTTTTTATCAGTAGAGTTGGGAGCGTTCGCATACCCCTACGTCACTTCCGGTCTGTTGCGGGGATCGCTATTTTCAGGTGGAGTGGCAGGAAATCCCTGTCGGACTGGTATTTGTACATTTTTGCACTGACAATGTTCAGTGTGGACCTTATACACTACCATGGCTTCTACATATGTTTTAAATTAAAGTTGGCCTTTTAAGTGATGGAAAGAGAGAAGTTTTTCTTTTAAAAAATGGCAGTGCTATTCCAATTAATAAATAATCCGAATAATCATTTGTTGCAGCCCTATTACTTATTATTTAATACAACTCCACTGTTTCTGTTGACTGAGGTATCGAGCATAAAGACATTTTAAAGGTGTGACTGAAGAGACTCTGAGGGGATGAGGTGGGAATATTTCTGCTTCTTGGTCTCTAAATCCAACTTTCTTTCTTTATCATTTCAGTGTTCCCTGCAGATGTGCAGCAGCTGTTGGTGATTACAGAGGGACTTCTCCGTAACTCAGTCTGGACAAGCAGGACCGAGAGCCAATCTTATAAAAGAGGAACTATGGCCCAATCAGGATGGAGAACAGTTGATGATGGTCTGGTGGAGTGTGTCACCAGTTTACCAATGATGGTGGCTCCTGTAAAGACTGAAGATGAAGAACAAGAATGTAGTCCTTCTTTACATTCAACCCACCTTCATCAAACCCAAGCTGAAGTTAAAACAGAGGTAGAGGCTCCAACCAACAACCCAGCTGAACAGATTAAAGAAGAAATCTGATGAAGAAGTCTGTGGGGGACCAGAACTAACCAGTAATCCAGACCCAAATGGTTTTTTACCACAAAACAGTGACCAGAAAGCTTCAGGCTCTTCTGAGATGAATCAAATTTCATATTTTGAACCGAAAATGGAAGACATCAGTCAAGGCTGTAATGACAACAAGGCACATTGTCAGGTGTAAACAGTGATGTGGAGTTTCAGATTGCAGAAAAAAACCTCAGCTGCTCTGAAGGTGGTGAAGAGTTTAACTGCCAAGGATCTCTCCAAAGAAATTTGACCAAAAGATCTTTGAGATGTTTGAACAGTAAGAAATGTTTCAAAGCAAAGAGAAATGTTAATGTAAAGAAAAGTCTCCATGCTGGGGAAAAAACAGTTGGTGGGGATGTTTGTAGTAAAATCTGTAGTCATAAGAAAAATCTTAAGACATGCATGTTAAACCTCACAGGAGAAAGGCCCTTCAGCTGTGATGAATGTGGACGAAGATTTAGTCAAAAGTCAGACTTCAACCGACATGTAAGAATCCACATAGGAGGGAAACCATTCAATTGTGATGAATGTGGAAAAAAATTTAGTCAAAAGAGATACTTGAACGAACACATGAGAATCCACACAGGAGAGAGAGCTTTCAGCTGTGATGAATGTGGACAAAGATGTAGTCGAAAGATGCACTTGAACGAACATATGAGAATCCACACAGGAGAGAAACCTTTCAGTTGTGATGAATGTGGACAAATATTCAGTCGAAAAGCAACCTTCAACCGACACATGAGAATCCACACAGGAGAGAAACCATTCAGCTCTGACGAATGTGGGCGAAGATTTAGTCTAAAGATTCACTTGAACCAACACATGAGAATCAACACAGGAGAGAAACCATTCAGCTGTGATGAATGTGAACAAACATTTACTCGACAATCGAGCTTGAACCAACATATAAGAATCCACACAGGAGAGAGACCATTCATCTGTGGTGAATGTGGAAAAAGTTTTAGGCAAAAGACTACCCTAACCAGACACATAGCAACCCACACAGGAGAGAAACCATTCAGTTGTGATGAATGTGGACAAAGATTTTTTGACAAGACTCGCTTCAACAGACACATGGAAGCCCACACAGCAGAGAAACCTTTCAGCTGTGATGACTGTGGACGAAGATTTAGTCGAAGGATGCATTTGAAAGAACACTTAACAATCCACACGGGGGAAAAACCATTCAGCTGTGATAGATGTGAACAAACATTTACTCGACAATCGAGCTTGAAAAAACATATAAGAAACCACACAGGAGAGAAACCATTAATCTGTGATGAATGTGGAAAAAGTTATAATCTCAAGACTACCTTAACCAAACACATGAGAACCCACACAGGAGAGAAACCGGTCAACTGTGATGAATGTGGACAAAGATTTTGTGACAAGACTAGCTTTAACAAACACATGAAAATCCACACAAGAGAGAGCCCCTACAGCTGTGAGTATTATGTGGACAAAGATTTAGAGATAAGATTAGCTTAACCCTCCTACTGTCTTGGCGCATTTTTTGATGTTTCAAGAGTGTTTTTTGTGGATAACTTTGGTTGTATTTGTGTTAATGCCATAAAAATTGCCAGAGAAGTGTATTTTGGGCTAAAGTTAAAAATCTTTGGATTGTTTTTTATTTTACCCCTTTAATGCACTGTGTAAATCAAATAGTTACATCTAGTCCAAGGCATTTTTTTATGCATTTGACTCCCATACAAATTACACTTTTTTAATCGACTGTTACAGCATAAATTTGAATTGTTCATGTTTTTAATGGATTTCTGTTTGTAAGGGACTGGAATTAATGTTTTTATTGTTTTCCATCATGTGTCACTACTATATCCATATATGGTAAATGCAGTTATAAAAGGGAAATGATGTAATTGCCTTTTGAAAATATGATCATGCCTGTAAGGCCAAATCAATAATTTTTCAGAAAAAAAATGCACATCACACTGACTGTGTATGCACATCCAAAATACACCCCTTGCCAAGAAACGTATTCAGTGCAGCACAGTAATAATGCCAAAAGTATGCAAATGTCTAACTTTATGTAAGAGTGTGTGTCTGTGTGCATGTGCGTGCAGAAGTTAACATTCCTTCATAAATCTTCAGATGGAAGATAATTGTGTGTTTGGGTGGTGGTGGGGGTGGGGGGGGGTCAAACCTGCTATGAACTTATATCTGCCAAGGAATGATGCTGGGGGCTGTCTTGGCTGACGCGCCTCTGCAGCATCACATGGACATCGGGGGGGCAGTACCTCTGGACTGGCAGACTGGGGTGGTCGTCCCCCTTTTCAAAAAGGGGGATGGGAGGGTGTGTTCCAACTTTAGGGGGATCACACTTCTCAGCCTCCCTGGTAAAGGCTATTCAGGGGTCCTGGAGAGGAGTGTCCATTGGATAGTCGAACCTCGGATTGAGGAGGAGCAGTGTGGTTCTGGTCCTGGTTGTGGAACAGTGGACCAGCTCTTCACCCTCTCCACGATCCTGGAGGGGGCATGGGAGTTCTCCAACCAGTCTACATGTGCTTTGTGGACTTGGAGGAGGCATTCGATCGTGTCCCCCGGGGATTCCTGTGGGGGGTGCTCCGGGAGTACGGGGTGCTGGACCCCCTTGTTCCAGCTGTCCGGTCCCTGTACGACCGGTGCCAGAGCTTGGTCCGCATTTCCGGCTGTAGGTCGGATCCATTCCCGGTGAGAGTTGGACTCCGCCAAGGCTGCACTTTGTCACTGATCCTGTTCAGAACCTTTATGGACAGGATCTCTAGTCCAGCCGAGGTGTTGAGGGGATCCGGTTTGGTGGTCTCAGGATCGGGTCTCTGCTGTTCACAGATGATGTGGTTCTGTTGGCGTCATCGGGCCGTGATCTCCAGCTCTCGCTGGAGCAATTTGCAGCCGAGTGTGAAGCGGCCGATATGAGAATCAGCACCTCCAAATCTGAGACCATGGTCCTCTCCCGGAAAAGGGGGGAGTGTCCTCTTCACGGCGGGAGTGAGGTCCTACCCCAGGTGGAGGAGTTCAAGTATCTGTGGTCTTGTTCAGGAGTTAGGGAAGGATGGACGGGAGATGGACAGACGGATCGGTGCGGCGTCTGCAGTGATGAAGACTCTGCATCGGTCCGTCGTGGTGAAGAAGGAGCTGAAGAAGGAGAAGCTCTGGATTTACCGTCCATCTATGTTCCTACTCTCACCTACAGTATGACCATGAGCTGTGGGTCATGAGATCGCAGGTACAATGCCCAAAATAGTTTCCTCCGCAGGGTGGCTGGGCTCTCTCTTAGAGATAGGGGGAGAAGCTCGGTCATCCGGGAGGGGCTCAAAGTAGAGCCGCTGCTCCTCTGTGTAGAGAGGAGCCAGATGAGGAGGCTCGGGCATCTGGTCAGGATGCCTCCTGGACGCCTCCCTGGTGAGGTATTCCAGGCACGTCCCACCGGGACCAGACCCCGGGGGAGAACCAGGACACGCTGGAGGGACTACGTCTCCCGGTTGGCCTGGGAACGCCTCGGGATCCCCCTGGATGAGCTGGCGGCTGTGGCCGGGGTGAGGGAAGTCTGGGCTTCCCTGCTTAGGCAGCTGCCACCGCGACCCGATCCCAGATAAATGGAAGACGGTACGGTACGGTACAGTGTTTATTACTGCATTTTAGATAAAAGGTGAGACAAAAATAACAGATTTTGACCTATAACAAAAATAAAAAATTGCAACAAATCTGTGTTGATGCTAGCTGTTGAAACTCCAAGGCTGTGATAATCCCACCGACCCCAAAAAATCCCATATTGCAATTATTGGATGGAATATTATTAACTTTTTCTGTTTTTTGTTTAATTTCAAAATCAAGTTTCATTCACAAAAACTGACATTTAGGGGGTTAAATTTAAAAAAACACCATGAATATCTGTTTTGTTTGTTGAGCACTGAAGCCAGTGACGATATCCATAAAAAAGTAATAATATATAATATTTTTTATGGCATTGCATTTTTTATGTCTTAGGATAACAGGTGTAACAAAAATGACATATTTTGACTTAACACAAAAATTAGAAATGCAAAAACATCAGTGTTAATGCCAGTTTTTGACACTCCAAGGCTCTGATAAACCCACCCCAAAAGAGTCCATTTTGCAATTATGGGATAGAAAATTTTTCACTTTTTGTGTTTTTTGTCTCTTTCTGAAATCAAATTTTAATCACAACAACTGGTATTTCAGGGGTTAAATTTCAGAATCGCAATGAATATTTGTTTTGCATGTTGAGCACTGAAGCCAGTGATGATGTCCATAAAAAATGTAATTATATATAATATTTCTATGGCATGGTTTATTATTGGATTTTTTTATGTCTTAGGACTAAAGGTGTAACACAAATCTTAGGGTAGTAGGAGGGTTAAACAGTAATAAACTGAAGCATATGTAGACATGTTAAGAACTTTTATAGTTTTATGTTGATGTATAAATAAACAGCAGCTCTACCATGTGGTAAGGTTACAAGACAAAGCATAATTACATTATAAGATCGTCCTCTGCAATCAGATATTTTGGCATGAGCAGTTTCTTGACAATGCTTTCTGTAAAGGGACTTGAGGCAAGATTAAGAAATTAAACTCGCGACTGCCGAGACTGGCGCTTCAGGTAACTGCAGCCCCCACCAAGCCGTCACGGAGCACAAACTGAAGCTATAATGTTGTTTACTCACCTTTCTCTCCGTAGTTCCACGTTTTAGTGTCTTTCAGTTGATCTGGATCGTTTGCTGATGGCAGAAGAATCCATAACTATCGCTTACAGTGTTTGAATTTACCACGACGTCTTCTTTCTGCATCAAAACTGCGGATGTAGCGTCATTTGACGTCACGTCTGCAGGGCAGCGCGGGAAATTCAGACACCGAATTGCAGCTTTATGCAGCACACAGCCTGTTCAAGGCAACGGAGAGAAACGTGGTGGAAACGTTATTTTTGGTATTTAACGTTTCATCACCCATTAGTATTAAAAAAAATGGACATGCATGTTTGTTTTTTTTTAAATGTCTGCCTCTGGTCCCTTTAACTAATAAAAAAAAGAACTGTATGAGATACATAATAAAATTTCTCTTCGCAAGCTGTATGCTAGATATCAAATCTGATATCAAATTAATGAATAAATTGAATCAGTTAAAGAATGACCTTAATTAAGATTCAGAAGGAAAATAGTAGAGCCACTGACTGTGACATCAGGTTTTACCAAAACATAGAAATAAAGAGTAGAAGCAGCATTGACCACTCAAGGGCGAGAAACGTCGCCGCAATCTTGGACCGGTCACAGCTCAGTGAGCGGCTACCGTGGATGAACGATACCAGAGCTGTGCAGCATTTTCTTACTGTGATCGGCCTAGCATCAAAAGCAGCCACTGGGAGTTCATTTTCACAAGTAAGCCTGAACATCAGTATCAGTTGTATTTAGTGGTCAGAAGAGTTGCCAGCCTGTAATAATCTGTCCACCGGTGACATCATGGTCAGCTAGTCAGCCTCAGGTATTGTGATGCTGTGGTAGAAATAATCCCAGTGTGACTGGTACTACCCTGTTAGACCAGAGTATTTAAACAGGAGACGTCACAGACAGAATAACTGCATCATCTCTAACCACAGCAAAATGTTTCTCATGTTTAATAAAATCTCATCTACTTTCATTCACATCAACACAATACTGATTTTACACGCGAGTGTACAGACTCCAGTATGCTGTTGAGTACACAGTCCTGATACACTCTCAGAGCTAGCAGTGACTGACCAGTGATAACTGGAGGTGTGATGTAAATCAGACATAAATGATGTCCAAGTGATTGGTGTGAAATAAGACAATATTTGTTTTCTTTCTACCAGGATCAGAGCTCTGCATCGCCTGATTGTCTGACTTCTCTTAAGCCGTAATCCACCAATTTATGGGAGGAGTGGAAAGGATGTAATAATAATAATAATAATAACACATTGTATTTAAAGCGCCTTTCAAGAAACCCAAGGACCCTGTACACACCACGCAGCAAATAAAAAAAAACAAAAAACACAAAGAGTCAAAGTGCAATACAAAATACAGGGATAAAATAGAAGTAGTGAGAAAGAGAGAAAAAAATACCAAGGCCAGGGGGGAAAAGATAAAGACTTTAAAGTGTCTTCTGGAGGAACTGAGGGAGAAGAAACTCATGAATGCAGAAGATAGGAGTTAGATATGATGTTTGTATTTTATTACAAACAATTTATATTGTGGTTTATTTGACTGCTCTTTCAGTGTGTGTAATACATTGTGTATATATTGTACATATGTGTCTGAATAGAAACTATTTCACCACAGAGCGCCACAGAAAGTGATTCCTGCCAGTGGCCATCAAACGGTACAATTCTTCTCTCTGGTAGTCATTAAATCATTTACTTATTTGGGATCTCCTTTTGTGCAATAATATTGAGGAGCACTGTAAATACTGCCTATTATGTACTGAGATCTAATTTTTATTATCATGTATTGGTATATTTTATTTTATTCTTACTTTTGCACTTCATTTTTTATTTTAACTAGTCTTACTCTCTCTACGTCTGTAAATGGGAGCAATGCAGAAAAAGAATTTCCCACAAGGGATTAATTAATTCTGATTCTGATATTGTCACAGATGTAAACATTTTAATTTTTTTTTCTGTCATTAATGTGTAGGATAAGTAGGTAAATAGGTATCATATGAAGTTTTATTCGTGAATGTTATAATAGTAGAAAAATGAGGATATATATTTATGCATATTTGCATTGTTACTATTAAGTGTTGAAGTATTATCAGTGTAGAGATGATAGGAGTGGGAGCATTAGTATAGTATTTAGTATTCCATTATACCTATTAGAGCTGCAGCTAGCGATTATTTTAATAGTCGATTAATCTACCCTCGATCGATTAATTGGATGAGCTCTTTCTATGTTTTTAAAGATGTGACTGAGATGCAATAATGAGTCCAAATTGGCACCGTTGACCATGACCGGTCCAAGATGGCGGCCCCACGGCTCGTATGTACCAGAACCCACTTCCACCCTGGCGGAACTAATTATCCGGAACCGTGTCTCACACGGACAACAACAAGGGACGGCATTTCCTGCACTTCCGTTGCCCATGACACCGGAGCGAAGTTCTGACAGCTGCTTCCTAAATCATCTTCCATCCGCTTCCAGCGGCTACCTCCAGCTGCTCCGGCCCCCTCACACCTGGACCCGCCTGCGAAGCTCCCGGGGCGGACTCACGGACGGCGCTGCGACCGCAGAACGGAAGATTATGGTGTAGCAGGGAGCGCTAGCTCAGAGACAGCAGGTAATAAACATGATGATGCTAACACCAGCTAGCTCAGAGACAGCAGGTAATAAACAACATGATGCTAACACCAGCTAGCTCAGAGACAGCAGGTAATAAACAACATGATGCTAACACCAGCTAGCTCAGAGACAGCAGGTAATAAACATGATGATGCTAACACCAGCTAGCTCAGAGACAGCAGCTAATAAACATGATGATGCTAACATCAGCTAGCTTTGTCGCTTCACTCAACTTAAACTCGCATCTCCTCTCATCAGAGCCGAGCCGGTTCTGTGCGGGTTAAACCCAGTGTACCAGGAGAACCGGTCCGCAGGGAGGGGGGGGCTCAGCTCGGCAGGTTCATCAAGCTAACGCAGCAGATGCGGGACGAGGCGGTGGGTTCATGCTCACGAATGAATCAGCTCACATCGTTCCTGAGTCACACGGAGCTGCTGCAGCAGGACTTTGTTCTTTTCAGTTTTATTTATCTCAGAATAATAACGGAACTTATAAATATTTATTGTATTATGCTTCTAAATAAATGAGATGCTGTGGCCACCTGCACTTTATTCCAGCTGTTGATCATAGAGGTGACGTGTGTTTAAACCACCGCCAGAAGAAAGTCAGATGAACTAGTTTGGAGACTCCACTAGTGTCGCATATCTGACAGCGGTTGTCAGACTTTGCAGCCACCTGCTGCTTGTGTGAAGTAGAAGATCAGATGAAATAATACGGCTTTGGTATCGTGAATTCTAGCACGTTGATCTGAATGTGCTTTATGCATTATTCGGTGGTTAATCTTTTTTTTTTAAATATCTATTTTAATACAGAGGAAGCCGTGCTTTTTGGGGGGAATAAGCCATAATTCTCTCCCATTCTGCAGCCAACCTTACGGTATTTGCGTAGGATCCTCTTCTTCACGGTAAAACCGTCTGACGCTGAAACATGCTGGTAAATCGGTACAAGGCCCCCTGGAGTCACATACTTCGGTGGTCACAGATTTCGGTGTAACACCGACAGCGCACGCGGGTATGATGTCATAGAAGAGTTTAGGAGAATTATAATGGACATCAATAATAATGAAAATGTAGCATGTAGATTTAATGAACTTGAACCTGTCTGTTTGCACGCCGAGTCATGTGGCGTTCAAAGACGGTGTTGTTGCAGGAACTCGCAGTTTCCCTGCAGACATCTGAGCAGTAACCGGCTTCTCTGTGTAAATGAGCATCCCGGTTCAGTGACTGACAGCTGAGGCAGCTGCCGCCCACCCTGCTAAGGGGGGGGGGGGTGATAGCTGACACCCCCACACCGCTATGAGGGGCCTCGGTGATAGCTGACACCCCCACACCGCTATGAGGGGCCTTGGTGATAGCTGACACCCCCACACCGCTATGAGGGGCCTCAGTGATAGCTGACACCCCCACTCTGCTAGATGCTGTACCCTTATGGGGGGGGGGGGGGGACTGCTGTCACATTGGTCCACTGAAGGGGTCAGACCAGCCCCCCAGTCTTCAGGCTGTGTGTGTTACGAACTCCGGGGGGCACCATGGCTGAAACTGTTGTTTTTTTTAATTTTGGGGTGCTTTCACACCGGGACAGTGGGGGGGGGGGGGGGGGGGGGGGGGGGTGCTCGGTCCGACTGGGCGAGATTTCAGAAAAACGTCTTTGCTCCGGTTTAAGTTTGTTCCCTCCCCCATGAAGCCACAACTGCCTTCTGGTTAGTTTTTTACCACTCAGAGCACAAGGAGCCGTGCCACAGGGGGCACACGTGTGTGTGTGTGTGTGTGTGTGTGTGTGTGTGTGTGTGTGTGTGTGTGTGTGTGTGTGTGTTTGTGCGTGTGTGTGTGTGTGTGCGTGCATGTGTGTGTGAACACCCGCAGTAATGATGACATCACCACTAACTGACAGGTACATATGAATGAGTCTGACTGCTTCGGGAATCACGGCAGTACCGTCGCTGCTCCGTCTGATTCGCACCAGATGTTTTCTTCTCCAGAATTGCTCTGAAAATGTTTTTTCTAGTTTTTCAGTCACATCTGGTTCTGCTGGTAACTTATCTGACTGGTTGTTGATTACAAATGTGAGCTGGTCAGAACGAAGTTTGAACATGAAGATGCAACCGAACCGGTAGACAGATCCCCTCTGACGGCCAGTAAAAGCTGGTTGATGGGTCGTCCTGATCATAGTGGCAATGAGACTTCAGGCAGCAACCGTGTCCTGCATTTACCAAATTTCCATCAATGCTCTTCAATGAAAACGTCCTCATTCCCAGAAGTTGTTAAAGTTTACTTTATATTTATCTACAGCTGTACATGGCACGCTGACGTTTTTGAGACGGTTTTCAGTTTGTAATGAGTTTAAATGTAGAATTTGTTGTGTAAATTCATGTTGGTGAGCGTTGACGTCTGGATGTGTGCAGACGTTTGAGCAGCAGTGCAGCGGGGCGGATCGAGGCGCATCACAGCGGCGCAGCCATGCTAACACTGGCCAGCAAGCTGAAGAAGGATGACGGAGGGAAGACGGGCCGTGCCTCTGGAGCCTCAGACTCCACCCACAGGATCTCCATCAGAGACCGCCTCCTTACCAAAGGTACCTGCTTCTCTCTGCTGCCAAATAACAGAAGTGTTGCAGGAAAACAACCGCTGCGAGTGTGTCGGCGAGTGTTCAGGTACTTGTACATTCCCACATTACTGCAGGATTATGTAGTTTCTCCTCCTCTGTGGTGCTTCTGACTATGTTACATACAACTGTCATCTCATTGGCTGCACTTTGACAGGTCAGCAGCAAATGTGGTCAAAGTTCAAATGGTAAGCTGCAGATCCGATCGTTACGCCATACTGAAGGTTGCGATACCGCCAAGTCGGCGGCACCGCCCTCTCCATAAGAGAACAATGGGATGGGCAGCGCAAAGTGTTGTTACTGCGAATCGAACGTCAGGCTCTTGGATAACTTTATTAGATCAGGTCATCATTAGGGCTGTCAATAAATATTCTAAATTAGAATATTTATAAATACCCAAGACTCAGATGTGAAAATTAATATTCGAATACTAAATAAATCGTTGGAAAAATCTAATCAATTAAAGCTTTATTAATGTAGCACTTTTCATCCCAATAAAAGGCAACACAAAGTGCTCGACATAATAAAAACAAGCCTTCACACATCCAAGTATATAACACAAACCACGTATGCACTCAAACAACCCCCCCCCCCCCCCCCCCCCCCCAATTCCACACCTGACATCAAAAAAATAATGATCCATCAGTACTCTGTGAACAGTATTTTTGTTTTCATAAAATCCTCCTCTTTCATTTCTCACCAACTCTGTATTTTCTTTTTGGGGGGGGGGGGTTGTGCCTGAAAGCTAACTATCAACATACATGACAGATGATCGATTAGGAAAAGCACACGCATCTCCAGCATGAACTCCGCCATCGTGTCGTCTCTTTGAGCTCAGGATGAAGCTGCATCGCTGAAAGCAGAGCTGACAGTGACACCAGTTTTGCTCCTCATCGCATTAAGTTGTGGTTTTACTGCGGCTTTGTGTGCAATGTCCTCCTTTTGCTCCTCGTCGCATTAAGTTGTGGTTTTGCTGCGGCTTTGTGTGCAATGCCCTCCTTTTGCTCCTCGTTGCATTAAGTTGTGGTTTTGCTGCGGCTTTGTGTGAAAGTCCTCCTTTTGCTCCTCGTCGCATTAAGTTGTGGTTTTGCTGCGGCTTTGTGTGAAAGTCCTCCTTTTGCTCCTCGTCGCATTAAGTTGTGGTTTTGCTGCGGCTTTGTGTGCAATGTCCTCCTTTTGCTCCTCGTCGCATTAAGTTGTGGCTTTGCTGCGGCTTTGTGTGCAATGTCCTCCTTTTGCTCCTCGTCGCATGAAGTTGTGGTTTTACTGCGGCTTTGTGGGCGAAAGTCCTCCTTTTGCTCCTCGTCGCATGAAGTTGTGGTTTTGCTGCGTCTTTGTGTGTGAAAGTCCTCCTTTTGCTCCTCGTCGCATTAAGTTGTGGTTTTGCTGCGTCTTTGTGTGCGAAAGTCCTCCTTTTGCTCCTCGTCGCATTAAGTTGTGGTTTTGCTGCGTCTTTGTGTGCGAAAGTCCTCCTTTTGCTCCTCGTCGCATTAAGTTGTGGTTTTGCTGCGGCTTTGTGTGCAATGTCCTCCTTTTGCTCCTCGTCGCATTAAGTTGTGGCTTCGCTGCGGCTTTGTGTGCGAAAGTCCTCCTTTTGCTCTTCGTTGCATTAAGTTGTGGTTCTGCTGCCGCTTTGTGTGCAATGTCCTCCTTTTGCTCCTCGTCGCATTAAGTTGTGGTTTTACTGCGGCTTTGTGTGCAATGTCCTCCTTTTGCTCCTCGTCGCATTAAGTTGTGGTTTTGCTGCGGCTTTGTGTGCAATGCCCTCCTTTTGCTCCTCGTCGCATTAAGTTGTGGTTTTGCTGCGGCTTTGTGTGCAATGTCCTCCTTTTGCTCCTCGTCGCATTAAGTTGTGGCTTTGCTGCAGCTTTGTGTGTGAAAGTCCTCCTTTTGCTCCTCGTCGCATTAAGTTGTGGCTTTGCTGCGGCTTTGTGTGGAAATTCTTTTGCTGTGTTGTTGTGGTTTTGTGGGTTTGTGTGCGAAAGTCCTTTTTGCTGGTGTTGTGGTTTGCTGCGGCTTGTGGTGTCCTCCTTTTGCTCCTCGTCGCATTAAGTTGTGGCTTTGCTGCGGCTTTGTGTGCGAAAGTCCTCCTTTTGCTCCTCGTCGCATTAAGTTGTGGCTTTGCTGCGGCTTTGTGTGCGAAAGTCCTCCTTTTGCTCTTCGTCGCATTAAGTTGTGGCTTTGCTGCAGCTTTGTGTGTAAAAGTCCTCCTTTTGCTCCTCGTCGCATTAAGTTGTGGTTTTGCTGCGGCTTTGTGTGCAATGTCCTCCTTTTGCTCCTCGTCGCATTAAGTTGTGGTTTTGCTGCGGCTTTGTGTGCGAAAGTCCTCCTTTTGCTCCTCGTCGCATTAAGTTGTGGTTTTGCTGCGGCTTTGTGTGCAATGTCCTCCTTTTGCTCCTCGTCGCATTAAGTTGTGGTTTTACTGCGGCTTTGTGTGCGAAAGTCCTCTTTTGCTCTGGATTGTTGTGGCTTTGCTGCGGCTTTGTGTGGAAAGTCCTCCTTTTGCTGTGATTAGTTGTGGTTTTCTGCGGCTTTGTGTGCGAAAGTCCTCCTTTTGCTCCTCGTCGCATTAAGTTGTGGTTTTGCTGAGGCTTTGTGTGCGAAAGTCCTCCTTTTGCTCCTCGTCGCATTAAGTTGTGGTTTTACTGCGGCTTTGTGTGAAAGTCCTCCTTTTGCTCCTCGTCGCATTAAGTTGTGGCTTCGCTGCGGCTTTGTGTGCGAAAGTCCTCCTTTTGCCCTTTGTCGCATTAAGTTGTGGCTTTGCTGCAGCTTTGTGTGCGAAAGTCCTCCTTTTGCTCCTCGTCGCATTAAGTTGTGGTTTTACTGCGGCTTTGTGTGCGAAAGTCCTCCTTTTGCTCCTCGTCGCATTAAGTTGTGGTTTTACTGCGGCTTTGTGTGTGAAAGTCCTCCTTTTGCTCCTCGTCGCATTAAGTTGTGGCTTTACTGCGGCTTTGTGTGCGAAAGTCCTCCTTGCCTTGTGATTAAGTTGTGGCTTTGCTGCGTTTGTGTGTAAAAGTCCTCCTTTTGCTCCTCGTCGCATTAAGTTGTGGTTTTACTGCGGCTTTGTGTGAAAGTCCTCCTTTTGCTCCTCGTCGCATTAAGTTGTGGTTTTGCTGCGGCTTTGTGTGTGAAAGTCCTCCTTTTGCTCCTCGTCGCATTAAGTTGTGGTTTTGCTGAGGCTTTGTGTGCGAAAGTCCTCCTTTTGCTCCTCGTCGCATTAAGTTGTGGCTTTGCTGCGGCTTTGTGTGTGAAAGTCCTCCTTTTGCTCCTCGTCGCATTAAGTTGCGGCTTCGCTGCGGCTTTGTGTGCGAAAGTCCTCCTTTTGCTCTTCGTCGCATTAAGTTGTGGTTTTACTGCGGCTTTGTGTGCGAAAGTCCTTCGCTGCGGCTTTGTGTGCGAAAGTCCTCCTTTTGCTCTTCGTCGCATTAAGTTTTGGTTTTACTGCGGTTTTGTGTGCTAAAGTCCTTCGCTGCGGCTTTGTGTGCGAAAGTCCTCCTTTTGCTCTTCGTCGAATTAAGTTGTGGTTTTACTGCAGCTTTGTGTGCGAAAGTCCTCCTTTTGCTCCTCGTCGCATTAAGTTGTGGCTTTGCTGCAGCTTTGTGTGCGAAAGTCCTCCTTTTGCTCCTCGTCGCATTAAGTTGCGGTTTTACTGCGGCTTTGTGTGTGAAAGTCCTCCTTTTGCTCCTCGTTGCATTAAGTTGTGGCTTCGCTGCGGCTTTGTGTGCGAAAGTCCTCCTTTTGCTCCTCGTCGCATTAAGTTGTGGTTTTACTGCGGCTTTGTGTGCGAAAGTCCTCCTTTTGCTCCTCGTCGCATTAAGTTGTGGTTTTCGCTGCGGCTTTGTGTGCGAAAGTCCTCCTTTTGCTCCTCGTCGCATTAAGTTGTGGTTTTACCGCGGCTTTGTGTGCGAAAGTCCTCCTTTTGCTTCTCGTCGCATTAAGTTGTGGCTTCGCTGCGGCTTTCTGTGCGAAAGTCCTCCTTTTGCTCCTCGTCGCATTAAGTTGTGGCTTTGCTGCGGCTTTGTGTGCGAAAGTCCTCCTTATGCTCCTCGTCGCATTAAGTTGTGGCTTTGCTGCGCCATTTTGTGCGAAAGTCCTCCTTCATCCGGCAGTTGGCCTTGCTGGCTTATTTTAGTTTTTTTGTTTGTTTGTTTGTTCGCTTTCCTCACACCTATCAAAGCTGTTTCTACTGCGGGAATGTGAAAGGGTGCTAGGTGACTGAAAAGGGGTGGGGGTTGACGGGGTAACGGATGATTGACATAAATCTCGATCAATGATTTGATTCGGGCCGAATTAAATAATGTTTCAAATTTGTATGAGAAATACAAAAATGTAAAATAAATGGGACATTTATGTGTTCCAGCACCTAGTGAATTCCTCTTTAATTTTATTCCCCCATGCCTGTTAGGAACGCTTTAAGATTACAAAAATATATATAAAATTGAAACAAGGTAAGTAGCTTTAATTGCACGCACAAGTTAAGGGACTGCAGCGACAGTCCCTTGACAGTGTGCTCTAATTGGAGCAAATGAAGTACATAGAACGATAAGCTGCTGTCTGATTCAATCGTTTCTGAACAGAGAAACAAAGCTGACAGACCATAAACAGGAACTTTGATTCTCACTTTGGACATTCACATGGCCTCATCAGTGCACAACAGATCAGATTAGACCCCCCAAACCCCAGAAAAGGGACATTTGATGTCATGGCACCTTTAAAAACATAAAGGAAATGTTGACGGGACGTCACATTCCTGGTTGTTGGAACATCATAGGAAAACTTTAATGTGGTAATAAGTGAAGAAGAAGATCACGGACATTTATTTCATGAAGATTTCTACTGTCTGTGACCAAAGTGGACGGTGCTGCTCAGTCCACTGATTTCAGTGTGTTCGTATCGGGGAGGAATATCTGGCAGCAAGTTATTCCTCCTCTGCTCTGATTGGCCGATATTCCTCCCCGATACGAACACACTGACATCACTGAGCATAGATACGTGAAATAAAGTGTCAGATTAATGAGGCACTGTATAACGTTCTCATGCTAGCTAATGCTAACAGAGACAGCTGTGGTTCATGCTAGCTAATGCTAACAGAGACAGCTGTGGTTCATGCTAGCTAATGCTAACAGAGACAGCTGTGGTGTTGCTGAGAGTTAATGACTAATCTGGGAGATATTGTGAAATATCAGGTTATTGTCTCTGATCAGGGCAACGTTGGGACCAGAAAATAAAAGCAGTTCAGTCAGAAACACAAACGGATCAGGAAGACGGTGTCCTGCAGCCTCTAGGTTCATCTGCAGGACATGTGAAGCTACGTGGTCTGTACAGTCCTGAAACAATACCAAAAGCCAAATATGGGAGAAAATAGAAAAGGAACCACCTTTGGAAGAGTTTAGTTTTGAAACTTTGATAAGTTATCATGAGATGTGAGTGTTATTCCAGTGTGGCTTGTTATTAAAGCCAGTTTCTGCAGATGAATAATAGAAATAACTTGTCAGAATACTTTAGAGATCTCTGGGTAACATACCTATAGGTTATCATGACCTTAGACGACTGTCCAACGTTGTAAATCCAGATATTCACGCTGCTTTCCATGTTGGAAGATATGAGGTCATTGGGACTCGTTCCCCAGGCAACGGTGGCGCCGCAAGATGGCAACACACAAAACGCTCATCAGATTAGCCTGTACTAGTAGTTATGTCTCGTATTAGTTTGTCCTGTTGGCACAGTGCTCAAATGGATATTCAAATTTATTCGAATTATGTGTAAATTTAGAGCAAATATTCAAATGTCATTTTGGAGCAATTTTGACAGCCCTAGTCATCATGGTCAGAATTGGCTGGTCTCTATTTCACAGCCGTGATGGATAAAAGGTCAAGTTTAGAAGCAGGAACTCCTAAAGCTGTTTGTGATGGATTATGACATCATTTAGATTAAACATGAGGTCAAATCAACAGAGAACTGGTTACTGATGAGGCCACCTTATCGTCTCTATGTTTATATAAACATAGTGAACGCATCACAGGGATATGGGGAAGTTTTAATATGCAGACATATGCAGCTGTGAGTTTTCACTCCACAGTAACTATTTAGGTCAATTTGCAATTCCCAAATTCACTTTATAAAAATTGATATTTTTGTTTGGTTTTGTGAAAGAAAGTCATACTGTCCCAAGAGCAAAAGAAAATAAAAACCCATCATTCAGCTGAATGGAGACCTTAAAGCCATATGTCCCCCCCCCTGGGTGAAACTGAGCCTCCCCCCGTAGTCCCCTGAGTTGGATAAGTGGGCAGAAGCGTTTTCTAGCTGACCCAGTCATTCTCTGAATCTGGCAGCACTGACTTTAGCTTAGCTTAGCATAGTTGCTGTAATCTGGTGGTTCCAACTAGCATCACTTGGTGAAAGTGAACTAATTAACTGGAGATTTTTTCCAGTTACGTTTCGTGACCTGCACATTCTGATCGAGTACAAACAAGAAGCCGATTTCACATCAAAGGACCGACTAGGCGACATTCAATAGAGGAACTATATGCTGCAGGAGTACCGGCCAATCACAGGGAAGCACCACGGATAGTAGCAAAGGCAGCACGCATGCGCTACAACTATAGAAACGCCTCCTCTGAAGGTCTTCTGAGCTCCAAGTGATGCTGATTTAAATGAAAATGTTTTAATTTGTATAACAGAAGAAAGTCGTCTGTAGCCTCGTCAGAACAAGAGCAGAGAGAGAGAAAACCTTTCTGTAGATTCGGTTTGTGAGGAGAAGCTGTCGCACAAGTGAGAAATCAACACAGAGCCTCATGACATCAGCAGAACAACCCCCTGTTGCTTCTGTTCGTCCTGTTTCCTCCCTGCGCCAACGTTCTCCTTCTGGATGCAGCTTTCATTTGATTTCCCCGTTAGATGTAACGTTGAGGAGCTTTCTGATAGAACAGATGCCGTTACCGTTTCAGAAGCTGGATGTGGGAGTGTTGGCTGTTGTGCTCGGAGTTCAGTCTGCATACAAGCTCTGCAGGGACATTTTTCCAGCTGGAGGTATTAAAAGCTGCATTTGAAGCTCTCATCTGACTCATTCTTCTTGTTTTGTCTCAACAGAAGTTGCAGATCTAGAAGCCAATCTCCCGAGTAAGTATGACGCTACCACACATAAAGATTTGGGTAACACTTTATAATAAGTACACACTATCAAGCATTTATTAAGCATTAATACTGAATTCATCATTTACAGAGCATATTTCTGACAGCAATAGTCATTAGTATGTGGTTTATAAACACAGTTGTAGATGTATTCATCATTGATAAGCACATTAGTTATGAGTGAGCAAACCATGAATTCATCATTTATAAAGCACGTATCTGACATTCGTACTCAGTAGTGTATACTTAATAAACACATTAATGTTTTTCTACAATGTGTTTCATGATTGTATTCTTATACTGTTAAGGTTAGATTCACTTTTCAAACCAGTTATACCTTTTTTATTTATGCTTTCACTTACACACAGTGTTAAAGCATGTATTAATGGTTAGTAAATATGGTCGTAAATATTTTATACAAATTCACAAATTTCTTTTCCACTCAATGTTCTATAAGTAGTTAAAAACACAGGAATTCATTTTGGCAGGAAGTTACAAAGCCCTTACTACTTATTAATTAAGTATATGGTGTGAGCTTATCTAAAGTGTGCACTATCTAGACCTTTTAAAGCAGTTAAATGTGAGATTTAAAGGTTGGTAATGCCTAAAAACTCACAAATCTGCCAGTTTTTCTAACAAAGGAAAGACAGAGCACATATCAGATAAATTACATTAGTATTTATTGCACCTTTCCCAATAAAGAACATGGTTCAGTAAAATCTCACAAAAAAATGGGGAAAGTGACAGAATCATAATTCAAAACTCAAGTCTGAAAATTATAAAACGGTAACGGTACGTAAAAAATTTAATTCATTACACTACTAAAGAAAAGCACAATGTCAACGTAATCTGACCAAAACCTTTACATAAATCAACACATACCTGATTTACAGTTCATTTGAATTCACCTTTTTTTTACCGAGCTTGCCGGTCAATATACCGTTGTTTCTCTTTTTCAATAGTCTTTCTCCCTGATGAGCTCAGTCATCTTTTCCTGTTGTAACTCCAGCTTCAGCTGCTACCTCTCCAACTCCAGGGTGATCTTTCTGCCAGTTGTGCAGTCCAGGCGATGGACACATCTAAAAGAAAATGTAGATGTATTTATTATAATGAAATATAACTTAAGCATCATTTATCATCAATATTTAATAATAATAATAATAATAATCCATTTTATTTGAAGCGCCTTTCAAGAAACCCAAGGTCACTTTACATAAATAGTAAGCAGCATAAAAATAACAGTTAAAACAATAAAAATAAACTGTTAAAAACTATAAAACAGAGTGGATAGGTGCAGTAAGGATGGTCAGAGGTTAAAGGCGAGTTTGAACAGGTGAGTTTTGAGGAGGGATTTGAACTGTGGGAAGGAACTGGTATTGCGGAGGTCAGGAGGGAGGGAATTCCAAAGTTTGGGAGCAGAGCAGCTGAAGGCTCTGCTTCCCATGGTAACAAGGCGGGGGGGGGACAGTGAGATGGAGGGAGGAAGAGGATCTGAGGGAGCGAGAGCGGATGGCAGTGTGGACCAGAGCGGACAGGTATGGAGGAGAGAGATTATGAATGGCCTTGAAAGTAAAGAGGAGGATTTTAAAGATGATTCTGGAGGAGATGGAGAGCCAGTGAAGTTGTTGTAGGACGGGGGTGATGTGAGCAGAGGAGGGGGTTTTAGTGATGATGCGGGCAGCAGAATTCTGGAGTGCCGTGTCAGCAGAATTCTATTGCAGACACAAGTGGTTCTGGCATGCCTTGACATTAAGCTACTGCAGGTACAGGTTCTCAGGTCAAATCATTGATTTCTAGTTTGTATATTCATACAATCATTTATTCATATTTGCATGTCATAAATGCATTTTTATAAAGCAAATCTGCAAATATGTGATGTGATTAATTTTTGATCAAAATTATTAAAATTAAATTATTAAGTATTGAAAAATAAATATTTTCTAAACCTTTCTTTAGGTATGAATTATCTGAATTACCCTGATCACAGGAGCAAATGCTTGTATTAAAATTTGCACCTGTGTTTTGTAAAGTATCAAAGGGAGGGTAATGGCCTTGTACCATGCATTTTTTCCTCTGAGAGTAAGTTTAATATTTGACAGTTAGCCAGGCTTTGATGGTTATTTGCAAGTTAAATGCTGCGTTCACGTGAGTGTTGCTGCTCTCCAGCTAATAGCATGCTAGTATCATTCAAACTGTGCTAGCAAAGAAACGTACACATCGCAGTGCTGCTGACTCCAGCTGTCCATCTCCATGCCGGCATTCTCTCTGGCACTGGTCCGCCTTACTCTTGGAACTTGGTTGGACTTCTCCATAATTGCATTTGGACTCCGTTGGCTCTGCAGGGAAGCTCCTCATTTTGGGGCTGGTAGTTCGAGTGGGAGCGTGCAATGATATTCATCAGATCCATTTCTTTGTTTATTTCTTCAAATAAGAATGGCTCAAAAAAAGAAATGTCCCGAACCTGATGAAGTGGAAAGCGTCTCCTGCTCATATTTGAAAAAGAGCTCGTGGAGAAACTGGACTGTGATCAGGGCCAAGCGGAGCCCCAAAACCATCAGGCTGACTGCAGTTCGCTGGCAGCGAGAGGGAAGTCCAGCCGACCCAGTGATACTGGTGTAAAAACTGCCATATAGCGAAATAAAGTGTTTCTATACAAACGCACACATATGCGTCCTCATAGGTGTGCCGCCGACAGAGCGCACGTCGAAAACCAAGGCAACCACATGAAATCAGACACATGATGGAATAATAAATGCGTTCATGGCCAAGCCGCCGTCTTCCCTGTAAACTGAGCTGCGCAGCAGCAGCATCGCTGTGTCTAGACTCTGCTGCTGAGCAACAGTTAAGATGTCACTTTAATGACATTCCAGCACGTCTGCTGCCAGAATTCCTCCTCAGGTTGCTCCTGGAAACATGGAGTTGTCAGAGGAAACAACTGTTGCGTTTTTCAGGTGGAGCGTTGTCGTGGAAACGCAGTTGTCCGCGAGTGGTGCGTTGTTGTGAAAGTTTTATTTCAGAATCGGAGCGTTCAATAACTTGCTTCTCAGAACGACCGACGTTTAAGTCGGCGGTTTAGGTGCTGTTCTTTACATGCGTGTGCCTTCTGTTTGAGGGAAATGTTGGCTTTCCTGGAGGAAAGGTTACTTTATTAAACTCTGGCTCAGTTACCATGGTTACCAAAAATATGTCAATTATACTAAATCACATTTTAGCTGATTTGATTTAGAATGGTAGTATTGATGTAGGGACTTCTCCTGTATGATTCTCCTACATTACAGCAGACGATGTGCCCTTTATTTACCTGTTGCCATGGTGACTCATAGCCGAGCCCTGACAACAGGGCCCGACTCAGATAAAGCACACAGAGTTGACTGAATAATCTCTTATCTTGTGTTCTTCAACCAGAAACTCGGTTTCCCCTCTTCTGGTCTCATCAGCACCAGAGTTAGATAAAGCTGCTGGTTTAAAGAGATTACTGCAGCACTGCTTAATCAGATTAAAAACTGTGAACATGATTTCAGGGAAACAAATTAATCAAATGGGTGCAGTACCTGTGCTTGAACAGCAGGGGGGACTCTGTTTCCACCTAAGGGGAAAGCATAAACTCTCACATACTGGAACAGAAAAGCCTTTGAGCAAACGGTGGCTTAAGACGGATTCGTTGCAAATGCAGCGTGTGATTGATTTTGATGCCACAAAGTCAGATAATGAGATTTAAAACGGCTTAAAGTTGCATTAAACGCTGTTAACCGCGGCTCTCTCTCCTTCCTCCGTGCAGGTACATGCAAAGCCAGCTTCCCCGATGAGAACAAGCTGCATCACTTTCAACTGGCTGTGTCTCCGGGTAAGACAGCAGCACCGTGACATGCTCAGTCCTCTTACTGGTCTCATGCCTCCAGAGGTGTCAGTCCCTCATGTTTGTCTTCTTTTATATGATGTTAAACAATTCTACAATCTGAAGTTAAAAGAACAAACAAGCTGATTCTGCGCTGGTTTCTGTTTTAAGGGTTTTCCTCAGGGCTGAGCGAGTTCTCCGTGAGAGTGTTTCTGTGTTAAAGTTTTCTCTTTGACTGGAAGTTTTCGTGTCTTTGTATGCTAATGTTTCTGCTGCAGTTTCATTATTCCAAAGTTTGTGCTGCTTGCTCTGCAGTGTCCTGGACAAACAGGTTTCCTGTCAGATATTTAGCGACAGAAAAGCATTGATGTTGAATTACTTGGGGTGGGATTCGTTTCATAAAAAAATAATCTAATTAACCAGAGGCTTTGTAGTTAATCTCCATTAATTGCATTGAAAAATTGCCTTAAAAAGTAACATTTTCTTTATTTAAATAGATTTTCGAGGACAACTGAAGCAACTGAAGAGACACAGACATTAAAACTGTAAAGTCCAGCTCTATTGCTGTCTGACCAAATGCATTTAATTATATTTCAACTTTAAAAAAAAAAAGTAAAAAAAAAAAATGGAAATGATTCCTGGCCAAAACTGAACAGACCTAATATTAAAGTTCCCCATTTAAATACTTTGATTATTAAACTGTCTGTTTTCTAATTAAGAGACTAAAAAAAAAGATCGACTTATTAATCCCAATTAGTGAGCCAATTAGGAAATTCATTCTCTGCATTTAACCATCTCAGGTTGACCCTGAGAGTTGGGGACTGCTACTTAAAGCACCTAAATGCTTTAAGTAGCAGCAGTGGTTCACCTGAGTGCCGTGTCAGAGACTCGAACCCGGGTCTGAAACATGCTCCAGTGCTTTTAAGAGGCATTAATATCTGACGATCAGTGGAAGTTTTAGATCTATTTTCTGGTTCGTGGATAGGGATGGGAACAAATATTGATACACTGAAATATTGTGATATTTTCATATGCTGATATCATGTCGATATTTAGAAACACGGAATTGATCTATTTTATAAATGAAAATTTGTGAGATTTTGTTAGTGAAATAGATCGATACCACGATTTTTCACACATCACAGTAAGAAGGTTGCTAGTTCGAGTCCCGCTGGGGAGGGTTCCAGCAGCTTCAGCAGTTTCTGTATGTAGTGTGCATGTTCTCCCGTGTATGTGTGGGTTCTCTCCGGTTCTCCGGCTTCCTCCCACCATCCAGGGGTTCTCGTACCTCTCACACCCTGTTTCTCACCTGTCATACACAACCTTCCACCTCCTCCCAGCCTGACGGTACCTGCCAGGTTCCCTTGAGCAGCAAACGTCATATCTGCCATGATGCAGTGAGGTAGACATGGATTGCAAGCCCTTGTTCGTGTACGTTTATTCCTGATAGAAAAACAGGAAAAGCCACGTAGAGTATTTTTACATATTAATTAAACTGCCCCATTTATAGTCTGATGCAGCAGTTGTTTATTTCACCTATCAGTCTTTTTGAACATCTAAATTGATGTTTCCTCTCTTCTGACTGTGGGTAGTTGGTTTAAGCTTTATTGCTGTTGATTTTTCATATTTGAGAAAATTTCACTCAAAGTAATCTGAGATGTAAAACTTATTAAAATGGTCTCAGTAAAGTCAGACAGGGTAAGACTTACATCAGGTCTAAACAAACCGTGTAGCCATCTTATCTGGGTCATTTAATAGCATGGTAACCTGGTTATTAATCCGCTCTATCACAGAGCGCTACGGGCACAAACAACCAGGTCACAGCTGGTCCATAAAGTCTTTGAATTATGATGTAACGCAACGGTTACTTTCACATGTGATCATTTGTCAGCATTTTTTTTTCTTTTCATAATTTCATTTTCTAGTGAACTTGATGTGTCATTCAAATGTCAAAGAGAACAAGATTTAGAGGCCTTAAAAGTTTACCCTGTCCCAGAAAGTAACCAACACATGGAGCACAATGTTTCCCCCAGGTGTACAGCTTTGAGGGGCGGGTTGCTGGATAGGGTGTCAAGATATCAGGGAGATATCCTCCCTCCTCGTGCTAAAGTGCAATATTTATTATTAGGGATGCGCTATGATCTTTTTTAAAAGCAAATACCGATAACCCAATAAATTTCAGCTCCTAAAGGCTCATGAAGGCTCCTTGAACTGATGCAGATGCATGCGTCGTGATTACAATCTAAAACAGTGGAATCAAGAAGTTTGAAAAAGATAATAGAAAATAATGCACTGACAAGTTGTTATTTAACATTTATTGTGTGTTAACACAATCTGAAAAAGTTGATTCTTAAACAGAAATAATGACTGACAGGTCAGAGTTGAGGGTATCTTTAAAACAACAACTAGTCTGGTCTCATAATGTGAGCGGAGCACCGTCGGTATCGGGGCAGGTCGTCATGATATCGGACTTATCGGAATGATGTAACAATTTCCTGTTATCAGCCCAGAAATTCAGACGGCCGGTGTGTTTCATGCAGAAGATTGGAGGAAGTAATGTTAACTTGTAGAGGGGGACTGTGCAGGTTTGTAAGAAAGCGATGGGAAGCTAGCACCAGCCACAAGGAGAAGTAGTTGGGGGTCTTATTAGGCCCTGCTCTACGCAGATGGATAGGCAGAGAGATAGACTCCTGCGCATGACTCCTGCATCATTTACATGCAGAAACTGTTTTCAGGAGACTTGGGGATGTGTTGCTTGATGTGGCAAACAGAGCAATACCACCGGAAACTGCAGGGCAACATTGGGCTGTAGCTGATATAATAATAATGATAATAATGGATTAGATTTCTATAGCGCTTTTCAAGGCACTCAAAGCGCTTTACAGTAGGTCCATTATTCTTTCACTCCTCATTCATACTTGGTGATGGTAAGCTACGTATGTAGCCACAGCTGCCCTGGGGCAGTCTTCAACCACCACCGGAACCATTCACACACATTCATACACCAGCAGGGCCCCCACTGGAGGCAAGGAGGGTTAAGTGTCTTGCCCAAGGACACAACAACTCATGGCTGGGGGGATCAAGATTCAAACCGCTGATCCTTCGATCATTGGCCGACCTGCTCTATCACCTGAGCCACAGCCGCCACCACAAACGAAAGAAGAGGACAAAGAAGAGAAGAATGAAGAAGATGACTAGAAATGGGTATAGCTTAAAAAAAAGGAATGCGTGAGTGTGTCAGGCGTGTTGGGTGGTTGCAAGCAACTATAGGGATGCATTACCAGCACCAACTGGGGTCTGAAATGGACGTCAGAACATGGAAGTGAACTCTGAACTGCCCACTAGTGGTTGAACTGTCTTAATAACTATGAGAATGTCATAAATGCATGGAAGTATGAAATGCATGTACCCATTTATGTATGTAGGGGAGCATAAGGGCTGGAATATCTATTATACTGCCAAAAGTATTTGCTCACCCGTCCAGAAGATGGAATGAGGTGTTGCATCTGGGGCTGCAACGATTACTCGAGTAATTCGAGTAACTCGATTCATAAAATTGCTCGAGGCAAAATAACTGCCTTGAGGATTCGTTTGCGCATCCGCCCGGATGGTTTTTCTGTTGCACAACGTTAACGCAAGGGACGTTCCGCCTGGACTGGTATTTCTTTTTTTTCCAACTCTCTTTATTGATTTTTCTCATTTTAAACACAAAGCTTAACAGTCATACAAACATCATACACATTTACACACATACACTTACATATACAGGTATTTGTGTACTCATATACACATATATAATGGAAGAAAAAAGAAGGCTTTTGAAGGGGATCAATTTAAGATTATACATATGTGTATATCTATAAATATATATATCTATACCTGTATACCCACACAAAAATAAATAAATAAATAAATAATTAAATAAATAGAAATTTAAACAATATAGAAAAAAAATTAAATAACAACAATAATACATAAATAAATTAAATCAAGAGAAGATAGTTAAATTACATTCCTTCCATTGGGGGTTAAAAAAACACTTGCCATCAAGTTATGTGTTGTGGTTAAAATAATCCATAAACGGTTGCCAAATTCTATAGAACCTTCCTTCCTGATTTTTCAATGAAAATCTAATTTTCTCCAGCTCCAAATGTCTCATAACATCTGTCATAAGATTTGAATAAGTTGGGGCAGTCTTTTGCTTCCAGTTGAGCAGTATCAGTCTTCGTGCCAGTAAACTGATAAACAAAATCATACTATGTTCCATATTGCTTTTTGTCATACTTGAATCAATAATTCCTAGAATCCCCACCAATGGGTCTATATTAATAGGTCTATGTAAAATATTTGATAGCATCTGGAAAATATTGACCCAATAATTTGATAGCTTTTGGCAACTCCAGAACATGTGACCCAGTGTTGCAGGTCCGAGTCCACATCTATCACACGAAGGATCTACTGAGGGAAATATTTTATGAAGCTTTTGTTTTGACCAATGTACCCGGTGTATTATTTTAAATTGCAGGAGACCATGTCTTGCACATATTGAAGATCTATGAGTTTGTGCTAGAGCTGTCTGCCATTGTTCCTCCGTGATCTCCCTGTCTAGGCCGTCCTGCCAGGCCAACCTCAGATGATCCATAGTAGGTTTATCTGCTAGGTTTGATAAATTTTCGTATAACTTGGATATTCCTCTTTTTAGAAGGATCTTGTGCCAGTAACAACTCCATTGAGGATTGGTTGGGAGAATTTGGATATGATGGATTATTCTGAATAACAAAACTCCTTATCTGTAAATATTTATAAAATTGAGACCTCGGAATATTGTATTTTTCCTGTAACTGTTCAAATGTTGGAAAAACTTGATCTATGAATATATCCTGGAAGGAATGGATTCCTTTTTCAAACCAATCTCTAAATATCGTATTAGTAAATGAAGGTGCGAAGGCGTGGTTTTCTATAAGAGGGCTTCGAAGCGAACAAGACTGCCACCCATAAAATTTCCGAATTTGGGACCAAATCTTGAGTGAATGGGAGACAACTGGATTAGTTAATGAATCAGGGTCTACAGTGGTCAGAGCTGAGAGCAACATAGCTGGAAGAGAAGAGGGATGACAACAGGCATTTTCTATACTGAACCATAGCGGAGGCCTTTTTTGTAGCCAGTAGGTCATCATTTTAATGTTACTCGCCCAATAGTAAAATTTAAAGTTTGGCAACCCCATACCTCCTACTGATTTTGGTCTCTGTAGAAAAATCATCCTTAATCTAGGTTTCTTTCTGTTCCAAATGAATTCTGTAATTATTTTATCAATGCTATGAAAAAAACCCTTTTTAATGTAAATGGGAATGCACTGATATAAAAAAAGAAATTTGGGGAGGATGGTCATTTTAGTTATATTGATTCTGCCTGCTAATGTAATGGGAACATGGGACCATCTCTGCAGGTCTTCAGTTATAATGTCTAGTAATTTTTTAAAATTCTCCTTGTAGAGGTCTGCAAAAGTTTTGGTAATATTAATGCCTAAATATTTAAACTGAGTTGAGATCTTAAAGGGCAATTTGTCTAAGAGTTGTTGGTCATTTGTGGTCTTTATTGGAAATAGTATACTTTTGCTAATATTTATTTTATATCCCGATATTTGTCCAAATTTGTTCAAAATTGAGATTATTGCAGGGACTGATTTAGAAGGGTCTGAGATGTATATTAATAAATCATCTGCGAACAGTGAAACCTTGTGCTCCTTGCCTCCTCTATGAATCCCACTGTATTCTTTTGAAGTCCGTAAAGAGATCGCAAGAGGTTCTATTGCCAATGCGAAAAGCAGTGGTGATAATGGACACCCCCGCCTTGTGGAACGAGTTAATCTGAAGTACTCAGATTTAATCCTATTTGTCTGTACTGAAGCCATTGGAGATGCATAGAGGAGCTTGATCCATGAAATATATTTTAGGCCAAAACCAAACCCCGACAGGGCCGAGAAGAGATAATCCCACTCGACCCTGTCAAAGGCCTTCTCTGCGTCTAGTGACAATAATATTTCAGAGAGTGAGTTGGAGTTGGATGTATATATTATATTGAATAGTCTGCGGATGTTATGAGTCAATTGTCTATTTTTAATAAAACCTGTTTGATCATCATGAGTTATTGTTGGGAGTACATTTTCTAGTCTGATTGCTAAGATTTTAGCCAAGATTTTGGTATCTACATTCAATAGACTCACTGGTCTGTAAGACGCTGTTTCCAGTGGGTCTTTTCCTTTCTTATGAATTAGAGAAATTGTTGCCTGATAAAATGTTGTTGGAAGAAACCCTGTTTCAGATGACTCATTAAAAACTTTCAGAAGAAGAGGTGCAACCTCTGTACCAAAAGTCTTATAAAATTCGGGTGTATACCCATCCGGGCCTGGTGCTTTCGAGCTTTGTAAACTGCGTATTGCTGAGGTAACCTCCTCTAGAGTTATAGGCTCCTCCAACAAACCCCTATCCTCCTGGGAGATAGAAGGGATCTCTAAATTATCAAAGAACTCTTGCATATTTCCAGAGTTAACTGCTGTTTCTGTTGTATATAGTTTAGAATAAAACTGTTTGAATTCTTGATTTATTTCTGTTTGGTCTTTTGTTATATTTCCAGATCCAGTGCGAATTTCAGTAATAAGCCTAGAAGCCTCAGATATTCTTATTTGATGAGCCAGTTGCCTTCCTATCTTCTCCCCATGTTCATAGTATCTATGCCTGGACCGATTTATTAATTTAGTTGTCTCCACTGTAGATAGAAGATTGAATTCAGTTTGCAGGCTTGTTCTCTTATCAAGTAGGTCAGGAGTAGGCGATACTGCATACTGTTTATCCAATTCGAGAATTTGTCCTGTTATGTCTCTTCTCCTCTGATTTTGTATTTTGGCTATCTGAGCAGAGTAAGAAATGATCTGTCCTCTAACATATGCTTTTAGGGCCTCCCATAAAATACTTTTAGATACATCCGGAGTCTCGTTGGTTTGCATATATAAGGCTATTTGGGATCTGATAAACTCCACATGGGTTTTGTTAGTTATTAACCGTTATCCATACGCCATGTTCTGGCTGAGTGACTGCAGGGAAAGTTAAGTTGCAGTCTTAGTGGGGCGTGGTCTGATAGAACGATAGCTTCATAGTCTATATATTTTACTGCTGAAAGTAGTTTTGAGTCTATGAAGAAGTAGTCAATCCTGGAAAAGGATTGATGTGGTTGAGAAAAAAAAAGAGTATTTTCGTTGGTTCTGGTTCATATATCTTCATACATCTATTACATTAACTGACTTTAAAAAATTTTGTAACAGCTTCGCTGATTTAGACCATGAGTGTTGTTTGTTCGATGATCTATCAAGCACTGGATCCATCACAAAGTTAAAATCGCCAGCTAGAATCAGGTTGTGGGTGTGGAGATTGGCTAAAGAAGCTAGTACTGAACCTATAAATCTTTCATCATCAAAATTGGGGGCGTAAACATTAGCTAAAATGATTGGAGTGTTATAAATTTCCCCAGTTACTATCACATATCTGCCATTTGTGTCTGAGATTATATCTGACATAGTAAAGGGAATATTTTTATTGACTATAATAGCAGTACCTCGTGATTTAGAATTAAAGCTAGAATGAAACACATGTCCCACCCAATTCTTGTATAATTGTTTATGTGTGTGGTTTTTGAGATGTGTTTCTTGTAAGAAGGCCACACCGGCCCCCAATCTCTGTAAATGTGCTAATACATTACCCCTTTTCATGGCTCCATTCAACCCTTTGCAGTTCCAGGAAATAAGCTTCACCACACCTTCCACACCATTCATGAAAGATCTCTTTGGGTTCCTATCCATGGTCTAATCTTAAGATGGCAACAAAGATGGTCCCACATCCACGCAGAGGAAAGAACCCCCCCCCAGGAAAAGGACAAGAGCAGACAAAAAAAAAAACAAACAAAAAAAAAACCAAAACAAGCAAAAACAAAACACAAGACGTGTACGTGTATTAACTTCTAACATTCTGAACGTTACATCTACCCAACCCACCCCCCGACCCTTCCCAAACAAGCGGTGGGGGAAAAAATGGCATATCAAAATCTTAAGGCACCCTGCCATTCAACACACCTCAAAAGAGGGAGCGGCAAGTATCAAAAAGAGAAAAGAAATAGAAGCCTCTAAGCTCCGTTTAAATATGTTTCTGTTTTTAAACCTCCAAACTCTAGTTGTTGTTGTTTTTTTTTTTTTCCCCCTTCCTCCCCTCCTGCCCTTAACACAAAAGAGGAGCACACAGTAGTAACGAAAATAGAGCTGTCAGTGAAGTGGTTCATTCATCTCTCAAAAACAATAATGACCATATAGCTTGTGTCAATGGTTGACTAGCTTCAAAGGGTTATACTATAGGTTCAAGAATATATACATCCAAAGCCTAATCAGAGAGCTGACACAGAACGAGGTGTAGTGATGAGAGAGAAAAATCAAAAAGGAAAAAAAAAACAACAAAGGATCAAATATATAACCAGTTATTTCTTGAACTTCCACATAAGTCTTGATTCATCCTCTATGGTTATTGATATCACAAGTTTTAACATACCTGATATCAAACTCAGATCACTACTGTTACTTGCGTTCATGGGGATCAGTCCACTTTGGCGATCTTCTGGTCGTAGAAATCCTCAGCAGCTTTCGGGGAATCAAAGGAGTGTCTAACGCCATCCACAGTGATGGCGAGTCTGGCTGGGTAGAACAGGCCGTACGTGACGTTGGCCTCCCGGAGTTTTCTCTTCACTGAGTTGAAGGCGGCGCGTTGTCTGCTGACCTCCGGGCTCATGTCTGGAAAGATGTACACCTGGTCTCCTTTGTATGTCAGTCGCCCCTTAGCTCTGCCCAGATCCAGTATCTTCTGCTTGTCCGTGTAGTAGTGGAGGCGGACAAGAATAGCCCGCGGTCTCTCTCCGTTGGCCGGCCGCGGGGCCAGTGTGCGATGTGCCCGATCTATAACCACAGGAGAGCCGAAGTTGTCGGCTCCAAGCACGGCGGGGAAGAAATCCGCGAGGAATTTAATCATGTTGCGTCCTTCGGCTCCCTCTGTTACACCAACCAGCCTTAGATTTTGTCTCCTGCCTCTGTTTTCTAGGTCTTGACATTTGTCCTGCATTTCTTGCATTCTTCATTGATTAGTTCTTGTGACTTCTCCAGCGCAGTTACTCTATCCATCGTTTCGCCAAGCGCGGCTTTATGGTGATAACGTAACTAAAGTGGAGGGAGGAAAAACTGTATGGGACCGTACAAACTGGACCGAAAGAGAGAGGAAACACAGTACCCTCTCCGCGGTTCGGTACGCGCGTGATCCATGACGTAGAAATAATATAAGTCTTTTATTTATTTGTATAATCCGTGGATTTGGCTGCGCCTGGTCAGTAAAGGCAGTTCAGAGCGGGTCCATCTGCTCTGCGCTCCGTGTGCAGCGTGGCCTCGGCTCTCAGGAGCTCAGTAAATTCCAGCGTGGAACTGTGATAAGATGCCACCTATGCAACAATCCAGTGGTGAAATTTCCTCGCTCCTAAATATTCCACAGTCAGCTGTTAGCTGGATTCTAAGAAAATGGAAGTGTTTGGGAATGATGCTTTAAATGGTTTCAGTAGAATGAACAGAGGAATAAGTACTATTGTCCTGTGAGTTCAGAGTTTCTCTAATTGTGTTTTTGTTGTTGTCTGGGTAGCAGCTGATCTTCTCAGCTGTACTACGGAAGCACACATCGTGAACGCGCGGCCCTGTAAAGTGTGTAGAACTCCGATAACTAATGGAAAGATAAATCTGGACTCACAGGACAAAAGTACTCGTTCGTTCGTTCATTTTACTTTAAGTATTGATAAAATGAAGGGGTTTTATTGCAGATAATGTCTTTTATAGAGGCTGCCCCGTCTCTGCCATTATACTGATGTACATCGAAGGGCGACTCAATGTAATATCTTTCAAAGTACTCAAAGTGATGCAGAAACTTTACCGGTGAGTAAATGCACGTATAAACTCCTAGATATAAGGTCCAGGTTGAAAAAAAAAGAAACTTATCTTTTAATAGCTAGCAAAAGATTTTTTCCGCAAAAGGATCTGGATCATTCACGTATGCCCTGAGAATGCAGTCTGACTAGCAGATTGACCTTTTCACAAATGCAGTGTCGAAGCGTTGTGTACTGCTCCTAGCAGTGACCTCTGGTATCGAGTGGCTGCAACATGCTACAGCAACTATATATTCACTAGTTTTGTTCAAGACCACCCCACCAGTACCAAGACATGACTGAGAGCAGGAACCACAACAAGACCAAGACGTTTCTGAGACCAGGAACCACAACAAGACCAAGGCGTCTCTGAGACCAGGAACAGCAACAAGACCGAGACGTTTCTGAGACCAGGAACCGAGACGAGACCAAGACGTTTCTGAGACCAGGAACAGCAACAAGACCGAGGCGTCTCTGAGACCAGGAACAGCGACAAGGCCAAGACGTTTCTGAGACCAGGAACAGCAACAAGGCCGAGGCGTTTTTGAGACCAGGAACAGCAACAAGACCGAGGCGCTTCTGAGACCAGGAACAGCAACAAGGCCGAGGCGTTTCTTAGACCAGTAAACAGCAACAAGACCAAGACGTTTCTAAGACCAGGAACCGAGACGAGACCAAGACGTTTCTGAGACCAGGAACAGCAACAAGACCGAGGCGTTTCTGAGACCAGGAACAGCAACAAGGCAGAGGCGTTTCTGAGACCAGTAAACAGCAACAAGACCAAGACGTTTCTGAGACCAGGAACCGAGACGAGACCAAGACGTTTCTGAGATCAGGAACAGCAACAAGACCAAGAAATTTCTGAGACCAGGAACCACAACAAGACCAAGACGTTTCTGAGACCAGGAACCACAACAAGACCAAGACGTTTCTGAGACCAGGAACCGAGGTGAGACCAAGACGTTTCTGAGACCAAGAACAGCGACAAGACCAAGAAGTTTCTGAGACCAGGAACAGCAACAAGACCAAGAAGTTTCTGAGACCAGGAACCACAACAAGACCAAGACGTTTCTGAGACCAGGAACCGAGGTGAGACCAAGACGTTTCTGAGACCAGGAACAGCAACAAGACCGAGGCGATTCTGAGACCAGGAACAGCAACAAGACCGAGGCGTTTCTGAGACCAGGAACAGCAACAAGACCAAGAAGTTTCTGAGACCAGGAACAGCGACAAGGCCGAGGCGTTCCTGAGACCAGGAACAGCAACAAGACCGAGGTGTTTCTGAGACCAGGAACAGCAACAAGACCAAGAAGTTTCTGAGACCAGGAACAGCAACAAGACCAAGAAGTTTCTGAGACCAGGAACAGCAACAAGACCAAGAAGTTTCTGAGACCAGGAACAGCAACAAGACCAAGAAGTTTCTGAGACCAGGAACTGAGATGAGACCAAGACGTTTCTGAGACCAGGAACAGCGACATGACCAAGACGTTTCTGAGACCAGGAACAGCAACAAGACCAAGAAATTTCTGAGACCAGGAACCACAACAAGACCAAGACGTTCCTGAGACCAGGAACCACAACAAGACCAAGACGTTTCTGAGACCAGGAACCGAGGTGAGACCAAGACGTTTCTAAGACCAAGAACAGCGACAAGACCAAGAAGTTTCTGAGACCAGGAACAGCAACAAGACCAAGAAGTTTCTGAGACCAGGAACCACAACAAGACCAAGAAGTCTCTGAGACCAGGAACCGAGGTGAGACCAAGACGTTTCTGAGACCAGGAACAGCAACAAGACCGAGGCGTTTCTGAGACCAGGAACAGCAACAATGCCGAGGCGTTTCTGAGACCAGGAACAGCAACAAGGCCGAGGCATTTCTGAGACCAGGAACAGCAACAAGGCCGAGGCGTTTCTGAGACCAGGAACAGCAACAAGACCAAGACGTTTCTGAGACCAGGAACAACAACAAAACCGAGGCGTTTCTGAGACCAGGAACAGCAACAAGTGCAAGAAGTTTCTGAGACCAGGAACAGCAACAAGGCCGAGACGTTTCTGAGACCAGGAACAGCGACAAGGCCGAGACGTTTCTGAGACCAGGAACAGCAACAAGGCCGAGACGTTTCTGAGACCAGGAACAGCGACAAGACCGAGACGTTTCTGAGACCAGGAACAGCAACAAGGCCGAGGCGTTTCTGAGACCAGGAACCACAACAAGACCAAGAAGTTTCTGAGACCAGGAACTGAGACGAGACCAAGACGTTTCTGAGACCAGGAACAGCAACAAGACCGAGACGTTTCTGAGACCAGGAACAGCAACAAGGCCGAGACGTTTCTGAGACCAGGAACAGCAACAAGACCGAGGCGTTTCTGAGACCAGGAACAGCAACAAGACCGAGGCGTTTCTGAGACCAGGAACAGCAACAAGACCGAGGCGTTTCTGAGACCAGGAACAGCAACAAGGCCGAGGCGTTTCTGAGACCAGGAACAGCAACAAGACCGAGGTGTTTCTGACACCAGGAACCGAGATGAGACCAAGACGTTTCTGAGACCAGGAACTGAGATGAGACCAAGACGTTTCTGAGATCAGGAACAGCAACAAGACCGAGGCGTTTCTGAGACCAGGAACCACAACAAGACCAAGACGTTTCTGAGACCAGGAACAGCAACAAGACCAAGAAGTTTCTGAGACCAGGAACTGAGACGAAACCAAGACGTTTCTGAGACCAGGAACAGCAACAAGACCGAGGCGTTTCTGAGACCAGGAACAGCAACAAGACCGAGGCGTTTCTGAGACCAGGAACAGCAACAAGACCAAGAAGTTTCTGAGACCAGGAACTGAGACGAGACCAAGAAGTTTCTGAGACCAGGAACAGCAACAAGACCGAGACGTTTCTGAGACCAGGAACGGAGACAACACCGAGGCGCTTCTGAGACCAGGAACATCAACAAGACCAAGACGTTTCTGAGACCAGGAACCAAGACGAGACCAAGACGTTTCTGAGACCAGGAACAGCAACAAGACCGAGGCGTTTCTGAGACCAGGAACAGCAACAAGACCGAGGCGTTTCTGAGACCAGGAACAGCAACAAGGCCGAGGCGTTTCTGAGACCAGGAACAGCAACAAGACCGAGGTGTTTCTGACACCAGGAACCAAGATGAGACCAAGACGTTTCTGAGACCAGGAACTGAGACGAGACCAAGACGTTTCTGAGATCAGGAACAGCAACAAGACCGAGGCGTTTCTGAGACCAGGAACCACAACAAGACCAAGACGTTTCTGAGACCAGGAACAGCAACAAGACCTAGGAGTTTCTGAGACCAGGAACCGAGATGAGACCAAGACGTTTCTGAGACCAGGAACGGAGACAACACCGAGGCGTTTCTGCAGTGCATTTGTCTGTCAGCCCCCCCAACAGAGAGTGTAACTCCAGATTAGCTCTCACAAAAGGCTTTGTACGCAACATCTGCAGAGAAAACAAAGACCAGCTATTAGAAGAAAGGACTGGTGTCATGTTCTTTTAGGAGGGGTTGTTATGGAGATTGAGTTCTCAGAGGAAGACTTGCTCAATTATTCAAAACGTCTGTCTCTCCTGACACACCCCTGTCAGCACTAACACACCCATCTCAGTCTCCTTTCTCTTTTTCCATTTATATTTTCTGGTGTAAGTCCCCCCCCCCCCCCCCCCCACACACACACACACACACACACACACATCTGTCCACATAGTCTCAGTTTATTCCTCAGCATAATTGACTCGATCATTTTTATTTTAGCTGTACTAGATATTAATTGCTACAGTGATAACCATGTGACCAAAAGTTGTTTTCTGAACTACAAACACATGTAAGTAAAATGAAGCCAGTGTATTTTGTTTAGAGTCTATTCTGTTGGCTCAAGTATTGACTGGTAGCCTTAGTCATGAGAAAAATATCCTAACATGTCATTCTATTGTACTGCTGCAGTTTACCTGTTTGAGTTACAGTTTTGTCTTGTTTCATCTGAAGGTGTGAGAGTGTAAAATGCAAAGGCAGCTTGCCTCGGGGTCCAGGCTGCCTCATATCTCTTTTGCAGTGGAAGGTAAAATCATCCTGACTAGTGTCATAGCTCATAGCTAATCAAGTTCTTTTCATCTGCTTCCTCTGTCCTTTTTGTTGTGTTTTGTTCTTGTTCTCATTTGCATATCTGATGGGATGATGGGTTGTTTACCTTAGATCAGCATTATTCATGCAACAAGCAGCGCAGACATTATTATATAACTGCCTGATGGATTTATTTATCCTGTTTTGCTCACTTGGATGAAAAACTAAAGCACACAGACAGCTGGGCAAATTTGTGTCAGGAAAAACCGTTATATTCCAACTATCTATTCAGTCCTAAAGGAACTATTGGAACTGTTATGCATATTCTAGAGCTCTCAGAAATAATTTATTTTAGCACCAGTCATCCTCTGAATGCATCACTCAGCCTCAGTCTCCCTTCTCAAAGCAAAAAATTATTACTGTGTGCCAATGAATTTAGTTAGTGAATGTTTTCCTGAGCAGGACTTGTCTGTGCTGCAGGAATCGGGTTTCAGACCAACCATGCTGATTATGGGGGACTTCAATTCACACCTCAATTTATTCATTAAACTGTTGTCAAAACTTTTAAGAAGGCAATAAATAAAGCATTTTATAACTATAACAAAAAAGACTGTAGATGGACATCTGTCTGTGTCTTTTTTTTTGGGGGGGGGGGGGGGCGTTATTTATTCAGAGGATTTAGAGGAATATTGCAGGAATGTGTGTGCAAGACTGCTGATTGAAGACAGTTGTGAATTATTTAAGACCTCTGACTGCAGCATTTATACAGTAAACGCTCCTGTTGTCTGCCCGTCTCTTGTTGCTCCCTCTCCTCTCTCTTGCCCTCTCAGTAACCATCCATCCATCCATCTTTTGGTTAAGATGCTTTCTCTTTATTTTTTGCACCGCTCTGTGCAGCGCATGGTGGAACTGGTTTTATCTCGTACATACAGTTTCTTTCCCCAGTGTCTCGTCCCATTTATGCTACATGGAAGTCTGTATAATCTCATTCAATTGTACCTTGTATCCATTATATAAAGAAGATTTAGGTGATGTTTCTGTCGTCCTTTTACAAAGTCTTTTTATGAATCACACAACATAAAGAACGTTATCTTGATACAAATGGATAATATAGTCATTAGGAAGTATGATTCACTACTTTTTTTTAGATGTGTGATTGAGGTCAGATGTATTTGGGATTTAAGATTCAAACAACAGAAGTAGCAGTTTGCTTATTTTTATTTTAGTATCTGACACCTAAGTCTGACAGCTGAACAAGCATTTTGACGCCAATCGTGCAAAGCTGATTGATTCTGACTGCTCGGGCAGCAGTGCCTATATTCATGAGCCCACACGCTGGAAGAAGACTGTTACATGGCCAATTACTACGTTTTTTTCCCTCTGCTCCCAGTCTCCCAAACTTCTCAAGTTCACTCTGAAGTTGTCAGGAACGACAGCCTACCTGCTGGAGTTCAAACAAGCTGAGCAGGCATTTCATCTCTTTCCGTCCAAATCTTTTTCCCTCAACTTCTCCTCCTCTGATCCGTGACAGTGCTAGAACCTTTTAATGCCTTTTCAAGCTGTAAGATATCCTCATAAGATGACAGCAGCACTGTAAATGACATTCATTTAATTAAAGACACTTTTCTAATAGGTCACCTGTCTTTAAGAAAGCCTGTTATTGGCGTTCTGGGCTGCCTGTGAGGAGGAAGGCTGCTGTATGTGTGGAAGGACAGCTGGATCAGAACAAGTCACCATCAGGTGCTGCAAATAATTCATTTACAGCGCTGCTGCATGTCTGTTGGACTCCCCACCATCCTTCCCCAGGTCATTTCTTCTGTCATTTTGCCAGCATTCACACACTTTGCTGGACTCGGGCCCATTTCTAACTGCAGTAAAGAGACTTGGTGAAATTTCCCTGCTTCATTTCTCAGTCAGAGTTACAGGAAGGGCAGCCGTCACGCAGGTCTCACACGAACGGCCTCCTTGATCCAGATCAGTCTGGTCTTAGAGGGACCACTCCTCTGAGACATATCTGCTGTCTTTGACAGAGGCTCTCTGAATCTTTTAAGTGGTAAATCATGCAAAATCAGAGTACACTCCTATAACTCTCTTGGTTTCAGCTGTTTGGTACGAGCACCCCTTCTTCTTGATGATACACACAAATTCACTCTTTGTCAAATGGGGGTATGCATCCCTCTGGGGGTACATGAAATTTTTGATATGTATGTTAATTTTGATAAATGAAAAAATGTCCTTCACTTAAATTTATCTAATAAAATTTTCAGTAAATGTAAGTATACGTTCATAAACGGAGTTTAAAGTTATTTCATTAAAAATCTGTCTTCCACATACCCACATGGTTTGCCCCAACCATTCATGGGCTGGCTGACATCAAATGTCAGTCACTGTCACCTTGACAACACAGACAGTGGAGACATGGTTAAAGCGTTACAGAAATCTGACTGAAAAGAAAGAGGGCTAAGGCCCAAAGAAAGCTAAATTACCATTGTTTTGCATGGTTCCAGTATAATAAACCAGGCATAAATGATGAAATGCAGTAATTTGTTAAATTTATTTTTCCCCTAAAAAAAACCACTTTGCTGTAGACAGTGCGTACTAGACTGAAAATATATTTCACAAGGGGTACTTTGTAGAAAGAATGTTGAGAACCATTGCACTTATTCATACACTGTCGTGATTGTAATTGTTTCTTTTTGTGAGAGCAAAACAAAACATACACATGTACACACACATCCTTGTACTTCTATGTTAGTGAAGACAGTCATTGATATAATGCATTCCCTACCCCAGCCATCACAGCTGACTGCCAAAATGTAGCCCCCCTGCCCCAACCCTAAAAGCAATTATAATCCAAACTCTAAAACCAAATTTTGATTCCCAAAAAGGGGTCTTTCTCAGACCTTCTAAGACCTTACTAGAAGCACATGAATCCTTTATGTCCTTCATATTAGCATGATATAATAAAAATTGTCCACTTGTTAAGAAAGTTAAGCAAAGCCACGCCGATAAAACCGTGGACAACCAAAGGAATTCTCAGTGCATGTAAGAAGAAAATGTTTTATACCATGAATTCTTCAGGAAAAGAACCATACATGCTGAACAGAAATATACGATTAAATTTACAGCAATTATAAGAAATAGATAAAAAGGATTATTATAGCAAATTATTAGAGGACAATAAAAGTAACATAAAAATACATGGAACATACTTAATAATATAATTAAGAAAAGAATTGGCAGGGCAGATTATCCCAACAGTTTCTCGGACAATAATGACTCTGATCAATAATATTGATATGGCCGCTGAAGAGTTCAACACATTTTTTGTAAGTATGGGTCCAAATCTGGCGTAGAGTATTGCAGAAACAAGATGCAGCGAAAATGTTAAAAGCAAAAGGATAAACATTAAAGAACTTTTATTTTTAAAGAGAACAGATGAAAAACAGATTATTGACACCGTTAGAAATTTAAAGAAAAGACATCTACTGACTGTAATGGGTTCATTGGTAAAAAAAAATATATAATCAAACTTTTTGCAAAACCCTTTGCACACATTTGTAATCAATCTCTAACAACAGGCATCTTTCCTAATAAAATGAAACTTGTAAATTGGTATTACTTCAGGTGATAAGCATGTACTCTCAAACTATAGACCCATCTCAGTAATACCACAGTTTTAAAAAATACTGGAAAAGATTTTTTGGGGGGATGAAAAGATTTTACTAAAAAACATAGTATTCTGCACAATCAGCAAAATGGCTTTAGGACAAATAGGACAACTACTCAGGCATTAATAGATTTCACTGAAGAAATAACAGCTATAGAAAATAAAGAATATGCCGTAGGAAGTTTTTTATACCTACAGAAAGCTTTTGAGACGGTAAATCATGAGCTGCTAATGATAAAACTCTATAGACATGGAATAAGAGGGATAGCATATGAATGGATAAATAGTTATTTAAACAACAAAAAACTATATGTCCAACTAAATGAAGTTAAATTCAGTGTACAAAGGAGAGTCAGTGGGGTTCCCCAGGGGTCTGTTTTGGGGCCATTTCTGTTAAGCTTATACATAAACAATATATGTGAATCAACATATAATTTGAAAACCATTTTATTTGCAGATGATGCAAATTTAGTTTGTCGTGGTGAGAATCTGCAGCAACTTCTGTATACTGTTGAAAGTGAACTTGCCAAGCTGAAGAGATGTCAGTCATCAGTCATTTTCTGTACCGCTTATCCAGTTCAGGGTCGCGGGGGTTGCTGGAGCCTATCCCAGCTATTATCAGGCGAGAGGCGGGGTACACCCTGGACAGGTCGCCAGTCTATCGCAGGGCCAACACAGACAACCATGCACGCTCACAATCATACCTAGGGGCAATTTAGAGTGATCAATTAACCTAACATGCATGTCTTTGGACTGTGGGAGGAAGCCGGAGTACCCAGAGAGAACCCACGCATACACGGGGAGAACATGCAAACTCCACACAGGAAAGCCACAGTTGGAATTGTTTGAACCCCCTCCCCAGCCGGGAATCGAACCAGTGACCTTCTTACTGTGAGGCTGCGGTGGTAACCACCACGCCACCGTGCAGCCCCCTGAAGAGATGGTTTGATGAAAATAAATGAACCTTGAATGTAAGTAAAATAAAATTCAAGATTTTCAGAAATCGTCAAATCAACACTAATGAACAACTCTGGATTGACAGTACTAAAATTGAAAGAGTAACTGAAGTAAAATTTCTTGGCGTAATAATAGATGACAAACTAAACTAGAAATCACATAGAAACTGTATAAAATCCAAAGTTTCCAAATTAATTGCAGTCTTATACAGAGCCAAAAACCTCAATCAAGCATCAGTGTTCTCTCTGTACTGCTCCTTCATACTGCCATACATGACTTTTTGTGTGGAAGTTTGGTGGAACACGTAAAACAAATGTATACATCATTTAGAAAAGCAATGAGAATCGTTTGCAATGCTGAGTACAGACAACCAACCAACAAACTCTTCGTTAAACTAAATGCACTTAAATTCAAAGATCTTGTATACTTTAAAACAGCGCAACTCATGTACAGTGTTATACATCAGAAAGTTCCTGACAGTATCCAGGGGGTTGTTTCAGGTGAGGGCAAGTAGTTACGGCCTGCGGGGGTTATATACGTTTAAAAAAACAATCCGTTTTTTTTTTTTTATTATTTTCCTTCTACTTGTACTGTCCTGCATCATAGCAAGCAGAATGGTGATCTGGTTGCTTTATTGTGTTGAACAGTTTTGCTTTGCCAAAGGGAGCTTTATAAACACAAGGCTCCCCTTGATTAGCCTGGTACACCAGCCTGACCAACGCCACGTATGAGATACACGGCAAGTCAGCCTGGGTTCCCTCCGCCTGGACAGGTGGACAAGACCACAAGGTGTGAAGATAATTGTCTGCTGAGTTGTCATTGCAGTGTAAGCAAATGTTTGAAGGTGACAGACCCATCTTGAACATCCTCTGTCCTGTGTAATGAACTCTGTGTAAAACCTTGAATTGTATCAACTGCATATTTGAGTTTTTAGTCATTAGGAACGTGTTTAAAGATATCTGTGTCCATGAGTTTTGGTTAAGGGTTCTGGACAAGTCAGCCTCAAACTTAGAAGTTGAAAAAAAAAAAATAGAATTAATAATTAAATGAAAAATAAGAAATAACCAGTAAAAACAAAAACAAAGCTTCACAGCCCAACAGTTCGTGGAGTTCATTTATGGAACAATATGAGTAATTCAATGAAATCATGTTTAATAGTTTACAAGTTTAAATAGTCCTGTAGCGAAGCGTTGATGACGTTGACTACTCAACTTTAAAAAATCATCGACATCAAATCCGATTGTTGATGCATCGCCACGCGCACGCTTGAAAAATGTCATGCCTCCTGGCCACAGAGATGCCCCATGGGCGCACCTCTGTTTCTCTGCGTGGTTTTTCTGTCAGTTACAGTTTCATGACCAGCGGTTGGTTTGATTCTGCCTCATATGAACCGCCAGAGTCCTGGACGCAGCTCGAGTTGTAACATGCAGCATTACCGGGCACGGCACAGGAGTTTAAATGTAACGCAGCAGCAGCTGTAAATCCAGACGTTCACTGCAGTGAAGGTGGCTGTAGCGCTGAACTGAGCCACTTTTAGAAAGTTTGATTCATTAATCAAAGCATACTACAATAAACTCAACATAATATGTAACACGCAGTTCATATTTAAAGACGCAACGTGACGATGTGCTGGTTGAACGTTACTGGTACAGCGTGTGAACCTGTGTGTGTTTGTGATGCGACAGACTCAGAGTGACGGAAAAAAAAACCACAGACTGTAAGTTAAACTTTGTTTGCCATTACTTAGTGGGTAAAATCGAAGTACACATTACATTATCTGTTGTAATCTACTGTGTTGGTTTAATTTGCTGTCCAACAGATAAATGGTACGTTCCCATGATTCAGAGAAATGGAGAAATAACCAAATAGTGTGTGTGTGTGTGTATGTATGTATGTATGTATGTATCTCTCTCTATATATATATATGTATGTATCTTATATATATAGATACATACATATATATATCTATATATATATATAGATATATATAGATATATATACATATATACTGTATATATGTATATGTATATATGTTGTGATTGATAAGGTAATTGATTAGAGGAGGAGTCACAATTAAGTAAATTAAGAATAAGTAAAAATTTTTTGTTGTTTGTTTTTTGTTTTTATTTTGTGTTGATTTTTTCTTCTTACATATTGTTCTGTAGTACAATGAATAATGTATATTTTTCAGTTGTATATTTTTCAATTAAGAAAAGATTAATTAGTTATATGGAGCAGGCCTGGAAATGTTTTTACTTCCGCCCATTTTTGGACTAAATGGTTAATGTTAAAGGTTGAATATGTAATATTTTTTATTAAAAGCTATATTTAAAAAAATAATACCTCCACAGGTCGTTTGGGGGTGTACAGAATGAAAGTACAACATTTCCTAGAAAAACTATATTTAGCCTAAAAATAATTATATAATACATTTTTACGGGTTCGATAATGGCATTATATTTACGTTTATAAGCCAATACACGCCGCATTTGCGGGTTGCCAAATACGATTTCTGTGTGGAAACAATATTTTGGGCACGGTCAGGCTGGTACAGGAGGAAACAGTGAAGCTGCTGCTTCAGAGTCCTGGAGATGTTAGAGAGTAAATTTAGGTGAAGACTTCACTAAATGGACCCACATAAACGTTTTCCACGGAGTAGAACACGGAAATGGCGACTTTCCTCCTGGATCGGTAAGCTAGCTTGTTTGCTAACATGGCTAACGTTAGCTGTCAGTTATAAACTCCTGTGCGTTACTTGTTGGACATGCTGCAGACTGTGGGACATGCTGCAGACTGTGGGACATGCTGCAGACTGTGGGACATGCTGCAGACTGTTGGACATGCTGCATACTGTTGGACATGCTGCAGACTGTTGGACATGCTGCAGACTGTGGGACATGTTGCAGACTGTGGGACATGCTGCAGACTGTGGGACATGTTGCAGACTGTGGGACATGCTGCAGACTGTTGGACATGCTGCAGACTGTGGGACATGCTGCAGACTGTGGGACATGCTGCAGACTGTGGGACATGCTGCAGACTGTGGGACATGCTGCAGACTGTTGGACATGCTGCATACTGTTGGACATGCTGCAGACTGTTGGACATGCTGCAGACTGTGGGACATGTTGCAGACTGTGGGACATGTTGCAGACTGTGGGACATGTTGCAGACTGTGGGACATGCTGCAGACTGTGGGACATGCTGCAGACTGTGGGACATGCTGCAGACTGTGGGACATGCTGCAGACTGTTGGACACGCTGCGGACTGTGGGACATGCTGCAGACTGTGGGACATGCTGCAGACTGTGGGACATGCTGCAGACTGTTGGACATGATGCAGACTGTTGGACATGCTGCATACTGTGGGACATGCTGCAGACTGTTGGACACGCTGCAGACTGTGGGACACGCTGCAGACTGTGGGACACGCTGCAGACTGTGGGACATGCTGCAGACTGTTGGACATGATGCAGACTGTTGGACATGCTGCAGACTGTGGGACATGCTGCAGACTGTTGGACATGTTGCAGACTGTTGGACATGCTGCAGACTGTGGGACATGCTGCAGACTGTTGGACATGCTGCAGACTGTTGGACATGCTGCATACTGTTGGACATTCTGCAGACTGTGGGACATGCTGCAGACTGTGGGACATGCTGCAGACTGTTGGACATGCTGCAGACTGTGGGACATGCTGCAGACTGTTGGACATGCTGCAGACTGTTGGACATGCTGCAGACTGTGGGACATGCTGCAGACTGTGGGACATGCGGCAGACTGTGGGACATGCTGCAGACTGTGGGACACGCTGCAGACTGTGGGACACGCTGCAGACTGTGGGACACGCTGCAGACTGTGGGACATGCTGCAGACTGTTGGACATGCTGCTGACTGTGGGACATGCTGCAGACTGTTGGACATGCTGCAGACTGTGGGACATGCTGCAGACTGAGGGGACATGCTGCAGACTGTGGGACATGCTGCAGACTGTTGGACATGCTGCAGACTGTGGGACATGCCGCTGACTGGGGGACATGCTGCAGACTGTGGGAACATGCTGCAGACTGCTGGACATGCGTCAGACTGTTGGACATGCTGCAGACTGTGGGACATGCTGCAGACTGTGGGACATGCTGCAGACTGTAGGACATGTTGCAGACTGTGGGACATGCTGCAGACTGTGGGGACATGCTGCAGACTGTGGGACATGCTGTAGACTGTTGGACACGCTGCGGACTGTGGGACACGCTGCAGACTGTGGGACATGCTGCAGACTGTGGGACATGGCTGCAGGACTGTTGGACATGATGCAGACTGCTGGACATGCTGCATACTGTGGGACATGCTGCATACTGTTGGACATTCTGGCAGACTGTGGGACATGCTGCAGACTGTGGGACATGCTGCAGACTGTTGGACATGCCGGAGACTGTGGGACATGCTGCAGACTGCTGGACATGCTGCAGACTGTTGGACTATGCTGCAGACTGTGGGACATGCTGCAGACTGGGGGACATGCTGCAGACTGTGGGACACGCTGCAGACTGTGGGACACGCTGCAGACTGGGGGACATGCTGCAGACTGTTGGACATGCTGCAGACTGTGGGGATATGCTGCAGACTGTGGGACATGCTGCAGACTGTTGGACATGCTGCAGACTGTGGGACATGCTGCAGACTGTGGGACATGCTGCAGACTGTTGGACATGTTGCAGACTGTGGGACATGCTGCAGACTGTTGGACATACTGCAGACTGTGAGACATGTTGCATACTGTTGGACATGCTGCAGACTGTGGGACATGCCGCAGACTGTGGGACATGCTGCAGACTGTGAGACATGCTGCAGACTGTGAGACATGCTGCAGACTGTGGGACATGTTGCAGACTGTGAGACATGTTGCAGACTGTGAGACATGATGCAGACTGTGGGACATGATGCAGACTGTGGGACATGCTGCAGACTGTTGGACATGCTGCAGACTGTGGGGACATGCCGCAGACTGTGAGACATGCTGCAGACTGTTGGACATGCTGCAGACTGTGGGACATGCTGCAGACTGTTGGACATGCTGGAAGACTGTTGAGACATGCTGCAGACTGTTGGACATGCTGCAGACTGTTGGACATGCTGCAGACTGTGGGACGTGCCGCAGACTGCAGGACGTGCTGCAGACTGTAGGTGTTACTGGACGTGCTGCAGACTGTTGGACATGCTGCAGACTGTGGGACATGATGCAGACTGTGGGACATGATGCAGACTGTTAGACGTGCTGCAGACTGTGGGACGTGCTGCAGACTGTGGGATATGCTGCAGACTGGGGACTGTGGGACATGCTGCAGACTGTAGGACATGCCGCAGATTGTGGGACATGCTGCAGACTGTGGGACTGTGGGACATGCTGCAGACTGTGGGACATGCTGCAGACTGTGGGACATGCTGCAGACTGCTGGTCATTTGCGTATCGGCAGATTCTGGCATCCCACGCTGGAGTTGTTTTTCTGCCGTTGTAACTACATCGTAGACACACGTGATGTCGCTGTTCTGTCTGTATTCCAGATTCAACCTTTAAATAGGCAGGAAATAGGAGGGCAATGGGAGAAGAGAGGGGAAAAGTAGACAAATCTTCCTGTCTTTTTTTGTTGATGCTATTGAGCTGTTTGTGGGTTTGTTTCTTCAAATTTTTTTCAATGTTTTGTCTATTTGCTGATCTTCTTTTTTCTTTTTTGATTCACTGTATCTTATGGCTGGCGATAAACTGAAAATTTACTGATACTGACATTTACAGCAATAACCAAACATCATTTTTTCCCATGACGGTATGTTCGGTGCTAACAAGTTAAACAAGTTAAAACAACAAGGTGCTAAATAAAGACTGGAAAAAAAAGTAAAGCTGGCCCTTTAGCTACAACCTGGTCAAATCGGGACAGACTTGCCAAGCTAAGATGGGGGAAGTGTCATTTTTCGGGCATTTGGTTGGGAGTAACTATGATTCAAAGGCTCAGGCCAGCGGTTGGTGATAGTCTGGCGGCGTACTGTCAAGTCTGCAAGTAGAAAATTAATATCACCATGGAAGTGAACACCGTAAAGTCCCAGATTGAATCTAAAAACGCCCACCAAGTAGGAATCCAGGGACAAACCAAGTAGCATGACGGCCAGCATCACTCCTCTGCCAACTTCCACCGTGACTCCACACAAGCAGAGGTAGGCTCAGGCCGACCAGCACTGTGAATACGGACATCAGGTCAGAAAACTGCGCAACTCAAACGTTGCGTGCCGAGGTTTTAAAACAACAGCGCTCATACCCACCGGAAAGGGATCGGATCTCTTTCATATGTTCCCTTATTCAGATGTAGCAAAGTCCTTTGTGTGCAGGACAAGACCAGCTGCACAAATAAAGTGCTGGAAAAGTGGTCCGTACTCTTCCTCACACCCACAAAATAACTATCTGGGCTGGATGGAATGAAAAACAATTCTGTAAAAGTCAGTGTTACCATTCAGGAAAGAAAACATCCAGTGAAGTGATAAACGTTTGAAGGAACGTTGTTTGTGTTAAATGTTTTGACAACGGTAGGGATGCTAATTGCGTTAGCCTGTCTATGGGTTTTTCAATGTTAAGTTAGCATTCATGCTAATCGGTAGTCGTGTTTGCTTTTAATGGGAGACTCAGCACTGGTTTTCATGGACTCAAATATTTGCACATATGTAAATAAGAATCTAACTAATTTGAGTTAATCAATTTAAAAAATCATTCATTTATTAATTTGTATATTTGTAAGTTCCAGTAAAGGCAGAATATCTGTTTTAATAAAATGAAAATAAAGAAGTTTTTGTCTGTTTTGGCTGGTTTACAGGTAGATTTATCCTCCATTTATCGTGAACGAGGTGAACTGCTCAATATATCGTGATATTTATTTTTGGCCATTATCGCCCAGCCCTACTTTATCTTTTATCCAAATTTCCTTTTTTTTTGTTTTTTTTATTCCGAACATAATCATAAAAATATAAAGACCAAAATGACCTCACTTTGCCAAATAAAAATGCAGAATGGAGATATAAATATTACGAAAAGCATTGTTTTATCTTAGTTTAGGCCCATGTCGTGGATTAGTTACCTCATTCTTGCATAATATTTATTTTTATTTTACGATCTTTTGTCAATAGCGGCCGGTGCGGTCAAGCCATGTTGCTATCGTTTAAGTTAGTTGACGTTATTTCTCGGCGCTAATGTCGTTGTTTTATAACGTGCTTGTGCCGATAACAGCTGATGTCATCTCCCGTAGTGGCAGTTATGGAACGATAGTTCTGTTTCATTCCTCTCTAAACAAAGCTCCTCGCGCTCTTCCCAGGTCGAGTCCTGATGACAATTGTCAGTCAGGTGACGTGCAGGCCAGCTGACTTGCAGTCATCCAGGAATCCACAGAACCACAGTAACCTACGTAACTTTTGGTACAGCTGGTGTTTACCTTTTAATAAGCCGTGGTATAGGGTGACAGCTGAATATGTCCATAGGCAGGGCAAATAAATGTAAATAAATTCTTCTTCCTCTTTTTCTTCTTCTTCATCTTCTTCTTCTGAATTGACAGACTGAACGCCGCTTTGGCGTAATGCTGCCCCCCACAGTGTAAAGACATATCTGCATTTAAGGGTGTCCCATTTCCAAGTCACAAAATAGCCCTTAACACTTGGTTTTGAGGGTTACTAATATTGAGGGTTAAGATTGAGGGTTAAGATAGGAATTGGAATTGGGCCTTGCTGTGGTAAATGGAACCATGAATTCTGCTTCTACCAAAAAATCCTGAAGGAGAACGTCCGGCCATCTGTTGGTGACCTCAAGCTGAAGCGCACTTGGGTTCTGCAGCAGAACAATGATCCAGAACACACCAGCAAGTCCACCTCTGAATGGCTTAAGAACAACAACATGAAGACTTTGGAGTGGCCTAGTCAAAGCCCCCACCTGAATCCCATTGAGATGCTGTGGCATGACCTTAAAAAGGCGGTTCATGCTGGAAAAGCCTCCAATGTGGCTGAATTACAACAATTCTGCAAAGATGAGTGGAACAAAATTCCTCCACAGCGCTGTAGAAGACTCACTGCCAGTTATCACAAACGCTTGATGCAGTTGTTGCTGCTAAGGTGGAACAACCAGTTATTAGGTTTAGGAAGATCACTTTTTCACACAGGGACATGGAGGGTTGATTTCCCCTTTACTAATAAAACCTTCATTTAAAAACTGCATTTTGTGTTTAGTTGTGTTATCTTTGTCTAATATTTAATTTGTTTGATCTGAAACATTGAAGTGTGACAAACATGCAAAAAAATAAGAAATCAGAAAGGGGCAAAACCTTTCCCTCCCAGTTGTATAGCAAGTACAGGAACACACACACACACACACAAACCTACTATAACAATGCTATTTCCCTCTCTGGGGTTAATGCAGTGGGTACGGAAAGTATTCAGACCCCTTTAAACATTTCACTCTTTGATTCATTGCAGCCATTTGCTAACATAAAAAAAGTTCATGTTATTTCTCATTAATGTCACTCAGCTCCATCTGGAAAGAAAACAGAAATGTAGAAATTTTTGCAAATTTATTAAAAAAGAAAACCTGAACTATGACATGGTGATAAGTATTGAGTACTTTGCTCTGTACTGAGTAGAAGTACTTCTGAGCTGGTACATCCATGAGTCTTCTTGGGAATGATGCAACAATGTTCCACACCTGGATTTGGGATCTTCTGGTTCTTCTTGCAGATCCTCTCCAGTTCTGTCAGGTTGGATGGTGAACGATGGTGTTCAGCCATTTTCAGGTCTCTCAGAGATGCTCAGTTGGGTTTAAGTCCGGGTTCTGGCTGGGCCGGTCCAGAATGGTCCAGAGTGGTTCTGATCCGCTCCTTTGTTGTTTCAGCTGTGTGTGAGGGTCATTGTCTTGTTGGAAGGTGAACCTTCGGCCCAGTCTGAGCTCCTGAACTCTGGAAGAGCTTTTCTTCCAGGATCTCTGTACTTGGCCGCATCCATCTTTCCTTCAACTGCAACCAGTCGTCCTGTCCCTGCAGCTGAAAAACACCCCCATAGCATGATGCTGCCACCACCGTGCTTCACTGTTGGGATGGTATTGGGCAGGTGATGAGCAGTGCCTGGAAGAGTTCTGGTCGTCCCAAACTTCTTCCATGTAAGGACTATGGAGGCCACCCTGCTCTTAGGAACCTTTAGTGCTGCAGAAACTCTTTTGTAACCTTGTCCAGATCTGTGTCTCGCCACAATTCTGTCTCTGAGCTCCTTGGACAGTTCCTCCCAGCTATGATCCTCATTTGCTCTGACATGCACTGTGAGCTGGAAGCTCTTATATAGACAGGTGTGTGTCTTTCCTAATCACGTCCAATCAGTTTGATTAAACACAGCTGGACTCCAATGAAGGAGTAGAACCATCCCAAGGAGGATCAGAAGGAACGGACAGAATATGAGTTAAATATAAAACACTGCAAAGGCTGAGAAATAAAATTAACTTTTTTTTTTTATTGTAGCAAATGGCTTCAATGAAACAAAGATTAAAATGTTTAAAGGCGTCTGAATACTTTTCCATTTTTTCTGTAAAGTATTTTTTTTAGTTAATTCTATTAATATTGTCTTTATTTACCAAATAATTTAGTTGAGCCAAACAGAACAGAAGTCATATTTTTGTCATCTTCTGCCTCTTGAGTGACTGGCTTTTCTGCAGGTTCTTGTACCTACAAATGTGGTCCCAGAGATATTGTTTGTTACTGTCATACATTTGCAAGGGCCTGAAATTCATTTTTCAAAACAGGAGCGATTCCCCCTTACGTGCAACACAAAAGGATGATTTATTCACTTTGGGGGTAAAATCAGTGTTAAGAAATTTGAAGGAAAAAAAAAACTAGCTTGCATGCAAAGATCAGTGTAGATTTGTTTAAGTTTTGTAACTTCAGTGGTCTTTATCTTTCATGGCCTTAACTGAGCTGGCATAAAACAAAAATTTTCTAGCTCCTGGTGCTCATGATGCCTTTCTTAACCCCGATCACTAATTATGACAGATCACACTGATGATGATGATGATGGCCATGGTCTCTTCTTCTCCTTAGAAACATTTTGTTGTTTTTCCTTCAGCCTATATTTTCATAACTCTCCTTTTTCACTCGTGTTTCTTCAGATGAGGGCTACTACCAAAGTGGAAGGTTTCAGTTTGGTACACACATCCCTGAAGCTTACAACATGGTGGTGAGTACTTCAGTTATCTATGAAGGGTTGGTCTTAAAAGTCAAGTCATTTGTCTGCCTTTTTAAGTGTGTGTGTGATTTTCTCACTCGTAAACTACACTTTTTATTGGACAATAAAAATACTATTAGTCAGATTGAGTGGTTT
>JALJCO010000109.1:0-187360 GCA_023101725.1 Atherinomorus stipes
TTTAAATATTTGACAAACCAAAGACTAGAATTTTTTTAACTAAATTTTTTAAAAAGAATCCCAAATACTGTTCTTTGTTGAAAGTTCAATACAGGTTCTAATTCTCCATTTGAATAGATTATTGGGTTTAAACAATGGGTAAGAGAGTCAGTTTTATCTTTTAAAATTAAATTTTTAATACAGTTAAACTGAATGAGTTTAAATATCATAAACTTAAAGCTCGCTAACTTAATATCTCAATGTTGAAAAGTTTTATTATTTATTTACTCTGAAGATCAATGTCGCAGTCTGGAGTTATCTTCTTTAGAGTTTTAGCAAAAGTTGAGAATATGTCTTAATGATAAAACCAATGTTAAGTTCAGTCATGATGACCAAGTGTATATGTTGTGTGTTAAGGTGTGTTATGGATCAGTGTGAGGATGGAGAGAAGGGAGCCCATTCCTCTGAATCTGCTCTGTATGGGGAACTTTTGGGCAAGGGTCAGAGGTGAGATGAAGATCTTTAACTCTCCATCATTCTCAAATCATCAAACCATCATTTCACTCATAGCTCTGTGCATATTGTGTTCAAGCCCAGAGGAACATAAACCAGAACCTGAATCTGGACCAGAACCAAGCTGTGTGTCCCTTAGAAGTCACTGGTCAATGGATCGGCCTATTGAGATGAGAGATGAACAAACGTCTGTGGATCACAGGTTAGAATTTATTACACAAAGCATCATGCTGGTTTAAAAAAAATAAACTGTATGTCATACAGGTTTTAATGGTTTTAGAATAAAAGTTTTCAAACTTCTGTTTTTCTGAATGAAGTTCTTGTTTGTCTTTTTATTGGAGCATTTGAACTGTCAGAACCTTTTTAATTTCCAACAACCTTTTCAGGAACCCGAGCCATTTTTTTGCGCATTTGGACAGACAGGATCTAGGGACCACGGTCCTCGGTTTCTATAACCATTTTAGCCCCTACTCTGAGGCAGGGTCTTTTCATGGTTCCATAGGAACTCATATGATGAAGGTGTTTAGTATTTTGTCGCCCCTAAATGCAAACAATAGAGTAGCATCTTAAATGTTTACAGATACGACACGGATACAACTGGCACATGTTTAATATGTTAAACTTACGTCATCTCCTTTGTCTGCAGCACTCTGCTCTCCTTTCTTCCTCCGTAAAATGAAGCATTCCCTGCCGCTCAATTCTTCTTCTCCTGGCTCTTTCTGTGCTCTTCCAGCCTGAATGTTAGACGCCTGATGTGATCATCCGTGATTAATAATCCAGTCATGCAGACCATGAAAACAGTGGTGTAGTCTTCTTACGTTTTACGAGTTTTGTTTTGTTTTTGAGGTGCAAAAGTAATTGCAACAGACGGATGTGTCGCATTGGACCCTACCAAGGTCCCTGACTCACATGCAAATGCAAAATGAAATTGTTCCCCTGGAGAGGGGTAGTTTATAGGATGAAATTCAAGGTGAGCAGTTCTTAAAACTGTGTTCTTAGAACTGCTCTGTTTGAATGTGGGTTATGATTCCAGCAGCATCATTGGGAGAAACCTCACTCTTCTGGACCAGAACCAAGCTGTGTGTCCCTCACAGGTCATTGGTCAATGGATCAGCCATTTCTTTTGAGTGATGGACAAGAGTCTAACTAACCACCTGCCTGGAGGAGATAGAGGCATGGATGAGACTTAACTTCCTTCAATTAAACAGCTCCAAAACTGAAGCCATTCTTGTTGGCACACCGCATCAACTCTGGTCTTCCTCTATCACCAGCATTACTTTTTCTGGCCAGAGCATCTTTCTCTCCCCTTTTGTCACCAACCTGGGTGTCAGATTGAAACAAATACTCACCTTTGACACCCACATCAAACACCTCTGTAAGACCTCCTTCTATCATCTCAAGAACATCACCGAACTTCACCCATTACTCACCTTACCCGATGCTGAGAAGCTAGTCCACGCCTTTGTCTCCTCCAGGTTGGATTACTGTAATGCACTCCCCATCGGGATCCCTGGCAAGAGCCTCCAGAGACTACAATACATCCAGAACAGCACTGCCAGGATCCTGATGAGGGTGCGAAAATATGAGCACATCACCCCCATTCTGAAATCACTACACTGGCTCCCTGTTTCCTTCAGAATCGAGTACAAGGTCTCCCTTCTCACCCACCAATGCATCCACGGACAAGCTCCCCATTACCTTCAAGAGCTCCTCATCTTGCCTCACACCTCCTCCTCACGCACCTCCTTATGTACCCTCCATTCAGCATCTACTTATACCATTAGAGTCCCCAGAATCAATCTCCATAGCATGGGCGATCGGGCCTTTTCATCTGCTGCTCCAAGGCTTTGGAACGCCCTTCCTGACCACTTGAGGGCCCCCCAGTCAACCGACACTTTTAAAATTCATCTTAAAACACACTTTTTAAGAAAGCTTTTCTCTAACGCTTTTACCAACTAATGTTTTTACTGCTTTTTTTAAAAAAAAATGTATGGGGTATTGGGGGTATAGGGAGGTGGGGGCGTATGTGTGGGGGGGTGGGGAGGGGTTGGTGCAGTTATGTGGGGGGAGTGCATGTGTGTGTTAGAGGGTATGAGGAGGTGGGGGTAGGTGTGGACGGTAGAGGGAGGAGAGTGTTGGGGGTGGAGGGAGGAGTGAGTGTGGGTATGTAAGGTCGGAGAGCGGAGTGGGTGGGTGTATGTGTGTGTGGGGGTACACGGAGGTGTTGGGTAGGGCTGGGCGGTGTGGGCGGAGGTTCGTATCTCGGTGTTCGTGCCGGGCATCTTGGTGTCGGTGTGGTGCGGTGTGGCTGCGGGTTGGTTGGGGGCCGGGCGCTTTGGTGGGGGGTGCGGTTTTGTTTGTGGCTTCCGGGGCTTTTTGTGCGGGGCGGGCGCAGGGGGGATCTGTATCCTGTATGTGGTTGCTCTTGCGGTATTGATGTCTTGGGTGCCTGTGTCTCGATGTGGGGGCGGTGACGGTATATCTTTCAGCCCTAGTGTTGGGGTAGGTGTGTGGGGAGTGTGTGTGCGAGCGTGGTGGCGGGGTAGGGGGTGGTAGAGGTGGTGGCGCCCTGGTGTCAGGTGTATGGGACAGGGACTTTGGGGTGGGGGCTGGCCTGCCCTGGGGGGCGTCGTCTGGGGGGTCCGGTCCTCCTGGGTTTCGGTTGGGCCGCCCGGGTCCGGGGGGGGGGTGGCTGCTCCTGGGCGCTTGGGCCCTGGGCCCGGCGCTGTCTCCGCTCCGGGGGACGCCCGGCGCCCGGTGGGGTCGGCAGCTGCTGGTCTTGGTCCGCTGGGGCCTGGGCCTCCAGACTGCAGGGGGCTCCGGCTGGGGCCACCTTTTGCCGCCCTTCGGGGGGATGCATGTCCGCTCTTTGGGGGGGTAGCTGGGATCTGGGCCTCTGGGTGGCTGCTGGGGGCCTGGGTCGTGAGCCTTGCGGGCTTCCTCCTCCTTGCGGAGACGAGGCTGCATCTGCATGACTGTATCACCACGGAGCACCCTTTATTATGCATGTTGACACTGTAACACTACTTCCCATTGCGATGACTAGGTTGTACCTCTTCTCTACTTCCCATTGCGCTGATTAGGTTGTACCTCTTCTCTGCGTAGTTCTGCGTGTGTTTGTGTGTGTTTGTATGATCTGAGGATATTTAAGCCACCTGCAGGTCCTCCTGTAGGGGATTGCTTGTTTTGTTTTCCAACAGAGACCTTGGTTGTTTAGGGATCGCGGTACAGATGTACCAGTGAACTGTGTAAGTGGATTCATGTTTTCTCTCCCTCTCTCTCTTCCTCTTCCTTACTCTCTCTCTCTCTGTTTCACTTTCTATCATTACCTCTGTTAACTTTCATTTCTCCCTTGTCAGGCCCAGCAGTATGAAATGGAATGGTGCAATAGACAAATGTTTAAATAAAGAAATAAAATGAATAAACATGATATCAAGTGGAGCCTTATATTCATAAAGCTCCGCTTGATAAAGCAAAACTGTTCAACAGAATAAAGCAATCAGATTTCCATTCTGCTTGCTTTGATGCTGGACAGGACAAGTAAAAAAAAAAAAAAAAAAAAAAAAAAATGACTGTAGCACTTTGAGATTGTTTTGAATATATAGTGCAATACAAATTACATTTATTATTATTATTATTATTATTATTATTATTATTATTATTATTATTATTATTATTATTAAGAGTCTGTGGGTGACAGGTAAGAATTTATCTCACAGAGCACCATACTGGTAGTAGAACGCTAGGACACTAGAACAATTTTTTATTTTCTGAAAGAAGCTCAAATCTTGTGTGTATCTATATGATTCCACCAGCATCCAGGACCACTCACAATAGTTCTGGGGAAATCTTTTTCTAACACTCTGAAGGCAGTCTTGTAGTGAACTCAGCATGCCAGGATTAGAAGCTATAACAGGGTAATACACGCGTGTGTCATCAATATAAAAGTGAACAGAAACACCATGTCTCTGGATAGCATGTCCAAGAGGAAGCATATAAAAGTAAAATAACAGTGGCCCTAAAAGAGACCCCCAGGACATCATATTTGACCAGAGAGCATTTCTCTTACATGAACTTTTTTTAACATGAACTTTTCTGTTAGATGTGAGTCATTGTCATGCTTTACCTGAAATGCCGACCCAGTGCCTCTTGAACAATGCAGTCAAAATCTAGGATCCAAGAGCCAGAACAGAGCAAAGACAATTATTAACTGCCATGAAAAGGACATTTCTTACCATGGAAAAGTGCAGTTTCAGCACTGCAATGTTTGCAAAAGCCTTTGAGTGAAACTTCCCCAAAATGTTACTGTTCTCAGCTGTTCACATTTATTTTCTAGGAAAATATTTAGCCTTTTTCTTTGCATAAGGTGGGAGTTTGGAGATTAGTGTCATCACATGTTTTTCGTGAGTGATGTAAATAGTGGTGTGGTGGTCAACACCTCACAAGTCTGAAACTACGGAAGCCTTTCTGGGTGCACTTTGCAAGTTTTCTCCAGTTTCCCCCAGACCAATAGTCCAAAAACATGCACATTAGGTGAACTGGTGAGTTAAAATTAACACTATGAATTAGTGTGAGCATTAGTGGTTGTCTTGTTTGTCCCTGTGATGTACTAGTGACCAGTTCTCCCATGTACTAGCTGCTGGGCTTGGGTCCAACCCCTCCATGACCCTGAACTGGATTGAGCAAGTAGAAAATAGCCTGAAAAGGAAAAATAATTGGATGGGTGGATTATTTTCAAAAGCATTTTACCTAAAAAAATAATCACTGTTTTCTTCAGGGTCCAGATGAAGGGACCATTCTATGATGCATCCAGATGTGGACCCAAAGAAAGTGAAGACATGAGCAGGTTTTACAAGAAAATGCAGGAGAAACATTTTGCAAAGTAATTTTTGTTTTAACTCAATGAAAGATCTTAAAAATTCTAATACACAGAAATCATTTATTAAAATGAAATTGATTAATCCATGTGAATGAAATGGAAAATATGAAATATGCAAAGACTGAAATATGAATTCATTCTTCAATAACTGTTCATTCTGATATCTTACCCACAGACGAAAGAAACATGACTCAGAGGCTCCCAGTGATCAAACCCATCAGGATAAAATGGACTTGGACTCTATATTTATGGTGTGTGAACATGAAATCAGAGACACTGTACAGTTTAACAGTCACTGCAAGCCTTGTATCTCAAAATTGTGCAACTGTGATTAATTTGCTTTTTCATTTATGTGGTAGTGGCAAAGGTTAGCAGCACCTTTTAGGTGTCTAATCAGACTACATCTTTTCCTTAGCATTTCTTCATCTCTGCTAGCACCTAGACACAGTCATATAAATCTGTCCTGATGTAATGACGAGAGGCAGATACTGTGTTCAGATTTTCACATTTCCAGACAAGTTTTAAAATGCATCTATTTGTTATATCAAACTAAAAATAGGTGCTGAAATTAATTTTGTTGCAATGCTACCTATGATTTAGAAGAAAGCTAGCTTACTTCTAAATCATAGAAGCTTATAAGCTGCTGTACCTAAAGTTAAAACATGTTACTCTTTTCAAGCTGCTGCAGGAGAGCATTTTCACATTTGTGGAGAATGAGCTGAAGAAAATCAAAAAGAAACTGAGTCCACATTACCCAAGAAGTTTTACAAATCAAGAGAATGTGGACATGTTCAACAATGAGGATAAAGAGCAGAGGATGAGGAGTAGTGCTTCCTTTCTGAAGATCACAGTGGACTTCTTGAGGAAAATGAAGCAAGAAAAGCTGGCTGACCAACTGGAGGACGGTAAGAAAATTTTAGATTTCTAAAAGATGTTGAAGAAAAGATGTAGAACAAAGGCAAAATATAAATTTCCAAATTCTTGCTGCTATAATATGGTTCAACAGTCCACATCAGAAGTACAAATTCTACCAGACTGATAGTTATCAAGTTGTGCGTAAATATCTGGTGTCCTATATATAGCAAGTTTTCTTTAGAAATTACTGATAACATGAAACTATTTTCATTTTCTGTAACCTTACAAAGTACATTTACTGTCTTTATAATTTAGGAACTTGTGAAGGAGAAAGCAAAAAAAATCTTAAGTCTAACCTGAAGAAGAGGTTCCAGTGTGTGTTTGAGGGGATCGCTAAAGCAGGAAACCCAACCCTCCTGAACCAGATCTACACAGAGCTCTACATCACAGAGGGAGACACTGCAGAGGTCAATGATGAACATGAGGTCAGACAGATTGAAACAGCATCCAGGAAACCACACAGACCAGAAACAGCCATCAAACATGAAGACATCTTTAAACTCCCACCTGGAAGGGATGAACCAATCAGAGCAGTGATGACAAAGGGAGTGGCTGGCATCGGGAAAACCGTCCTAACACAGAAGTTCACTCTGGACTGGGCTGAAGACAGAGCCAACCAGGACATCCAGTTCATGTTCCCACTGACTTTCAGAGAGCTGAATGTGCTGAAAGAGAGAAAGTTCAGCTTGGTGGAACTTGTTCATCACTTCTTTACTGAAACCAAAGAAATCTGCAGCTTTGAAGACTTCCAGGTGGTCTTCATCTTTGATGGTCTGGATGAGTGTCGACTTCCTCTGGACTTCAATAAAACTCAAGTCCTAACTGACCCTAAGAAGTCCACCTCAGTGGATGTGCTGCTGACAAACCTCATCCGGGGGAAACTGCTTCCCTCTGCTCGCCTCTGGATAACCACACGGCCTGCAGCAGCCAATCAGATCCCTCCTGACTGTGTTGGCATGGTGACAGAGGTCAGAGGCTTCACTGACCCACAGAAGGAGGAGTACTTCAGGAAGAGGTTCAGAGATAAAAAGCAGGCCAGCAGGATCATCTCCCACATGAAGACATCACGAAGCCTCCACATCATGTGTCACATCCCGGTCTTCTGCTGGATCACTGCTACAGTTCTGGAGGATGTTCTGGAAACCAGAGAGGGGGGAGAGCTGCCCAAGACCCTGACTGAGATGTACATCCACTTCCTGGTGGTTCAGGCCAAAGTTAAAAAGGTCAAGTATGATGGAGGAGCTGAGACAGATCCACACTGGAGTCCAGAGAGCAGGAAGATGATGGAGTCTCTGGGAAAACTGGCTTTTGATCAGCTGCAGAAAGGAAACCTGATCTTCTATGAATCAGACCTGACAGAGTGCGGCATCGATATCACAGCAGCCTCAGTTTACTCAGGAATGTTCACACAGATCTTTAAAGAGGAAACAGGACTGTACCAGGAGAAGGTGTTCAGCTTCATCCATCTGAGTGTTCAGGAGTTTCTGGCTGCTCTTCATGTCCATCAAGAATTCATCAACTCTGATGTCAACTTGCTGGAAGAACAGCAAACAGCAACCAGGATGTCTAAAATTTTTAAAAACAAACCAAAAGTAAAACACCTTCATCAGAGTGCTGTGGACCAGGCCTTACAGAGTCCAAATGGACACTTGGACTTGTTCCTCCGCTTCCTCCTGGGTCTTTCATTGCAGACCAATCAGAGTCTCCTACAAGGACTACTGACACTGATGGAAAGTAGTTTTCAGACCAACCAGGAAACAGTTCAGTACATCAAGAAGAAGATGAAAGAGAATATGTCTGCAGAGAGAAGCATCAATCTGTTCCACTGTCTCAATGAACTGAACGATCGTTCTCTGGTGGAGGAGATCCAGCAGTACCTGAGATCAGGAAGTCTCTCTGTAGATGAACTGTCTCCTGCTCAGTGGTCAGCTCTGGTCTTCATCTTACTGTCATCAGAGAAAGATCTGGAGGTGTTTGACCTGAAGAAGTACTCTGCTTCAGAGGAGGCTCTGCTGAGGCTGCTGCCGGTGGTCAAAGCCTCCAACAAAGCTCTGTAGGTTGACAAGAATGCAAACTGTTTGTTCACTATACTGTATATGATCCACTATACATTTACTGAGGACAAAGAGAAAATGATCTTTACTCTCATCACAGGTTGAGTAGCTGTAACCTCTCAGAAAGAAGTTGTGAAGCTCTGTCCTCAGTTCTCAGCTCCCCGTCCTCCAGTTTGAGAGAGTTGGACCTGAGTGACAATGACCTGAAGGATTCAGGGGTGAAGCTGCTGTCCGGTGGACTGAAGAGTCCACATTGTAAACTGGAAACTCTTAGGTGAGGATTTGGATAGTTGGGCTTTTTGAAGTTTTACTTTATACTCAGTTTAGTTTTGCAGAATTATGCAAATTCAGTGGCCCTCATTTATCAAATTATCATATGACGAAAATCTGTGCGTACGACTATTTCCACGCAAGACTTGGCATTTATCGTTTTGGACGTGATCGTAGGATACGATCAAACCTCATGACAGCTCTGAGTTTGTGTACGCAAGTTTGAGTCAGTGAGGGTTTGCAGCTATACGGAGGAGACAGGAGCCGATCTGCAGCCCCCGCTGAAGATACGGAGGAGACAGGAGCCGATCTGCAGCCCCCGCTGAAGATACGGAGGAGACAGGAGCCGATCTGCAGCCCCCACTGAAGATACGGAGGAGACAGGAGCCGATCTGCAGCCCCCACTGAAGATACGGAGGAGACGGGAGCGGATCTGCAGCCCCCGCTGAAGATACAGAGGAGACAGGAGCCGATCTGCAGCCCCTGCTGAAGATACGGAGGAGACGGGAGCCGATCTGCAGCCCCCGCTGAAGATACGGAGGAGACGGGAGCCGATCTGCAGCCCCCGCTGAAGATACGGAGGAGACGGGAGCCGATCTGCAGCCCTCGCTGAAGATACGGAGGAGACGGGAGCCGATCTGCAGCCCCCGCTGAAGATACGGAGGAGACAGGAGCCGATCTGCAGCCCCCGCTGAAGATACGGAGGAGACGGGAGCCGATCTGCAGCCCCCGCTGAAGATACGGAGGAGACAGGAGCCGATCTGCAGCCCCCGCTGAAGATTCGGAGGAGACAGGAGCCGATCTGCAGCCCCCGCTGAAGATACGGAGGAGACAGGAGCCGATCTGCAGCCCCCGCTGAAGATACGGAGGAGACAGGAGCCGATCTGCAGCCCCCGCTGAAGATACGGAGGAGACAGGAGCCGATCTGCAGCCCCCGCTGAAGATTCGGAGGAGACAGGAGCCGATCTGCAGCCCCCGCTGAAGATACGGAGGAGACAGGAGCCGATCTGCAGCCCCCGCTGAAGATACGGAGGAGACGGGAGCCGATCTGCAGCCCCCGCTGAAGATACGGAGGAGACGGGAGCCGATCTGCAGCCCCCGCTGAAGATACGGAGGAGACAGGAGCCGATCTGCAGCCCCCGCTGAAGATTCGGAGGAGACAGGAGCCGATCTGCAGCCCCCGCTGAAGATACGGAGGAGACAGGAGCCGATCTGCAGCCCCCGCTGAAGATACGGAGGAGACAGGAGCCGATCTGCAGCCCCCGCTGAAGATACGGAGGAGACAGGAGCCGATCTGCAGCCCCCGCTGAAGATTCGGAGGAGACAGGAGCCGATCTGCAGCCCCCGCTGAAGATACGGAGGAGACAGGAGCCGATCTGCAGCCCCCGCTGAAGATACGGAGGAGACAGGAGCCGATCTGCAGCCCCCGCTGAAGATACGGAGGAGACGGGAGCTGATCTGATGTTTTTAATGAGTAATCTATACCTTAAAATTGAATAAGTGCTCAATCAGTAGACCATCTCTTAGCTTAGTTAATGCAAGATATCTTTTTTCTGTACCTGTCTGGGTCAGACACAAATCCGACCGACCTACACCTGCCAGTGCGGAGCGGTTTGACTTATGACAGGTGGGGGCCAGTGAAACAGCTCTTGGTGGCGAGTTTCATATTGGGCCACTTTTTCTTGACCCATTGGCTAGAGAATTGTGACGTTGCTATCGGATGTGGGCTATTATTAAATTTCATAACACCGGTGAGGCTGACTGATCCTCTTCTGTGTAGCGTTTTTGTGCACGTCTCTGACTCCGGTTTGTAAGCTGCCAAACACCTCTTTAATCTTTCCCACTTCAGAAATGAGGAATTCTGTCTTGATCCCCCAAAATTTTCTTTTTTGGCAGAATCTCTCCTCTCCATGGTTCAACCTCACTGGGCGAAGCCTCATAATCATTTATATTTGAAGGCGTAACTGTGGGCGTGACATTTAAATGATAATGGATTTCAGCCGTGGTATTTATCAAGACTCTTTTGTTCGTACAACGAGATTGGTCCAATACGAATGTTTTAATAAATCACATGTGGGTCCAATCATACGATCCATTTTATGATCAGGTGTGCACTCACTTCTACGCTCATTTGATAAATGAGGGCCAGTATTTGCAAGATAATCAATGAACCAGGCACCAACTGTTTTACATTTTAAATCATTTGTACCAAAACAAATGCATTGCACCATCACCGTTCCAAATTTCAATGTGTAAAACTTAAAACTATTTACATAATGACTGTAAATCTTTACTATCAGTGGGTGCTAGAAAGTACCTGAATATTTACAGAGTGGAAAGCTTTTGAAATCATTTCATTCAAGAATAGTACTTGGCTTACCTTTGAAAACTGATTCCAGGTTGTCAGGTTGTCTCGTCACAGACGAAGGCTGCACTTCTCTAGTTTCAGCTCTGAACTCCAACCCCTCCCATCTAAGAAACCTGGACCTGAGCTACAACTATCCAGCATTATCAGTAGTGGAAAATCCATGCTGGAAGCTGGACACATTCAGGTACGGACTCAGCCGGTAGTTAAGAAAAAAAAATTCCAGGTGATGAGGCTGCTTCAGGTTTCTGTTTCCACAATCAAAGCAAATTATGTTCACTCTCTTTCTTCCTGCAGAGTGGACCACAGTGGGATGCAGAGGTTAAAATCTGGTCTTAAAAAGTGTAAGTCTGGATTTGGTTTAGGTTATAATAACAAGACATACAATCATTCAGTAATATTTAGATGAAAATCAAATCACCAATCTAATCTAATCACATCTAATTGAAAACACATATTTACTTCCCAACACTCTATTAAGGTCAACTGAGTAAAAGAAATTATTTTTTTCTGATTGGTATGTCATATTGTCTTGGTTTTTCTTTTTGATTGTTGTGTTTGAGTTAAATCAAACAGTGACAATGTTATGAACATAACATCATGACATTCATAACATCATACAACATCATTGCACTGTGCAATGTTCTTGTCACACATACTCATTCAGATGTTTTCCTAATGTGTGTATAAATGTTCAGCATAAAAAATGAATGTAAATGTTGTGTAATGAAACAGCAGTTGTGTTAAATCACAGACCGGTGCAATGTTGGATCTCTCCAACAGATGCCTATGAGCTCACACTGGACCCAGACACAGCAAACCAGTACCTTCAGCTGTCTGACAACAACAAGAAGGTGACTCTTGTGCAAAACTACCAATCATACCCACATCATCCAGACAGATCTGACTACTGGCAGCTGCTGTGTAGAAATAATCTGGAGGGCCGCTGTTACTGGGAGGTTGAGTATGATGGAGAGGCTCATGTGGTGGTGACTGACAGAGAAATAGAAAGTCATGGAGATAAAGATGGCTGTGGATTTTGGATGGACCATCACTCCTGGTGTTTGTACTGCTCCAGCGATCATTACTCTGTCTGGCACAACCGAAGAGAGAAGAAGTGCTTTCTTCCCTCCTCTTCCTCTTTCTCCAACAGAGTGGCAGTGTTTGTGGACTGTGATGCTGGCATTCTGTCCTTCTACAGAGTTTCTGACAAACTGATCCATCTTCACACCTTCAACACCACATTCACTGGACTTCTGTATGCTGGGTTTGGGTTTGGGTCTGGAGCCCTCCCTGGTTATTCAGTGTCTCTGTGTCCTCTCTGAATTGGATGGCTTTAATTTGGGCTGAGAAACAAATTATTACAAGAAAATTTCCTCATGTTACTTCATCCTGTACAACTTGACAAGTTAATAACCTAAAAGGACAGGTGTTTTGTCTTGCATTACTATCAACTTATTGTCTAAATGAATACCCTCTGTTAGTACCTTGTGCTGATGAAGAATAATAAGATAAATGTTTCAAACAAAGCTGTCACACTTATAATCTTTGTTGTCTTCAGCTGGGTTTTGTACGTGGGGTATGTTGGAGGAGGAATGTTTCTTCTCATTTAAACTTTCATTTGACTGCAATTCTTGTTTTAATATTGCATGGATTTCTGTAAAGCAGGCTGAAATGAAAACCTTGATGAGACAAGCAAGCAAATGTGGTTTTGATATAGTAAAGATAATCTACTCTGAGCAAATATAGAAAATAATCCAAGTTTGGCAAAAACATTGACAGTCACCCTTATATAGATCCCTTAATGAAAAGTGTTTATAATGCAGGGTGCAACTTATCACTTGAAATTTCCTTCTCATTAAAATATTTGTGGATTCCATTTTAAAAACAAAAGCCAGCCTGGTGTGTTTATCATGTTTTGCCTGTTGTGCTCCCATGGTTTGGATCATCCTCCAAGTGCAAAGTCATAGATTTCTGTTCTGATCCACATGCACCTTGTGCATATGATTCCGGACAGACATGATACAGTCCTCTTTCTTCACCAAAATCTAATCCAGGGGCCCCAAGTTCAGTCCTCTAGAGCTATGATCCTGCAATTTTTATAGGATGCCTTCCCCAACACAACTGAATCAAATGACTAATTCCCTCATGTACATGTCATTCAGCTCTGCAGAGACCTGGTAACGAGCCATTCATTTGATTCTAGTGTGTCGGAGATGGGATGCAACCAAAGTGTGCAGGATAGTAGCTCTTGAGGACTGGACTTGGACACCCCTGATCTAAACAGTAACCCAAATTTGTAGAATCCATCCCAAGATGCATGACATTCGTTTTGTCTGTATGTGCTGTGTATTCGGTTGTTTATTCAACTTTTCAGCAGTCTGAAGGTGATTGCTCTCTGCAAGGCAAAGAATAAATCATAAGTAAAAAAAAAAATAAAGATGCTTAAAACTAAATGGTTTTGCTGTTTTATGGGGGTGGATTTTCAAATTAATGAATGATTGATTCATTCTTTTTTTTTTTTGGTCTGTTTAGTCCAGTTTAGGGTCATGAGGGCTGGAGCCTTTCCCAAAAATAAGCAGGTGAGAAGCAGATTGAACCCCAGACAGGTTGCCAGTGTATCGTTGTGAATAAATGAGTATATCCGTATCAGTTTACCTACATGAAAAAAAATTATACTGAATAATAACGGGTTCTCAACCAATTTCCCACTGATAATCCTGCATCATCAAAATTCTCCTCAATAATGCTTTTACACATTAGATTTGTAAATTATTTATTTGGTTAACAGACTTTGCTATATAATTTAACTTATTTAGATTGACATGAAAAATCATATGATCCTACAGTATTTCACAGATACATGTTTGTCTTGTCGGTAAAACAACAGTGAAAAAGTGTAAAATGGCCTGAACGGCAAACATATTCATGCAATTCAGCATTTTTTTAGTGGGTTCAGAATTTTTCTCTCAGACTTTTGTGAGTCTGAAATCAGTTCCAAAATTAAACTTTCCCAAAATGTTCAAGGTCCACAGCTGGTTTGGTGTAGTTTTACATTTATCCACTAGAGGTAATAATGGACCATCTAAATTCATGCATCCTGAGGCAAAAAAAAATAATAATCCTGAACACTTTTTCTCAGTTTTCAAAGAAGAAAGCTTTTTGTCTCAATCAGCTTAATTTTCACAGTTTTTATTTTCAAAAGCAGAATCATTCCAACTGCATCTGGTTTTCCGGTGTATTAAATAAATTGAAATGTTAAAAATGAGTTACGGTGATATCCTGTTATCTCTTTTTATTGATCACACAGCATCATTCGGTGATTGAAACAGTTTAAAACCAAAATATATAGTAACGCTAATAATGCTTGACTGTTCTATCAGTCAAGCAATGATGTATGATGATGTGTTGTAATTGGCAGTTTTTGTATTCAACATTGATAAATATTGTCACTACTTTCTCTTCTTTGTTATGGATGACCTATAAAATCAGGACACAGGTTTCTTTTTTCGTTTTGTCTCTACATATCTGACTTCAATATTAGGTGTTGAAGTTGTTCTTTGAATGAGTAAACCTAACTCCTGGATGATTCAAGTTTAATGTAAAGGAACAGTATGTAAAACTTAGGGCGCATTCAGAAAGCATAGTCCGCGAGTCTCGGTCCGGTTGGGGGCGCGGGGCGCTGCTTTCAGATTCACGTAGACGAGGAGAAAATGCACGTACAAGAAGGTTCTCACAACTTTTGTTTCCTCCACAAAGCGACGTTATTTCTGTACGAGGAGCTGATATGATGTCATCAGATCAGATATCGATTAAAGCTTTTACTTCCTTGTAACTCCGTGTTGGCCCACGAGCCATCTTTATAAGTACCGCAGTCCCTCAGGTGTGTTTGCTGTCATAGTGTTTACCCACGTTGTCCAAAGTTTGACCCACAATGCAATGCAATTTGTAGTCCACTTCCTGTCTTTGGTTCACTTGAATCGGACCGAGGCCTGCGTTTGCAGGCGGACCGAGTCCGGTTGTTTGTTCCGGATCAGAGTTCGTTTGCGCGTTCACACCTCCCCTAACGAAGCGGACTTTCCGAGCAAACGGACTCTGATTCCAATCAAAAAAGCTTTGTGAATGTGCCCTTAGCTAGTGGCAAAGATGGGCATAGAGATGACTTCAAATGACAAGTACAGTTCTGAATGGACGGTGGCCATCAGTAGCCATAACTCTTTTAGACATAAACATGTTTTCATCTGAAGGATAGGCTACTTTAACACCGACCAAAGAAAGCAGTTTTAAAGCTCAGAGGGTTTTCGCTTCGCACAGAGTTGTTTGTCCATTCAGAGACACTGTAGTGAAAATGGTGGCAAGAATATGGCCGCTGCCATGTATGTGGTACCATGACAGGTGGTTCATTCTAGAGAATAAAAACTTATCGGCTATTCTTCGTGATTTGATACCAACAGAAACACGGTCCTTAACTATATTTTTTCTGTCATCAACGTTTGCTTTTGTCTTTCTTCCTTTTAATTTTCAACACACTGCACCTTTAAGGTGGATTTGTTTACAGATTTAATCCCAGGCAGAAAAACGCACGCGGGTCGCAGTGGAGTCAGTGTTTGTGGTTCAGTTTATAACATACTGAGTTAATGATCATCCTGGTTAGACTCATGCTCGGGCTGTGGGCGTGGTTTACACGCCCTGCTGTGGGAGTGTGTGTCAGAGTGTGTGTGTGTGGGGGGGGAGAGACTTTGGTTCCTGGTACCGCCGCACAGCAGGCTCCCCGCGCGCTCCCACAGGTGAGAACCGTGACGGCGTCTCCCTCCGCGGATCAAACATGGACCACAGGTCCTGTTCCCACAGAAAATCAGCTGATTAAAAACGGATTTCTCCGCCTTCAGTGATGAGGAACCAGCAGCGGGTCTTTGGTTTCTGACAGTCCGGATCACCCTGAGTCTCCAGGTGTGGCTGCCCCACCTGGTCTGGCGCGTGCAGTTTCAGGACTGTGTTGAACTTCAGGACAGCTGCGGTGAGTCGGAGCTCGCGATGCCGGAGCTGATCAGCGTGACGGAGTTTGTTGCGGAGACCAATGAGGACTACAAGGCTCCGACCACCTCCAGCTTCACCACCCGGATGTCCCACTGCAGGAACACGGTGGCATCGCTGGAGGAGGTAGGACACATGCGCGCGCGCGCTCAGTGCTGGTTTGGTAACTCCTCGTGTTGTGGAAGCATCCACTGAGGAGCTTTTAAGTCTCTCCTTGGTGAGTTTTAAATCTGATGAGTCCACAAATGTGTCTTTCTTTTAAAGAAAGAGGAACCGAGACACGCGCACACTTCCTGGTGCTCTAACAGTTGGTCGATGTGTTTTGTAAGAGTTCAGAGCTCCAACGCTTCTGCGCGTTTTGCAATGCGGTGATGATGAAGCTGTTCTGTTAACTGAAGTTCAGAGAGGAAGCAGCGTTAAAAGACACAGTTGAGTCCTGCAGGGACGCTCCGAGAAATACCAGGTCCCTGACAGGTAAGCAGAGGGGCCCCCGCCCTCCTAGAGGAGCAAACCCCCATGACTGATGGCCAATAAAGGAAGTGCTGTGGAAGTCTCAGCTGACCAGCGGTCAAGTCAGAAGCAGCAAGCATCTCAAACACCATCCATCCCCCAGAAATACGGATTTAATCCCTTTTCCGGACTTGAGAACGTTTTAATCATGACAGAAGTGTCCATGTGACTCGTAGAGCAGCACCAGTATGGCACTGGGGGTCGTGATGTTGGGGAGTCAGTGGTGCAGCCCTGAATAGACCTGCACCACTGACTCATTACCTTATTCTGTCTGAATAGACAGAAACAAGAACAGGTAGTTTTGTTTCTTTGTGGTGACTTTGCTGATCTCTGTTGTCATCTTGTGTCTGTTTAGTGTCTTTATGGACATCTTGAAACAATCTTTGTAGGTCCAGTGGTCTAACGCTGCATACACACCAAGCGTCAGGTTTACATACAGTCAATTCCCGACGTGCGTCGGGGAGGCGTCAAAAACCCTGCGGCACCATATGCGCATTGGGCGCGGTGCGTCTAGGCATGTTACGCGCATTTCACGCAGCGAGTTTTGAGATTTTGAGCGTTTGACGCGCGTCACGGGTAGCAGACGCCGGAGTTGGAAAATCTGAACTTCGGTGTCTTAAAGCGGGGCGTCAACCATTCAGGGCGACTCAATGTCATGACACAGACACATTTTGTGACAGGACGGAAACACCCAGAAGAACCGGGGGAACCTCCTCTCTCTCTGAAGACAGAGGAGGATAAACTGTGATCTGTGTCCGGTCCCGGTGTCTGAACGGCGGTTTGATGACCTGCTGTCCTGATGTTTATAATGCTGCCCCGCATCGGGACATCGGGACGTTAAACTGGACTGATAATGCTGCCCCGCATCGGGACATCGGGACGTTAAACTGGACTGATAATGCTGCCCCGCATCGGGACAGCGGGACGTTAAACTGGACTGATAATGCTGCCCCGCATCGTGACATCGGGAGGGGGGGGGGGGGGGGGGGGGGGGGGGGCATCGGGACATCGGGACGTTAAACTGGGCTGATAATGCTGCCCCGCATCGGGACATGGGGACGTTAAACTGGGCTGATAATGCTGCCCCGCATCGGGACATCGGGACGTTAAACTGGGCTGATAATGCTGCCCCGCATCGGGACAGCGGGACGTTAAACTGGACTGATAATGCTGCCCCGCATCGGGACATGGGGGACGTTAAACTGGACTGATAATGCTGCCCCGCATCGGGACATGGGGACGTTAAACTGGGCTGATAATGCTGCCCCGCATCGGGACATGGGGACGTTAAACTGGGCTGATAATGCTGCCCCGCATTGGGACATGGGGACGTTAAACTGGGCTGATAATGCTGCCCCGCATCGGGACAGCGGGACGTTAAACTGGGCTGATAATGCTGCCCCGCATCGGGACATGGGGACGTTAAACTGGGCTGATAATGCTGCCCCGCATCGGGACATCGGGACGTTAAACTGGGCTGATAATGCTGCCCCGCATCGGGACAGCGGGACGTTAAACTGGACTGATAATGCTGCCCCGCATCGGGACATCGGGACGTTAAACTGGACTGATAATGCTGCCCCGCATCGGGACATGGGGACGTTAAACTGGACTGATAATGCTGCCCCGCATCGGGACATGGGGACGTTAAACTGGGCTGATAATGCTGCCCCGCATCGGGACATCGGGACGTTAAACTGGACTGATAATGCTGCCCCGCATCGGGACAGCGGGACGTTAAACTGGGCTGATAATGCTGCCCCGCATCGGGACATCGGGACGTTAAACTGGGCTGATGATGCTGCCCCGCATCGGGACATCGGGACGTTAAACTGGGCTGATAATGCTGCCCCGCATCGGGACATGGGGACGTTAAACTGGGCTGATAATGCTGCCCCGCATCGGGACATCGGGACGTTAAACTGGACTGATAATGCTGCCCCGCATCGGGACATCGGGACGTTAAACTGGACTGATAATGCTGCCCCGCATCGGGACAGCGGGACGTTAAACTGGGCCGGATCAGACGGCTTAAAAGCGCCCGTCGCCAGCGTGCAGCTCCTGGAGTAAATGATGAAACTCATCACACTCAGAACACCTGGAATCATCCGGTGAACCAGACACGGAGCAGAGACGCCCGATAACGACGTTCCCTAACTTTACTTATTTATCACATAAGGCCGAGCCGCTCTCTCTCCTACATCTGTCATGGTGCAGACAGACCGGTGACTAGGGCTGGGCGATATGGACCAAATATCATATCACGATATATTTATTTTAGATAACAATACACGATATATTACGGTATTTTTACCCTAATTTTTCTGAAAGTTTCATTTCATACCAAACAGCTGTTTTTTAGTATTGAAACATGTTTATCGTAAAGTATCGCTCCACTGCAGAGATGGAACTGATGAAACATGGTTAGAGATGTTTGTTAGATCAAAGTAATTAAAGATAGTTGCTGGTTTTTATGATTTCTTTGCAAAAGTCTTGGGGAGGATTGTCTTTCAGACAGTTTAGATATCAGGGGTGGGAAAAAAATATCGATACACTGAAATATTGCGATATTTTCATATGCTGATACCATATCTATATTTAAAAATGCGGCATTGATCTATTTTAACAATGAAATCTTGCGAGATATTTTGTTACGAAATCTCATGAGATTTCATGAAAGATTTCATTGTTAAAATAGATCAATACCGCGATTTAAAAACTTGATATATCAACATATGAAAATATTGTGATGTTTCAGTGTATTGATATTTTTCCCACCCTTATTAAATAATCAGGTGACCCTTTGTAGTCAGTCGAGGTGCAGCCGGGTCATTCCAAAAAAAATAAAGCAAAAAAATTTGCACAACTCATACCGCGATATAACGATATGTGGAAATATATCTCTCTCATGTAAAAATCATATCGCAATATTATATCAGAATATCGCACAGCCCTACCGGTGACAGGCAAAAGAAAAAGGAGGGGCTCCTCGCAATGGCTTAGACTACAAAATTGTTTTAAACAACCTGGTATTTCATATAAAAATTATGCTAATGTTCTCAAAACCTGGACAGGATTTAGCTGCTTCAACAAAGTAACGCAAAGTGTGTTTTAACCCATTAACCTCCACGTTATTCCATTCAGATGAATATGAAGCAGAACTGCAGGTTTTGCAAACACATGCGAAACTTCCACAACTTCTTTTCATAATTTAATCTGGATTTGTTTTATTCAAAGACACCTACAATCCAAGGACTTACTGGTGTTTATCATGATTCCCTCATGCCACCTGCACTCCCCCTCATGTTTTCCACGACCATCCAAACCCTTAATAATAATAATAGTAATAGTAATGATAATAATAAATTGCATAAATCTCAGACCCTGAACACATAAAAATATATTAGAGTAAAAATTAAAGAAAAAAAAAAGTTAGAACCCACAATGTAGATCTGAATGAACCATCTCCTGTCCTGTGGAACGGCATGATTGATGGGGAGGTTGTAGCCATATTTATTTCTACCCCCCCATCTTCAAAAAAAAAGAAGAAGAAGAAGAAATGACCATCCTTTTTATTTGTTTTGAATTCCTGCATACATGCAAAGTATGACAGTTTTGCATATCTGAGGTTGGACATTTACCAGATTGCTGTCCTTTATGTTGCACCTTAACAGGCAACACGTTTCTAACAGTGCAGGACGAGTTCATGTCTCTGTCCTCTCAACTGTCATGAAATGACTTGATCAGATCTACACAACGTTCAGCAACTTTTAGCTAAATAAAGGCAAATGCAGCAACATTCTCCATCCTTGCAGCCTTCAGCTGGTGATCTTGTTTGTCTGAGCTGCACCCGACAACTCCTGCGTCTGAGTTCATGATCAGACGGCCACCGGACAGACGCAGTCGATCCGAGCGAGCCTAACGCGGCGAAATTAATAATCAGCGTGAGATGTTGTTCAAATGCGTGAGTCTTGCGCTCTTTGCATGAGACTTGAGATCCTTGTAATTCTTTCTTGATCCACTAGGGGCTTCAAAACAAAGCACATTCCCATAGACTCCCATGTTAAAAAGGCCAACAAAAAAAAAAGAGAAAAAAAGAGAAAAAAAAAGAGAAAAAAAAGAAAAAAAAAGAGAAAAAAAAAAGAAAAACTTTACAGCAGAAATAAACATGTTTACAGCAGAAATAAACACATTTACAGCAGAAATAAACACATTTACAGCAGAAATAAACATGTTTACAGCAGAAATAAACGCGTTTACAGCAGAAATAAACATGTTTACAGCAGAAATAAACATGTTTACAGCAAAAAGACATGTTTACAGCAGAAATAAACACATTTACAGCAGAAATAAACACATTTACAGCAGAAATAAACATGTTTACAGCAAAAAGACATGTTTACAGAAAAAAAAAAAAAAAAAAAAAAAAAAAAAAAAAAAACAGAAATAAACACGTTTACAGCAGAAATGAACACTTGTACAGCAAATAAAAAGTTGAATAAACATGTTTACAGCCTGGTTCAAAAAACCATTTTAGGTTTAACAGGTCAAGTTTACTTTCATGCCAACTGTGAGGGGGACGGATTTTTTTATAACGGTTTTTTATAAACTGTTATTTAATCTTGAAATCACACATAATTAGGGGCGTGTCCTTTTGATTGACATGTGGCAGACTGGAAGTCGGCCTGTGGCTAACAGTTAGCTCCTTGTTAGCTCTCAGAAAGGTCTCAGTCTGCAGCAGCAACGTTTTTAGCAGCTAACAGTCCAAACATGCCTTACTTTTATCTGCCGCTTGGAAGGCTAATCTTCGTTAGCTCCTGTTAGTATTGAGTTAGCTTGGTTAGCGTTTAGCCCAGAGTACTCAGCTGTCAATCATTTGCCGGGGAGCGACGACATGCGTAACATGGCAAGATGGCGACGGTGGGACACGCCCACATGGCTTCACTTTGCTCTATTCAGATATAACCGGGTACTACGTCCATCTGTTAAAGGTCTGTGGTTAAAAAGCAGATTTCATGTTTCAAGTGGGATTGTGTGAAGTCCTGATTAGTATCTGACTGTGGTAGAGGCAGGTGGGCTAAAAGCTAAAAGCTACTCAGAAACAGCCCCAGATGGGGGATTTTCACCATCTTACTAAACTCTGTCTCCCAGTTGCAGTCGGTATTGAATGTGGAGCTATTTTCCCGTCAGCATCGATGATGCAGGCGTCTAACTGACCTCTCCATCACATTCAGCCATGAGATGAGAATCAGTCTGACTGCCTCTCATGGACCAGCTACTGTCATCTTCATCGGTCAGATTGAGGCACTGAAATGGGACTTTTTAGTGTTTTCGGGTAAACCCCTGTAGTTCAAGTTCAAATTTATTTATAGAGAACACTTGACAACAATCAACTGATCGCTGAAGGTGCTTAACAATTGCCAAATATGGCACAGGGTGCCCAAACATTTGAAACACAATTCTGCAACAGCAGAGACTTGGGCTGGGTCTTCATACCGTTCACGGTAATACCGGAAACCGAAATACCGAAGGTAGAATATGGGTGAAACGTGCATGCTCACTGCCGTTGTTTTGATACTGTCAAACGCACGTGCAGCCAGTCTGGCAGCGACTGAGGAGGAGGAGGAGGAGGAGGAGGAAGGCCAAAGCAGCACATTAATTTAAAGCTCGTTCCATCCTCCATTAGAAGAGAGAATTTTCTTCTTGTTCTCGAGGCCGCAAGAAAAAGAAAAAGGTTCGTTTTGGTCATTTCATTCATGTGAAGCTTCTTCCATGGTGGGGCTGGTGTTAATGCAGCAGCGGGATGACTGTGAAGACTTCTGTCGTCACAGGTGGGCGGGGTTACGCATGCGGTGGTGTCTGTGTATCTAAATGACATGTGCTGTATATATTTTGTATTTACTCATCCCTTCGATCAGCTGTTAATTAAAGCAATTAAACCTGTTTAACTTCGCATCAGCAGAAAATATGGAAGTGACGGTTTTCCACTTCCAGCTCGTCTCCGTTAACCCCGCCCACCTCAAACGTGAGTGATCGCTCTACTCACAGCCCCATGAGATGAACGCTCTGCTCAGAAATATGATCACGTTCTGCTCAGAGACTCGTTATTCTGAATCAGGTGTCCTGGATCAAGGAAACATGGAATAAATGCAGGACGAGGGTTCAGGTCTCCAGCTCTGCTGCACATGGTTCAGCTCCGGATCTGCAGCCCAGTTCCACTGGAGACGCTTTTAGCTTAAACTAACTGACAGTAAGGGATTTGCAACATCTGCACAGCTGATTTCAGTTATAACGTTAATGCAAATCAGAAGCAGCTGCTTGTTAAAGTGAAAAGAAAGTGTAAATTTTCATTTGCACAAATAAAGTTGTGTAATTTTCAAGTATTTTGTCTCGTGCCAATCATATCGCCTGTTATATCGTTATCACTAATTTTTATTATTTATATTGTGATAAATATTTTGGGCCACATCGCCCTGCGCTAGCAGAGACCAATAACAGCACAAATGATAGAAATAAGAATTTAGATTAAAAAGATTATATGTTAAAAACGGGGGAACATAGAAAAAAATACCAAGCAGGAGGAAACAACAAACGAAATCCTGTCCTGTAAATAAGCCAACGGCCTCATGTGTGTCACCTTCATCTGGAGGGATGTTCCTCCAGACACTGTTAAAGATAACCGGAGTTAGCGAATCCTCCACAGTCCCCGTGGCCCAGACCTGTCCCCGGCTGGCCCGTCCAGTTGTCTGTCTGGTTGTTGGGGGGGTTTCAGGCCCGATCTGTCTAACTGAGCAGCTTCTGAACGCTTTCATAGTTTCAGGGCCTGAAAATGTTTCATTAACGTCTAAAACTGGTTGCGGCTCAGCAGAAACTGCAGGCGTGGACTTCATGCCGGGACTTCCCCGCCCATCAGACCCGAGGCTACGACGGAGTCTCGCCGGTCCGATCGAGCCCCGACATGAAGCGTCTCGCCCTGAACCTCCCTCCGACTCCCATCTATACTTTCTTCTCTGTTAAATCTCTCCTCCTTTTATCTGCCGTCCTCTCATTCCTTCTGTCTCCGTCTCCGCCTCCGTCATGTCCCGACTCGTCCATGTGTGTGTTCTTTGACACCAGTTACCTGCCTTGTTAGATGGAACCATAAAAGATGCTTTTTTATCTGAATGTGGACTAAAAGCTGCAGATGCAGCGACTCCGTCGGCGGTGAGGTTGTTGGTTTGCTCGGCTAAATCTGGAAACGTCTGCAGTCTGTCTCCTGACTGTAAGCTGTAAACACCTGTTCTAGTTGTACTTGGTTGGATATGAGGCTAAAAAAGGGGCTGAATTTCCCAGCAGAAGTTTGCAGAAACTTGGTGTTGTAAAGACATCCGGAGGTGGAGGAGTGTCGCTGAAGGAAACCTAAAAACAGGAAGATTGGCAGTTTCAGGAAGCACATTTCCTCCGAACCTGTTTGTGGAGATTTTCTCTCAAAGTGGACTGAAATCATTTTCCTTCGTGGGTAGTTTCCCTCGTCTTCTCGCTCTGTCATCTCTCTGGTTGTACTTGTTTTATTTGTAAATTTGAAACTGGTTCCTGTTCCAGCTCAGAGTTAAAGGAGTGATGACAGAGCAGAATAAACTATTTTATGTAGCTGATATTTCTGCATATGTTAATTCTCCAAAGAAAAAAATGTCACTTTTCACAGTTGAGGATTGTTTTGGCATGCTCAACCTCCTTCCTAACCCCTTAACAGGCCCCCCTGCAGGCAAAAACGCCTAAAAAATGCAGACCCGAATTAAATTAGCTGCTGCTCTTGAACCCTTTGGAGTTCATGCAAAAGTTGGCCTCCCTGTGAAGACAACACTCTGAATTTTCACTTTGAGCTTTCAAATTCATTGTAACTTTAACTAGCATGTAGTTACTTAATTTGGAACACACGGTAATCAAGCTTTTTTTCCCTCGCCTGAATTTTTTTTTTTTTATTTATTTTTTTAATTTTACAAAGCCCACCCACCACGTGAGGTAGAGTTTGGTGGACATTATTGGTGGAGGAGAGACCATAGATCCACCCAGTTGATCAAATGAGACGTCAATCAAAGGGGATGCCTCTCCTGGTCCGTCAGACGCTGTAGTATTGAAATATTATACATTTAACAGAATTTATAAGACTTTGTATTGAAAATATGTAAAAAAAAAAAAAAAAAGGCATGGACGGGCCCTGGCCAGTTAAGGGGCTAAGTAAAGTGGTTGGGTGCGGCACCATTGCCATCTCTTCAAGGAGAGAAGTTGCGATTGGCCGGCCCAAAAGTCGCCAGAAGTTGTGAAATGATGATCAATTTCACGCATGCGCAGCATCGTTTAATGGCATCCGGGATTTTTACAGTTTGACATGCTACAATGCTAATTTACAAGGGCACTGAAGGGGTGGCATACACATTTGAGTCATTGTGCAAAGACCCAGTTGTGCCACAAAGCATCATGGGAAATAATCTGGATGAGGAGGCGTGGTCATCTCACAGCAACTCGGGAGAGCTGCTGCTGCACCAGGACAGCGTGAACAGTGAGTTAGCGCCGGGAAGCGCGCGGGGGGGGCGACAGCAGGCGGTCTGTCTCCATGACCACCAGAAAAAGTCGCTAGATTTGTCGCAAGTCGCTTCTTTGAAAATAAGTCGCTAGAGGGTCTGAAAAGTTGCTAAATATAGCGACAAAGTCGCTAAGTTGGCTACAATGGGGTGCGGTAATGACATGCAGCTTTACCCGGAGTAGGGATGTAGCGATAACCGGTAAAATGGTTAACCGTGATAGAATTATCAACGATTAGTAATACCGTTTTAAATTTTAATTATCGTTAAAGGGACATTGTGTAACATTTGTATATCAGCAATTCCATCGTACTTTTCATGCTGCGTTTGCGTGAAACCGGACAGACGGACGACAGCCGCTGCATGTGAAGGCATCACCAGCCTCTGTGTGCAGACGTGGTCTGTCAGTCACAGTGACATCAGTCCACATCTGAATTGTTGTCATGGCGATGTCGTATTGTTTTCCCTGACCCATGTTTTACCGTCTTTCTCTCAGCTTCTGTGACATCTGTTTTGTTCCTGACGGCCATCTGTCCGACTGCACGTGAACGCAGCATCAGAGTAACGCTGGTTCCTCCTCACTGCACCGCGGTGACTTTTCAAAAACATCACCTCAAACAAAGCTGACAGACCATAAACAGGAACTCTGATTCTCACTCTGACATTCACACGGCCTCATCAGAGCACAGCAGATCAGATTAGACCCCCAAACCCCCAGAAAAGTGAAGTTTGATGTCATGGCAGCTTTACTGGAAGTGTTTAAAGTGTCTCCGTCGTCCATGACTTGTTTCACTGTTGCGTTTCCAGACGCTGACGGGCTGGAATGTTGCAGCACACCTGTCCCTCTGCAGCTTTCCCGTCACGCCTGCGTGTGATTTATGGAGCCTGCAGATATTCTGAAGCGTTTTCTGGCCTGAGAAGCCGCTCGTCTCGATGTTTGCAGGGCGAATATGAAGCAGACTTTGTTCAGCGTTGTTCAAACAGTAACAGCTTCTGGACTGTCTGCATGTTTGTGACACTGAGTCACCGAACCGTGACTCACGGCGCTGAGGTGGGCGGGAGTGCGTCAGCTTACAGGTGTGCACCATGCAGAGGTCACGTGACCTGTGAGAAGGTCCAACCAGCAGCATGCTCATGGTGATGTGAGAAGACTGGAGCAGACTCCACGTTTCTCTGCAGGTTAAAACATTTTTTACTGGAAAACTTTCATTTCTAAAACAGTCAGTTAAAATCTACCAGTCATCTGTTTATGTGAATTATTTCTTAATGTTTTTATGTTTTAATTGAACTAAATTTCATCTTCTTTCCTTTAGGGCTGTGCAATTAATCGAAATTTAATCGTGATTGTTTCAATTTTCATGTCAAACAATCTCCAAACTCATATAATCGAGTTGAAACAATTTATGTGCCATTTTTCTTGACACATTTTCTGAAAGAGTGCATGTGCAGTACGTTCTTTTCCACACGGCCCTGCTACAACGTACATTCAGGAAGCCGAAGAGCGAAGGAGGTGCGTTGTGTTTTGCATAAATTATCAATAACAAAGTGTTTTTGGACAGAAAGAAATGCTGAATAAATGCATCGTTTAAAGGATAAGTTTCTTTTTTTCCATTCTGGACCTTGTTTCTGGGAGTTTATACGTGCATTTACTCACCGGTAAACTTTCTGCATCACTTTGAGTCCTTCGGAAGATATTACGCTGAGTCGCTCTTTGGTGAACGTCCAGTAAAATGGCGGAGACGGAGCGGTCACTATATCAGACATTATCTGCAGTAAAACTCCTTCATTTCATCGATACTTTAAGTAGAATGAACAAACAAACGAGTACTTTTGTCCTGTGTGTTCAGAGTTTCTCTAATTGTGTTTTTGTTGTCTGGGTATCAGCTGATCGTCTCAGTTGTACTACAGAAGCGCATCGTGAACACGCGGCCCCGAAAAGTGTGTAGAACCCTGATAACTAACAGAAAGATAAATCTGGACTCACAGGACAATAGTACTCGTTCGTTCTATTTTTCTGTTAGTTCTTTATGTCAATAATATACAATTAAAGAACAGCTGACCCCATAGCTACGACTGCGCATGTGCGTCAAAGACAGAAAGGCAGACAAGCCAGTGGGAGGTACAGCAGCAATTTTTCTGAGAGGAAAAACAAAGCTTAAAAACAAAAAACGATTAGTCGGTTATGGAATTAATCGCAGACTATTTTAGTTGACGACGTAATCGTGATTGTTTGTGGCAGCCCTAATATGCAGCAATATTTTCATAGAATATTTGTAGCTGGACACCAGTGAAGACAGACCAGCACATGTGTGATGTCATCACGCCGTTTACGGGCCATCTGCACCAGCATGAACAGAATTACAGTCGTCTGAATTGGTGGTTAATAACAGCATGAATTAAAAAGGAGGTAAGGTTTCATCTGAGCCAGTGAGAACATAGAAAATGTAAAACTACTCGTGTAATTACAGAATCATTTTTCTCTTTTGCTTTGTGAGAACATCGGTTTTCTGTCATATCTCCATTTGAAGGTGCAGCTGAGGGAAACGGTAGCTGTTTGGTTTGATGAGCAGCTTCCTGTGAGGCCACATTTGAACAAACGGGCTGAAGTGTGGTTTCTGAGACTGTCATCAGCTCGGCTCGTTATGTCTGCGTGTTTATACCAGTTTTATTGATAAAAGTGGATGATGGAACAAGCTGCAGAGAGCGAAGCTTTCTGTGGTCAGAGATTCTTATTTCAGCTTCACACTTCCCCTCCTCTAGCCTCGGTTTGAGTTTGCTCTGATGTCATCGTGTCTGAAGTTAACTGCTGGCCGTCTTCGTAAAGACGCTCAGAAACCTCAGCGTGAGGACGGATTCAGCAACAAACAGACGCGTAAAAACGCTCCCTCATGACAGCGAAGCTGTTTTTCTTATGCAACAGTTTTAAATTTGTGGTCTTTTCTGTTCTGTTCTGTATATCTGCCTTTTTTTCAAACGTTTTTCAGTCGGGCACCTTTCAAAAGTGCATAAAGTCTCAAAGCAAGTCAGTGTAAAATATGATTAAAAACACTGCATAAACATAAATGCAAATGTGCTGCTTATTCAGACAGAACAGTAATGAACAGAGCACAGTATGAACTGTAAATAATGATTATAACTTATGATAATGATAATAGCATCCTGAATGTGACCCTTGAACCAGAATAAGTTTAAAGGAACATTCCACCCACAGAATGATGTAACTTTATCTTCCACCCCCCCTCATGGTGAGAAAGACTCTGCAGCACTTTTTAACATCTCAAATGCAGCCGGCGATCAGGAAGGCTTCTCGTTCCCCCCCAACTTTCATATAATGGAGTTCACCGGGGTCCGAGCCAAAAAGGTCCTTAAAGTCCACAAAAACGTGTCAATATTCCTCCATACTGCTCGTCCAATGTAATCCAAGTGTCCTGAGTGGGTAGCGTCCAGAATTTACTGGAAACGACGTCATTTAGTAGATTTTTAGAGTCTAAACAGTAGAACATCGTATCTCCTGCAAGCACGCCGATGCGCGTTCATGAAACTACGGAAGCCGCGGCAGACGAGATCGCGCGTTCTCTTTTTTTTTCTTTGTTTTAAATCAACATCAACCCCTCTTGGACCCTCTTGTGTTTGTCCCGGTTTGTCTGCAGCTCTGTCGCTCTTAATTTGCTGTTTACATTGTGCTTCTTCTTCTACACTTGCATTATCGGCAGAGTAGGCTCTGAACGCCGTGGCTTCCGTAGTTTTGTGAATGCGCATATGCGTGCTTCGTGAAGTAAGATGTAGTACTGTTTCGGCTCTAAAAATCTACCAAATTATGTGGCCCAAGTAAATTCTGGACGCTACCCACTCAGGACACTTGGATTACATTGGACAGAAGGGGCTTGGATAACCGGCTGCATTTGAGATATTAAAAAAGTGCTGCAGAGTCTTTCTCACCATGAGGGGAAGTGGAAGATAAAGTTACATCATTCTGTGGGTGGAATGTTCCTTTAACGCCTCTGGTTTTTCTGCATTATTGTTCCACAGTTTGTCAGAGGAACATAAAAACTTCTTTCTGGCTCCTCAGCTCAGGTTACTGCCGATGTTTCTGCAGTTTAACCTCATTCTGACTACAGGGCTTTTCCTTGTGACCCCGTTGCCACGGCAACCTCAGTAACCCCGCACCCCGTTTGTCGTCCTCAGGCTCTGGACCTGGACAGATCGGTTCTGCACAAGATCAAGAAGTCTGTGAAGTCCATCAACACGTCTGGTCTGGGTGAGTTTCTGTTCCGTTCATCTAAAAATACCACCGGATTCGCTCGTCTCACACTTCCCGTGGTTGCTCGTCAGAGTCGGGCGGAAGTCTGCGGGTGCGTTCGATTCGCCAGCAGCAGCAGGCTGAGGGGGGTGGTTTTGTTTTCAGGCAGGTGGAGTCCAAACATTCCTGTCATGCTGCTTCCTGTTGCTGCACGTCCTCCTGCACAGAGGAAGAATCTGAGCGTTTCTGGAGTAGTCTTCATCAGTCTTCATCAGTCTGGTTCCTCAGAGGAACCCGGAGCTCAGCAGGAGACCGATGAACGCTCCTCTTCCTCGCCTGGATCGTTGTCTGATGAAGATGTTGATTAAAAACATGCTTAACAGGAGGATGATGATGATGATGACGACTCTGGAGCTGTGATCATTATGATGATAATTATTAATTATCACAGAGGACAGAATTATTTCAGGTCTGAATATATATATATATATATATATATATATATATATATATATATATATATATATATATATATATATATATAATAAATGCTTATTATATTTTTACTTTGTTTATATAAATATTTTTCTGTTATTTGATTTTTTGTTTTTTAACAATTGCATTTTCAATTATTTTTCTCTTTTTTTCTTTTTATTTTCATGAAAAAAATCATTTATTTAGTTTATTTTCATTCATTTTTCCCTTTTGAAACTACTCTACGTTTGTGTTCCTCTTTATTCTGATCACATTTGGTTTTATCTACTTTCAGAGGTGATTTCCGTCATGTTGTTGAAGCATGATGTTTATTTGCAGATGTCTGTTTATTTTATTTTTTTGCTGTTGGGGATGTTTGTGTTGGCTAATAATGACGATAAAGTAAAATTTCCCAGAGTTCATAGCGGCTGCTGTGTGTCTGTGTTGCAGCTCATGTGGAGAACGAGGAGCAGTATGTCCAGTCCATGGAGAAGTTTGGGGACAACTGCGTGTCCCGGGAGGACGCTGAGGTCGGCGCCGCCTTCCTGAAGTTCGCCGTTTTCACCAAAGAGCTGTCGGCGCTCTTTAAGAACCTGGTGAGGGGCTGAACTCTGTCGGGGTCACGTGCGTTTTGTCAGGAATGATTTGAGTGACGCGCGATCTCCAAGTCTCTGTGCCGTAACACAAGTTCCTGTTTTCAGTTGCAGAACATGAACAACATCATCACTTTTCCTCTGGACAGTCTGCTGAAAGGAGACCTGAAAGGAGTGAAAGGGGTTAGTTTCTCACCTCTCAGCTCCTGATCTCTGCACCGTTTAACCCTTCCAGCCTTTTGGTTTGGGGTTGGTGCTTATTTAAAGGAACATTCCACCCACAGAATGATGTAACTTTATCTTCCACTTCCCCTCATGGTGAGAAAGACTCTGCAGCACTTTTTTAATATCTCAAATGCAGCCGGCGATCAGAAAGGCTTCTCGTTTCCCCCCAACTTTCATATATGGAGTTCGCCGGGGTCCGAGCCAAAAAGGTCCTTGAAGTCCACAAAAACTTGTCAATATTCCTCCATACTGCTCGTCCAATGTAATCCAAGTGTCCTGAGTGGGTAGCATCCAGAATTTACTGGAAACGATGTCATTCAGTAGATTTTTAGAGCATAAACAGTACTACATCAGTACTACATCAGTACTACATCAGTACTACATCTTACTTCCGCTAAGCACACATATGTGCATTTATGAAACTACGTAAGCCTCGGCGTTCAGAGCCTACTCTGCCGATAATACAAGCGTAGAAGAAGAAATTAGCTGTTTACATTGTGCTCAGAGCGACAGAGCTGCAGACAAACCGGGACAAACACAAGAGGTCCAAGAGGGGTTGATATTGATTTAAAACAAAGAAAGAAAGAAAAAGAGAACGCGTGATCTCGTCTGCCGCAGCTTCCGTAGTTTCGTGAACGCGCATCGGCGTGCTCGCAGGAGATGTGATGTAGTACTGATGTAGTACTGATGTAGTACTGTTTATGCTCTAAAAATCTACTAAATGATCGTTTCCAGTAAATTCTGGACGCTACCCACTCAGGACACTTGGATTACATTGGACGAGCAGTATGGAGGAATATTGACAACGTTTTTGTGGACTTTTATGGACCTTTTTGGCTCGGACCCCGGTGAACTCCATTATATGAAAGTTGGGGGGGGACGAGAAGCCTTCCTGATCACCGGCTGCATTTGAGATATTAAAAAAGTGCTGCAGAGTCTTTCTCACCATGAGGGGAAGTGGAAAATAAAGTTATGTCATTCTGTGGGTGGACTATTCCTTTAAACATCTAATAACAGAAAGTAGTAGATGGCACCTGCTTCAAAAGAAGGCTGTGAGAATTTTATGCCATAACAGGTTCAGTGTGTAAGAATTACTGACATCTAGTGGTAAAGATGGTATTTGAAAGAAAAGATGTTTTCTTTCAAATCACATCATATTCCAGCACTGTTGTGAATGTACGGTGGCCGTTAGTGGCCAAAATTCTCCCAGACATAAAGATGTTTTCATGTGTGAGTGGATCAGAGGTCTCAGGTGTAGCTATGAGGAACTACTGATCCCAAACAGTCTCTAACTCCCGTTAAACAAAGCTGCTACAGCAGCTTTAAAGTTCAGAGTTCTCACTTCACTCACATTGTTTTGTCCATTCAGGGACACCGTAGTAAAAATGGAACAAATATGGCAGCCTCCATATGTGCACCACCCAGCAAATAGATATGACTCATTCTAAGAAAATAAACATTTAACAGCCAATCAGGTGAAGCGATTACACATCAATAGAAACAAAGTTTTGAATTATATATTAAATTTTTCTGCCATTGACCTTTGATTTTTTTGCATACTGTACCTTTAACTTGAACATATTGAAATTTTAAGATTTTTTTTAAACTTTGGATTATATTGACTATGTGGAAAGTTAGGAATAATTTAATACCAAAACATATTTTTTTGATAAATTCCCCGTAATCACAGACGGTAAAAGCAGAAGGAAAGGTATCTTTTGCGTTCCCTTCTCTCAGACGGGTTTTATGGTCTCTGGAGTGAGACGATGGAACTCCTTAGAAATGACGTTAAAATTATGCAAAACAATATGAAAAATATGTTCAAGAAAGTTTTACTTAAAATATTTGTTTGTAATGCAATTGTGTAAATTTTGCAAATCAGTCCGGGTTTACAGTGATTGTGAAACTAAGAAGTTGTTTTGTGGGGAAAATTGTTCCAGTCGTTTATGGGCTGTGGAAAGACCGCTGCTTGGTTATCCACCCAAGTTGTCTTTTATTTCTGTAATTTCTGTAACATAAGACATCGTCTTCTCCATGCTCCTGTCATCCTTTCATGTCGTACTTTATTTGTTTAACTGTGTACAGTTAAAATTGACATGGATGAATAAATTAAATTTAAAAAAATATCCAAACCAGGACCAGAAACCAGCTCATCTCTCATTTTGAGTTTTACTTGGAAGCAAGTTCTAGATATCATGTTTTATTTTAACAACAATCCAGCAACATAAAGTATTATTTGACTAAGTAACTTCAGCTGTAATGGACTTTTTATCAGTGTGAAACGCACACATACATGTTATCATCCTGAAGTATTTCCACTGAGACTCAAGGGTCAAAGTCCTGGATGTGTGTTTGTGGTCTGACGTGAGTTTTTTTCTGCCCTTCAGGACCTGAAGAAGCCGTTTGATAAAGCCTGGAAGGATTACGAGACCAAGCTGTAAGAAAGAAAATCTGCTCTGAAAGTAACTGACAATCGTCTCGTTTGTTCACTCAGATTTAAAGGAGTCCAGCTTTTTTTTCCCAGAAGTTCGCCCCCTCTGGCCACAAGTGGAAGTGACGCTAACGTCGCGCACACGCATGAGCTGCTTGGACCGCGTCGGTCTCTAATTTAACCAAATTCCACTCAGTCTGAGCCCAGAGTCAGAGACACGATGTCTACTGAAGTAATAAAGCTATAAATCTGCACGTTTGTTTACGGTTTGATCGTTGAGTAAACTGACAGGCTGTATGCTAACGGTAGCAACAGGCTAACGCTGGATTGTAGTTCAAATATTTAAATTCACAGGCTGAGACCACGATTACCTTATAAAATTACCCCATCAGCTAAATTTAACAAGTGTCCAGAGTGTTTCTCTTCCCCGGGAACAGACATGTCTGTCATACTGCTGCATTTACATGCTAATAACTTAGCATTGCAATTTTCTGCATCCTTATTTCCATCATTCATCACATTTACCTTGTTAGGAAATTACGCTCTCTCTGAGCGTAATTTGAATACTGTTTGCAAACATCAGTATTCAAACTGAGCCCCTCCCTCTCAGGCTAATGGCCGCCTCATTTTTCAGCTTATTTAGCTTCAACGACTCCTTCAGAGCTCAGAAGCGGGTAAAAGCCAAACCACCTGGTGTTCCAGCATGCATCTAAAGCTCTTACCTTTTCTTTGGTGCATCCGCCGTTTTTCTTTCTTCTTCTTTCTTTTGAGTGACGGCCGTCTGCTCCAATCATGAGCTTATTCCCACACAGCGTCATGTCCTTAGCTCTGTCATTGGCTGGTGATATAAACAGAAATCTCCACCCAGAAACGTCCCGAACACGACAAAACAAAGCTAAAGAGCCAATTACAGGCAGGAGGAGAGAGAGTTGCATTCAAACTCACCACTGCACACGAGTAAAGGCCCAAAGGTTTGAGACAGATTTCACTTGCACAAGTCTAACGTTTATTTTCAGGGGGGAACTTTGGACTCTACCTTTGACAGCTGGTTGAAACAGCAGTGTTTGGTTGGGAAGCTGCTCCAGTAATCAGAGGCTGCAGCCCCCACTCTCCCCCCCCTTTCCCTCTCATCCTGTGATATAAAGGCCGTCAAACCCTGAAGAAACACCTGATTACGATACGACAGCGTGCATTTATTATGTCACATTTGAATTCTGTTTATTTATGTTCACTGAGGAATGTGCACGTATATGACATGAAAAAAGTTCCCGCCAGCCACCGCAACACCGCACATGTCCTGTTTATCCCCTCCTTCCGGCTCATTGTTAATAGCGTCCTTAGCAACCACCATAGCAACAATCACAAAACCTGAAAGAATGTCCGTCAACACGAAAAAGAACTACTGATCGTTTACATGAAATGAATGGATATGAAAACAATGTGTATATTTGACGCTAGAAAAGAACGAAGCTGAAGCCGCAATCTCTCTTAAAAAATATAAATTTCTACTGAAGATTGAAGGGACATCCGCCATTTTTCTTTTATACACACCAGGGAGGAACTCTGCAGTCACGTAACCACCACTAGGAGTCGCTATTGGACGCTTTTTGAGTAAAAATGTAAATACGACCCTATAGCGCGTATGACAACACTGTCTTGCTTTTAGCAGCAGCAATGTTGTCTCAACATGCGCGGACCTGCGGTGGTGGAATCTACGACACCGATGCAGCCAGACGAACAAGAACGTGCAGCTCGTTTCCCCCACAAGCCCCCTCTAGAGACTTCGTACCCGAAACTCTGGCATTGAGCAGAAACAGTATCAGAAACACCGCAGTGAAGAAAGATCAGCTCATTCTACACATCAGCAGCTGGTAGAGCAGGTGGAGGACAGAAAGGATCGGAGTTAACATTTAAACTTAAACAGAATGCACCTGTAACCTCTGCTGGACTCGACCCATGAAGACATGCAGTCCAGAAGATGTCTGCAGACATTAGGAAGCATCAGTGCTAACACGTAGCATGGCAGCATGATGGAGAAACTCCGATGAAAGACTATCAAGCATCGGACACAGTTCAGACCCCAAAGCAGTGAAACAGAAACGGGACTGTCCACGTTAGAGCCTCAGATCGTGTCTCCAACAAACAAGGCGTCCCATGAAAGCAGAGACTCTGCTGGTTCCGGAGACGTCCGTGTCCTCACTGTGGGACAGAAACTCTGGCAGCCAATCAGAAACCAGTTTGTGGTCTCCGATGACTCTGCCTTTGTTTGAAATGATTCGTGAAGGTCCTGCTGGTTTCCATGGAGATGAAGGGGGTTTGTAGTGAAGTATTCGCTCTTCCTGTCATGTCCTATGTGACATCACATGTCTCAGCTTCCTGAAGAGACCAGGACTGTACACACATCCTTGTATTTGTGCAGATCTACTTATTTCTGGGGGTGGGGGGTCATTTTAGACACGAGGAAGCGGTTAAATAAGGTTAGAAGTATCACAGATAACGGGACCTTCGCGTGTCGGTGTTGTAACTGAGGTTTAAAGGACCTCCTTTGACCCGGTTCGGTGATGGTGGGGGTGTTTTCCTGCAGAGCGAAGATCGAGAAGGAGAAGAAGGAGCACGCCAAGCAGCACGGCATGATCCGGACGGAGTTCAGCGGCGGCGAGATCGCGGAGGAGATGGAGAAGGAGAGGCGGATGTTCCAGCTGCAGATGTGTGAGGTCAGACCGGGCTGGGAGTGGGGGGGTCCAGGTGGTCACCATGTGCTGTGTGTTCCGGTCCGTTCCGTCACTGGTTCTGAAAGGATCTTTTACATTGAATGTGACACGAACATCTGCAGAAACACGGATCCACAGGTGATCCTGTTGGTCTCTGATTGGACATTTCTGTCCCAGTGGGTCAGCAGGAAGAGGAAGAGTCACAAACCCTCATCATCACAGCAGATTCTGGGTCCACAGGACCTTCGTTACTTCAGCTAAGCCTCGTGGGCTCGTGGACCAGGTAGATCCAGAACCATCCTGTTTGTCTGCGACTCTGTTTCCCGTCTGCATTTGGAATTACGAGGTGAAGCTTCGGTGGAGACGGACTGGTTGGTTTGACTGATACTGTCTCGAGTCGTGCTTTTTCCAGTTGACCCGTTTAGACTTTAGTCTCTGAGGGAAGGTTCTTCTCCACAGACCGAGGACCTGGACTCCACATGGTAAACTTAAATAAGTAAGCAGACTATACAGAACAGGGTCGAAGCAAACATGACGTCCTCAGCGGGGCCAGTTGTTTGGGCCAGCAGTGACCGGGGGCATCAGAACCGGCCTTCCTGCACCTTCCTGTACCCATGCCCCGATGCCCGGGTTGCAGGGTCCGTTAGAGGTGGCGGTGAAGTGCGTGTCGTCCAGAACGGAGTGGTTGTCTGCACTTGTAAAAACAGATCAGCGGACATTAAACTGGTCCGTGATGTCTTACAGATCCGAGTTTTCCACATAAGCAGGATTCTCCTCACTGATGAAATCTACACCTGGTCTTCGGGTTAATCGGCCCGTTGCAGCTTGTTCTGGTCTTTCCTGGTCCAAGTCTGGGAAGGGAACTGTGGAAGACCGGTTCAGTCCAGCAGTGGAAACTGGACTCCCAGTTGCTTCATCTGGGGTTGTTTGTCCCACTAACATCTGGTTTCCGTCTGAGTCGGAGTGATGCATCAACAATGAGATGAGTCTGAGGATCATAGTCAGCTGAAGGACGTGGACATGTCTGCAGGTGGTTGATGGACATGTCTGCGGGTGGTTGTTGGACATGTCTGCTGGTTGTTGGACATGTCTGCAGGTGGTTGATGGACATGTCTGCAGGTGGTTGATGGACATGTCTGCAGGTTAATGGTGGTTGATGGACATGTCTGCTGGTTTTTGGACATGTCTGCACGTTAATGGTGGTTGATGGACATGTCTGCAGGTGGTTGATGGACATGTCTGCTGGTTGTTGGACATGTCTGCAGGTGGTTGATGGATATGTCTGCAGGTTGTTGATGGACATGTCTGCAGGTGGTTGATGGACATGTCTGCAGGTGGTTGATGGACATGTCTGCAGGTGGTTGATGGACATGTCTGCAGGACATGTCTGCAGGTGGTTGTTGGACATGTCTGCAGGTGGTTGTTGGACATGTCTGCAGGTGGTTGATGGACATGTCTGCTGGTTGTTGGACATGTCTGCAGGTGGTTGATGGACATGTCTGCAGGTGGTTGATGGACATGTCTGCAGGACATGTCTGCAGGTGGTTGTTGGACATGTCTGCAGGTGGTTGTTGGACATGTCTGCAGGTGGTTGATGGACATGTCTGCTGGTTGTTGGACATGTCTGCAGGTTGTTGATGGACATGTCTGCAGGTTGTTGATGGACATGTCTGCAGGTGGTTGATGGACATGTCTGCTGGTTGATGGACATGTCTGCAGGTTGTTGATGGACATGTCTGCAGGTTGTTGATGGACATGTCTGCTGGTTGATGGACATGTCTGCAGGTGGTTGATGGACATGTCTGCTGGTTGTTGGACATGTCTGCAGGTGGTTGTTGGACATGTCTGCAGGTGGTTGTTGGACATGTCTGCAGGTTGTTGTTGGACACGTCTGCAGGTTGTTGATGGACATGTCTGCAGGTTGTTGATGGACATGTCTGCAGGTTGTTGATGGACATGTCTGCTGGTTGATGGACATGTCTGCAGGTTGTTGATGGACATGTCTGCAGGTTGTTGGACATGTCTACAGGTGATTGATGGACATGTCTGCTGGTGGTTGATGGACATGTCTGCAGGTTGTTGGACATATCTGCAGGTTGTCCATGTCCCTGGATGGTCCCCCTGTCCAACCTGCTGCAGGGACACAAGCAGGAATTCTCTTACGACCAGATTCTTCTCATTTCTCGTCCCCGGTCGTTTTTTTCACTGCCTCATAATCATTTAAAAATAAACAAATAAATAAATAGATAAATATATTTTTCTGTTATTTTTGCAGAATCTGATTTTTGTCCTCGTCTCTTCGTTCTCTGCAGTATCTGCTGAAGGTGAACGAGATCAAGCTGAAGAAAGGTGCGGACTTCCTCCAGAACCTCATCAAGTACTTCCACGCTCAGTGCAAGTATGTCCCTCCACAGAGACGTTCTCACGATTGCGTCCACGAGCAGAGACGTTCTCACGATCACGTCCACGAGCAGAGACGTTCTCACGATCACGTCCACAAGCAGAGACATTCTCACGATCACGTCCACGAGCAGAGACGTGTCTGTCATCACAACGCCGCTACCATTACTGGCCTTCACTGACAGCGCGTTACTATTGTTATGTGAGATTCATTTTTGTTCCTAGTGAACAGAAGTTTCACTTTTTTGGGACTATATTGTGCTGGTCCTCTCGCAGAGAGGAGGCGGAGTGATACGCAAATACCTGGAGATACTCGCCCATACACTCAGCAGCAACCTGCGGTCTCCAGGCTGCAGCGTCACCAACCCGACACAGACGCAGATGCAGCACGAGTATAAATCCAGTTTAAGAAGAAAACCGCGTCATAGTTCCAGTAACACGTTTCCCTGAATTATTTCTTTCACCCATGACCCGGATTCAGTTCATCGTTCATACTAAAGACATATTACATTGGATCTGTCTTCATCTGACCGGAGCGGTACAGAAACGGTGATGATGATGATGATGATGATGAAGGACTGTCATTGCAAACCCCTATCAATGTGCGCAGCCGAACACACGTGCGCACAACGGGGAGAATTATAAACTGGAATCATCACAATCATCAGTTTCCTCCAGAGATTAAAAACACGAACATGATGAGAAACGTTAGTTCGTGTTTCTTCTTCGTGTGTTTGGCCGTTAAAACCACACGAAGCTCCTGAGGAGGAGGCGGAGCCACAACATCCATCAGTCTGAGTGTCTGTGATTTTTCTGTTAGTCATTTATTCAATAGTTTCCATTGATTTCATTCATTAGTCAGATCTGATATTCACTTTTATATTAATTCAACATAAAGATTAATTTAATAGATTAATTTAGATCAATTTAAAGCTACATCTAAAGGAACATTAAAAAGTAACGGAAAAATTACGTTTCCAAGTAATTAGTTATTATTATAAAGCTGTAACTCAGTTACTAACGCCATTACTTTTTTGGAGAAGTACTTAGTAACTATAATTAATTACTTTTTAAAAGTAATGTTCCCAACACTGGTCCTGAGTGGGTAGCGTCCAGAATTTACTGGAAACCATCATTTAGTAGATTTTTAGAGACTAAACAGTAGAACATGTAGCTGCTGCCAAACGTGTCCATGAGAGGTCACGACACTACAGAAACCGCGGCGTTCAGAGCCTACTCTGCCGATAAAACAAGCGTAGAAGAAGAAATTTGCTGTTTACATAGTGCTAAGAGCGACAGAGCTGCAGACAAACACAAGAGGGGGGGGGGGGCTTGATTTAAAACAAAGAAAGAAAGAACAAGAGAACGCGCGATCTCGTCTGTCGCAGCTTCTCACCCATCTCAGGTTCAACCTGGCCTAATTGGCTCTCTAATTGGGATTAATAAAGTATATTAACCCCCCACCCCCCCCAAAAAAAATACCTGTTTTCAGCCAGAGAGGGAGGGGAAACAGCCTTATCAATAAATGATAAAAAAGCAATAAACTATCTGTGTTAGAAAGTGATGGCTGTAAACTGGCACCGGTAGACTCTGCTCCTGCCGACCGAAGGTGGAGGTTTAAAATCTGCTCCGTCAGTTTTCACCTGCGTGAACGGTAGTTTTCCGTACTCAAAAAAAACGTGTATCCTTCTCTCTGATAGGGCGATTGGAGCCGTGAACTGCAGAAAACAGCCGTTTTCCACTCAGATTTTACAGGCTGCTTCACTTCTGGCCCTCCGTCTGCATTTCACGCTCGCGTCTGATGAACGTGACGTAGGCGCAACAAACCTGCTGACAAGTTTTTGTGGACTTTTATTTTTGGTTCAGTCGCCGGTGAACTCCATTATATGAAAGTAGGGATGTAACGATATGAAAATTTCATATCACGGTTATCATTATCGCGGTATTATTGAAATACCCCACCAGCATCTTTAAAAATATCCAAAATGGATTTAGGCGTCTACTTTGTTCTTTTTAAAGGGGAAAAATCTCCACAGCACCGTCCATGTGGGCGCTTTTGTTGCTTTCCACCATGTTTTCATAAATTAAACAATGCAAACTGGGACTGTTGATGCTTTTCAAGGCAATAAGCAGCATCATAGTAAGTTTTTCAAAGTGCAGCAATCAGTCACGGTTTTAACGATAGTTAAAATTTGAAACTGTATTACTAATTGTTGGGATTTTATCACGATTAACCATTTTATCGGTAATCCTTACATCCCTATACGAAAGTTGGGGGAAAACTAACCCCCCCCACCCAGATCGCTGGCTGCATTTGAGATATTAATAAAGTGCTCCAGAGTCTTGCTCAGCATGAGGATGAGGAGAAGATGAAGGACCATCATTCTGTGGGTGTACTATCCCTTTAAACATCTACAGCCGTTCGTCTCCAGAACTTTTTATTCCTTCATAGCAAATTATTTGTGATTCAGTAAGTTTCTCCGCTGGTTTTAGCGTCTAAAAGGTTCCAGATTTGTTTCTGCAGGTGGTAGGAAAGCCCGTCCGTAAACGTGTGCTTGCTCAGTTTCTTCCAGGACGGGCTGAAAGCCGTGGAGAATCTGAAGCCGTCTGTAGAGAAGCTGGCCACGGACCTGACGGCGGTGAGTCGCTGTTCCTGTCGCTGAGGCCGCTTCATTAGGAGCTGCACTGAATGCTGGGAAATGACGCTCGTTTCAGATCAAACAGACTCAGGATGGAGAGAGGAAGCAGCTGGTGCAGCTCCGAGACGTCCTGAAGGCGTCGCTGCAGGCCGAGCAGAAGGAGGTGACGACTTCATCCTCCTCTTCATCCTTCATTACGGTTCTGTCGTTTATTTCAAATAATCTTTATCTTTCTTTTTTTTATGTTGGCTCGTCTCAACCAGACTAATGACGGGAATTAGAGTGCTGTTGGGAAGGAATGTCTGTGTGCTTTAAGATGTGAAGGAAAAACCCAAAATGTCCTTCAGATTTATTATTATTAATAATAATAATAATAATAATTGATACTTTTATTAATCCCAACTGGATAAGAACCGTAAAATTAAACCTCTGAAACTTTAAACTTTCATGTTTGTGAAGTGGCCTCAGCCTGATTTTGATCGATATATTTTGGATTAAACAGACAGAAGCGTGTTCATGTTGGTAAAAGTAGATCATAAAACATACGAACATCCTGAAAATGACAGTAAAGAGTTGGAAAATATGTTAAAATTAAAAGGGGGGGAAAAAAAAAAAAAAAAAAAAAAAAAAAAGGAATAAAAATAGAAAAAAAAAATAAAAAAAAAAAAAAAAAAAAAAAAAAAAAAAAAAAAAAAAAAAAAAAAAAAAAAAAATTTAAAAAAAAAAAAAAAAAAAAAAAAAAAATTTTTAAAAAGGGGGGAAAAAAAAAAAAAAAAAACACCCCCAACAGAGGGAAAGTCCCCCGGTATAAAAAAAAAAAAAAAGACTTAAAGCCAGATGGCTGATCACCGGCAGCTTTTCCCAGTGAGACGGCTAATCCAGCATCCGGCCTGCTTCCCGTCTCTTCTCCGAGATCCTTCCAGCCGATAAAAGTCAGTCTGAAGTCGGCTCTTGCTTTATCTCGTGCTCCGTCCCTAAACTTTCTCTTTCTCGCTTCCTCTGGTGATGTCCTCCTGCGTTTCTCTGATGAACCAATCCTGGTTCATGGCGTCACCACAACTGCTGGCTCGTGGCACGGTGCTGTAAATGTTCGGCCTCGGCCGCTGCAGGGCAACGAAGGCGCCACAAATGTTTATTTCTAAGGTCAGAAAGTTGCACTGTGCCACTTTCAACCAAAAGAAAATGAGCTGCAGACTCTAAATTCTTTTATCTACAAGGAAATTTGGTCTTTGCTATGAGACCGGATCCGAAGAGTGACTTTGGTGCAGGTGAACGATCATCATAATTTTCCCATCACTAATCTGAAGACGCAGCGTCGCCATCCTACATGCTGTGGATCAGAAATACTCTATTTTTCTGCTGTTGTTGTTTTTTTAATATGAGATTGGAAAAATAGAACATTCGCTTTGAGGTTCAATCTTTGGCAACCCGTCTTTGAGATATGTGAGGAGCAGTTAGAGCTGCATGAATCAATGTATGTAGGACCATTTCTGGCTTTACTTTATCACTGTGATGACCAGCTTATCTCTGTGTGTACTCGACCATTTTTAACAATTTTATGCATGTATACATATATCTTTTCTTCATATATATATATATATATATATGTATATATATATATAACATTTTTAACTTACCTTGTCTTATATCTACCCACCAATTTTTTTCCTGTTTTTTTTTTTTTTTCTTAGGGTGGGAACTCTGTTCATGGTGTTTTTATAAATCTGTGTCATGTTGTAGAAAAAATGCAGGGAAAAAACTCAAAGTTTTTAATAAAATCATAAACAAACCTGAAAGAAACAGGGCTTTGTAAAAAAAAAAGAAAAAAGACAGAACAAACACATAGAGGCGTTTAATAAGAATGAAGAAATTTCAAATGTCTTTTTATTGATTATTAGCAATTTATTGGCAAATATGGTACAAAACCATGCATAGTAATTAGATGTGAACACCAGACACACGCGTGCAAAACTGAGGTAAATAAAATAAGATTCGCTCACAGGAGCAAAAATGCCACAAATAAATAATGTTATTTGAGATTTTTAAAAAGGGAGGGGTGACTCGGAGACAGCGGCAGAAGATTTCTGACCAGAACCAGAACCAGAACCTGCTAAGACTGGTGTCAGTTCTCCTAAAAACAGCTGTGAACCTTATTTGAGTGCATGCAAACTGAAACCTGCAGAGCTTTGTGATGTTCACATGATGCGTTTTAAACTCAGGACGCTCAGGCGAAGCAGAACGCAGGTTACAGCCTCCATCAGCTGCAGGGAAACAAGGCCCACGGCACCGAGCGCTCCGGAGTCCTCTACAAGCGAAGCGAGGGGTGAGTGCAGCCGTCTCTGTTCCACTTTCACTTTTTATCCTCATCATCATTTATTTCAGCTTTTTACAAACTACGTCTAAAACGGTCCAAAGCTTTTTCTTTCCAGGAACCTTCGCTGCAAAAACAGTATCTGACCAAGTCTTATATTCAGCAAAAACTGTCTTTACTATCTCAGTTTGAGAGTAATAAACTAAACAAGACTCGAATGTGGATTGTGAATCTAGTTTTGAGAGTAAATGTCTTTATTTCTTAGTAAGTGAATCTTAAAATTTATCTGTATTATGAGTTAAATTATCTCACTAAGACGCTGTTTCAGATCACTTTGTGTCTTTCGCTCCCAATTTAAGCTGTAAAAACTTGTTTTAATACCTTCCCGTACCAGTTTGTTTCTAGTTATAAGAAAAATATCTTGATATTCGACAAGAGAACAACTTAAAACAAGCCGTGCAACACTCATTTCAAGTAATAAACACTTAAAGGTACAGCATGTAAGAATCACTGACATCTAGTGGTAAAGATGGGTATTTGAAAGGAAAAAAAAATTCAAATGACGTCATATTCCAGCACTGTTGTGAATGTACGGTGGCCGTTAGTAGCCAAAATTCTCCCAGACATAAAGATGTTTTCATGTGTGAGTGGATCAGTGGTCTCAGGTGCAGCTACGACTGGATTATGAGGAACTACTTTTATGTTTTTTAAGACATTATTGATCCCAAATAGTCTCTATCTCCCATTAAACAAAGCTGGTTCAGAGCGTTCTCACTTCACACATGTTGATTTGTCCATTCAGGGACACCGTAGTAAAAATGGTGGAACAAATATGGCGGCCTCCATATGTGCACCGTCCAGCAAGTAGATATAAATGACTCATTCTAAGAAAATAAACATGTAACAGCTGTTCTAGTGCAGCGATTACACATCAGTAGAAACACAGATTTGAATTATATATCACATTTTTCTGCCACTGACCTTTGATTTTTTTACATACTGTACCTTTAAAACGAGTCTGGTAATGCCTGTTTTTAGCGTTGTTGCTTTCTCATTTTTAAGAAAAGATCTTAAAACAGGAGAAAAAAAAACAGAAATTCAAGAAATTTTAGCATAGAGGTGCATTTGCACGTCTGAATCGGTGTCTTTGGTGGTAAAGCAAGTAGTGTAGTGTTCACACGGTTATGAGTTGAAGTCCCATGTCACCAAAGCCAATTGACCTTGGCTAAGCCACGCCCCCTCCACTCACTCTGACAAACAAATCGGTGAAGGCGCTATGTGACGTTCGGGAGATGACAGCTGTCAACACGGACAAAGACGCGTGATAGACAGAGATCATGACGAGATAAATTAAAAAACATAAAAACAATAAAACAAAAAAAAGAAATTGTTAGAAGTCTTAAACTGGGAGTAGAAATAGCCTGTGAATTTGGATGTGACTCGTGTTGCTCTCAGTTTTTGACAAACTGCTGCACGGTGCTGTTGTTGTGCAAAAAGTGTCATCTGACATAAACTGATCAAAAGCCACGGAAGCGGAGCATCTGGTGAGCTTGGAAGCAGAGGCGTGTCGTTATCGACGTTACTACACCACACCTGTCTCACCAAGCGCTTATGTACTGTTACCACGTACAAAATAGATGTTTGTGCGTTGCATTAAACTCGTTGGAAGGTACTTCTTTTTTAAGAAAGTGACGACATGTTGCCTCGAATACGATGTTCCTACCTTAGAACAGATGTAGACATCCTTGTTCATTTTTCCACGTTAGTTGATGTTGAGGTTGCCGCATACTTTGGTTGATGTGCTTGGTAAAAGGCAAAAATACACCTGTCCCAGCTAGGATACCTAGTTGGAGTTGCATGTCCCTGCACACGTTGGCTTTTATAAAAAGAAAATAAAACGAAAAACGGCTAACTTAATGCATTTAATGGACGATTAGAGAGAATGTCGAGTGTATGGGATAGCTGTGCGCACTGTGTTTGGTTATCGCGTTTGGGGGCGTTGTTTGCTAGGTCAATTGTTTGTTTATTTGGAGGTTGGTGAGAGTTCTGCTGCCATACAACAATTAAAAATTATTTTTTTTACTTTAAAATGAGGAAGAACACTCAAAAGAAGCAGTACAGACTAGTCTTCAGCGATTTTTCACTGGCCCATCCCTCTCTTTTTTCCCCTCCCCTTCCCCTTCCCTTGGCTTGCTTAACGGTAAAGGGGTAGGGGTGAAAGTCACCTTAAATTGGGCACTTAAGAATAATCGTATAGTGTCCGGTGTGTGTAGAGATGTGCGCTGAGCTGTTGCGAAATCTGGAGAAATAGCCGCTCAGCTGTGGATTACGTAAAGAATCATTTTTGCATGACTCCTGCCTGTGTTTTTCCATGAAGCAGAGCGTGCTGTCCTTATTGATTTAGATTTAGGGCTGCAGAGCCGCTGGTTTTAGTTGGTAGGTTTATAACTGAAGCGTCAATGTAGTACTCGCGATTTTTTTTCATGTGCATTTTGCAAAAAAAATGACCGTTAAACATTTAAACAGCATTAAACTAGACTATATAATGGTTTTCACACTTTTTAAACTTTATTTATGGAGAAATATTTACATTTGTGGATGTTTTTGGACTCAGTAGCAGCCATCGTCCCAGTGATTTTCATACCCCTTCGTTTGAAGTGTGCTCTCGAAAAATCTTCGTTTGAAGGGGTATATAGCCCTACACCTTAGCCCTTCCCCTCCATCCTACAGGTATTGGGACACCCCTACCCCTACACGTGAACGCGCAAAACGGAGGGGAAGGGCTAAGGGGTAGGGCCAAGGGGTGAAATGGGATTCACCCTAAATGAGGGACTTGAAATGAGTTTTTATAACTTGTTAAAGATATTTCTCCCTGTAATTATCTTCCTGCATGGACAGATAATTTACCTTGATTTTAGTCTGATTCTTCTCAGTTTCAGTGTTTTTAACTCGTATGAAGACGCTAAACCGAGCTGCTTCCTCCGTTTCCTCCTCAGGCTGAGGAAAGTCTGGCAGAAGAGGAAGTGCTCGGTGAGAAACGGCTTCCTGACCATCAGCCACGGCACGGTAAGACGAATCGCCCTCGTCTCTCATTGGTCGTCCTGCATGCCAAGCTCCCGCCCTCCGGCCTGCATGTCCAACCAGAAGTCTGGTTACAGCTGGGGTTACAGACAGCTTTTACCGTAGTTTCGTATTTATTATTCCTTCTTCTTCTTCCTCTTTTATGTTGAAGTTTTTACGTGAAGAGTCAAACGGCCGATCAGGACAGAGCGAGCGGAAAAGGAAGAGAAAAAGGCGCAGAAGAAAGAGCATAAGGAAAAGGATAGAAGAAAAAAGGGTGGGAAAAGGACGAGTGTGGATTTAAATGTGCCGGTTGGGAGGGGCCACCGTGGTGACGACCAGAACTTCTGTCTGAACTTTCTTCTCTCATTCACGTATTTTAAACTTAATCAGTTGATCTGGGAATGAGATGTGAGATCTGGGAATAAAAACATCATTTTAGTCTCTATTCTTTTATTTTACTCCTTCTTTCCAACAGTGTAGCAGTTTTCTGACTTGTTTGGGATAGAATCGTGTTTTTCCTTTTTTTGTGATCAACTTTTTTATTCATGCATATCTGCGTTTGACAAAATTACATTTGTTAGTTGCAGCAGTCAAGCACATTTTCCCCCTTTCATGTAATTCCCCTAATGATGGGCATTATAGAAAATATATTTAAAAATAGAATATAAATATAGATATGTAATATAATTCTTTTATAATTTTTTTTTTAAAGGTCCAGGATAGCACATTATACTATACAACAAACACCATAAGTACCCTACAGAGTGCTGATTTCCTCCATCCAAAGACTTCTGCAGAAATAGCATATGCATACATAGAAGTTATGTATGCATATGTATAATAACTGTCCAATTTGGGGCCTGGGGGCCAAAGTCGGCCCACGAGAGACGATTTTCAGCCCGCTGTCCATTAGGGCTGGGGAAAAAAATCGATACACTGATATATCGCGATATTTTCATATGCTGATATCATATTGATTTGTAAAAATGTGATAGAGATCTGTTATACTCATGAAATCTCGCGAGATTTCGTTGTTCAGTCACGAAATCTCGCTGGTTTTTGAGAAATCTCGCGAGATTTCACCGTTATCTTACGAAATCTTGCGAGATTTCGTTGGTAAAATAGATCATTTTTGAATCTCTATATGAAATCTGCTTATGAAAATATCGCGATATTTCAGTGTATCGATTTTTTTTCCCAGCCCTACTGTCCATTGTCTTTTTTAAAAAAGATTGTATATTTTTCCAATTTCTAGTGAAAATATCTCATCACACTCAAAATAAGACAAAATTACTTACAGAGAAACATTTCAGTGAGATATAAGATCTTGTTTTAAAATGATGCATCTTATTTCAAGAAATCTTATCCAGAAAATTTTGCATTGGCAGAATTTTGGGGGGCTTATTACAAGCAAAAAAAATTCTGCCAATGGCATAATCATAATTTTCTTATAAGATTTCTTTAAGTAATTTTGTCTTATTTTGAGTGTGATGAGATATTTTGACAAGAAATTAGAAAAATATACTGTTTTGCAGTGTGTGAAAAGTTCTTTTAATCTTTATTCATTTCTGCACTTCCGCTACTGAACACAAATTATTGCATTGCATTGTGGGTAGGATGAAGCTGTGGTTCGTCTATCAGCTCAGATCTGGAAGCTCATGATCAGAGAATAAGTGAGGAAATCCTGTCCAAAATAAAACTTTACACAAAGTAATGCAATAAAACAAATAAAGAGCAAATAAAGAGCAGCGTCATTCATTTTCCACGTTTTTACCAGGTTTCATTTTTAACAGTAACGCTGTCGCCTTGGCATATTTAAATTCTCCAACATGAATTTTTAGCTTTGGCCAGCAACCATCCACCCTGAGTCATTTTCAGCCGTCCAATGTTAAAAATTTGGACACCTCTGCTGTAAATGGTGGAAACCGTTCCCTCACAGTTAGCGGCTTCACCGTTTTCCAGCAGCACACTAAGCTTTCCTGCAGCTGTACGACCAGCCAGCATTATCGTACAGGGAATGGCCCTTCCAGAGATATCTGAGAGCATCTCTGCAGCATTTTCCCAGAACTGAAAAACCTCAGAGCATTGCCACAGCATGTGGGGAAAAGTACCTGTAGTACTACTATAGTATTACTTGGGCAAAAGTCACAATAGGTTATCTCTTAGTTTCATTTGATGTAGTCTCTCCCAGATAAGCTGGATGTATGATTTTATATTGGATCATTTGATGGCTGGGAATTCTGGAAGAGAGAGATATTTTCCCAGATGTGATCCCAGTCTGATTTTTCCTTCAGCTCATTTTCCAAAACTGTTCAATCGGCGGAATTTTATGGAGGAACAGACTAATAACTGATGCAGGTCAGATACAGTGCTGGGGTTCTTTGCATGCATCCCTGAGGAACCCCGTGAGAACGCAGCAGTGCATAGATAGAAAAAGAAGGATGATCATGTCTCTGCATCACATTCACAGTTAGCACAGCTGTTTTAAAAACGGTCAAATAAGAGAAAAAAGCTTCAACTTTGACATGTTTCGTTTGGTTTTTAGATGGATATGAAATGCTCACAGATGACGTGCGTTTGTCTGAACATTATCTCGTGAAAACGGCATGTCCTGTATGTTTATATGTCCCTCATGGTGGTTCTTATCCAGGAGGCAGAACCCCAGTTTTCTGGAAAACAGACGTGGACGACCCGGTCCAGTAGCAGCTGGACCGCTACAGAGGAACAAAAGACATTTTAGGGACATTTTAATAGCAAAATGATGTAAATCCAAATATTTATGTTCTACAATACACACTCAGAAACAGAGGTACCAATTTATACTTAAAAGGGTCCAAAGCTTGTTGCTGGGGGGGGGGGTTCCTTTCTGAAAGACATTTCTGTACCTTCATGGTCCATTTTTGTACCTTATCAAGCTGTATGAGTTAATAAAGTACAATTAAACCAATTAAAGATGATGAATAAAAGTCAATAAAATAGAGATTATGACAACAATCAAAGATGCTAATAATAAATGAATAATTATTATAGAAATATTAGGCCAAACACATATATAATTATACATATAATTATTACTATGATTACTATGAAAATCATAATATAATAACTATAATTATACTACTGTTTAGAAGTACTGCTATTTATAGTTATTGTACAAGCTACACACATTTTTCAATGCTGCAGGTACCCTTAGGGTTGGAATGGTACAAATGTGTACTTTATATTACTTTGGAGCCTTTTTCATAGTATATAGGTACTTCTGGCCTCATAAAGACCAATATTGTACTTTTGAGAGAATATTTGTAGTAAATGTACGTACAGGTACAGAAATGATCCTGTCTCGTACCGCTATTTCTGAGAGTGTAACAAAACCGTCATACAACTATGAAATTTGGCAGAGAGCGTCTTAACGCATTGGAGCAAACGGGAGAAAAGATTTTTATTTCAAGTGATCACCCCCAACACCCCCAAAAAGACACACACACACAAAAAAGTCATGTGACAATTGTCTGTTCTCAACATGTACAGTCGTCCTCAAAATTATTCAGACCCTCCAGTTAAAAGCAACCCTTACACAGCAAAATTATATGAATATAAACAGTGTGTCCCCCCCCCCCCCCTTTCCCTCTGCCTCCCAATGCAGAAGCAAAGGTCTGACAGGCAGGTCCCTCAACCAATCCTAGGCGTGCAACCCACTGCAGGGATTGGTTGGAGTTTTCATTGAATATTTAAATATTGGAATAATATTTCATCCTGATTAATGGGGGGGGGGGGTCTGTCTGGTATTTCAGACATCCATCACCTCATCCAGCATTTTACCTTGTTAAAAAATGTGTAACAATGCAACATCGGTGAGCGTTGCTTTAAAGAAAAGTAGAAATCCACAATAGAAATTCAAATAAAAAGAAACTAATAATGAATAAAGTAAAGATAAAATGTCAGAGCTGAGAGATCCGGCTCACTCAGAACCGGTTCTGGTTCATTTCCCCTGTAACAGGTTTTTGCAGACGTCCTCTCAGTCTGCGGTTCACTCTTCTCCCTGCTCGTTGTCTCACAGGCGAACAGACCACCTGCCAAACTCAACCTGCTCACCTGCCAGGTGAAGAGGAGTCCGGACGAGAAGAAGAGCTTCGACCTGTTCTCACGTATGCTTCCGTAACGTAACTCAGATCCAGCCGCAGCATCCGGCAGCTTTTTCTCAGCATGTGTGTCTCCTGCAGACGACAGAACGTACCACTTCCAGGCCGAAGACGAGGCCGAGTGTCAGATGTAAGTACGAGCGTCGGGACACGCCGCATGCGGAAGCGCCGGAACGCAGCAGTTTCACGTCAGCGGCCATGTTAACAGACGGTGTCGATGAGGGCTGAACGATACGGACAAAATTTCAGATCTCCATATTCATGTCAGACATTTAAACATCGATACGGTATGATATGGCTACAGGTTCGTTTAAAACAGGCACTTTTGTGGAAAGTGCAGTTTTATTTGTGACTTCCAGAGCTTCACATGCAGGACAAGCGCAGGGAAATCTAGATCTTTTATATAGTTGCTTTTTCTATATTAATATCTTGAATGTTCATATCTCGATATAGATACGATAACGGTTCAGCCCGAGTGTCGACCACGTCAGCCGGTGCGAGGCGCGTTGTGGCGCACTGCGCTAAAATCGGCGCGTGTCGTGGAGCGATCGTTTCGGCTGCTGTTCTATTTTCCGCGCAAGCCGCGGCCGAATTATCAAGCATAAGTAAAACAGCCAGATAAACTTTAAAGACACACAATGGAGCTTTTATCAGTTTTCTCAGTGACCCCCCCTATCGACGGCTAAGCTAGCATCCATCATCACGGCACCTGTACTGTGATTCCCTCCAGCCAGTGAAACACAGTCTTATCGTGACTCTTCCTCTCTTCCTCCGGTAATGTCCGACATGATGCGTTCAAACACCCGCTGTGTTCATGTCTGCTTCGTATCCGTTTGCTCGTACGTGACGCGGAGCTGCAACCAAAACTCGGCTGCAACGTCACGGCCGCGTCCCGGATGGGAATCGTAAGGCGCATTCGGACAGAGAGGTTCTAAGAACGCAGTTCCTGTAACTACGCCTCCCGAGTTTAGTCATCAGAACTAGCCTTCGCCTTCGGTGTGCGTTCGTACATGGGGGAGGACCTCGTTAGGGACCATGTGTGACGCAATCGTCGCGTCAGACAAATTTATGCCCCAGATCATCTGATACAAACCTGAGGTTTCTCATCTCTTTTATTCAAAGCTATTATGAAGCTGCTTACCAGCTTTCCCTTGTTTATCTTTTGTTGAAGTGCGCCCGGACACTTTAGAGGACGGTCCGTCCACTAAAGTGTCCGGCGGCAGCCGCAGATTCTACTGCTGTACTTTCAGCTGTGTTTGGTCATTAAATCAGTAAAAAAATAATCACTTTTGGACTTTTCAGAATAGTTTGGGATTGGGGACGTGTTCCAATTATGATGGATTTAATCATGAATTGGTACGCTCCTGTTGGAATAGTTCTTGTTGTTATTACGATCTCAGTAAACAGTTGTATCAGCTGTGGGACTTCTTAAATATGGCGGCTGGAAAAAGTGGAAGTCACGCAAGGGGCGGGGCTTACCTGTTCTACCAATCACCAAACATCTACGTATTTCAGTTCCTATGGAAACCTGAAAAGACCCTGCCTCGGAGGAGGAGCTAAAAGGTTCTAGGAACTGAGGTCCGAGGTTCCTGGTTCCTGTGTATCCGAATGCGTTAAAAAAACGGACCGGTTCCTGAAAAGGTTCTAGGAACTCCAGAAGGTTCCTACAGTCCGAAAGCGCCTTTACATGCTGCTGTTTCTGAGCCCCGAAACGCTTCTGAGCAGTGACGACTTGAAAATGCGCATAATGAATGTTGGTGTGAGTCAGAAACGCAGATTTTTAAGCTCTAAAACTTACGTTGTGTGTCTGAAAACCCTTTTTTAAAAGATCTAATCATGTCAATCGTGTCTTCATCTTTATTGAAAATGTAAGTGGAAGGATTCACACAGAAATGTGGCTTTCTGCCTGTAAATGGGATGAAAGCAGAGCAGGAGATGTGGCTGTGATGTAATTACAGCTGTGGAAATGCAGCAGAGAAGCAGGACGACTGTGCACGTCTGATACGGACGGAAAGGAGCGGTGTCGACCAGAAATCGGCGCGTTTCCGCGTGCAGGGTTCCCAGATGAGCCGGCTCGGCCTCGGCCGGGACGCCGCGGCGTTCTGACGCGTGTTCCTGGGTTTCAGATGGGTGTCGGTGCTGCAGAACAGCAAGGAGGAGGCGCTCAACAAGGCCTTCAAAGGCGACCAGGACGAAGGAGAGAACAACATCGTGCAGGAGCTCACCAAGGCCATCGTAGAGGAGGTGAAGAGGATGAGCGGCAACGACAGCTGCTGCGACTGCGGAGCTGCAGGTCAGGACGTGGACGCTGATGCTGTTCTCATGCTGCCGTGGGGGGGTTGGGGACGTTCTCTGTGGGCGGCAGAGATGCTGCAGCAGCTGCTTCATTCCTCACATGTTTGAGCCGGTCAGACGGGTTTAGGGGAAGTTTGCTTCTGCAGGAAAACGTCCCCGAGTTGTCGGTCCATCAGAGGATGTCTTTCACCGCAGCACGGTTCAGTCACAGCCGCATTTAACCTCTTCCTGACTGGAGCCCAGAGGTGGAAAAACCTGGTCCAGAAAGTAAAACCCGTCCAGCAGTCCTTCCAACCAAGCAGCTGAATTTCCTTTAGCATATCTGCTCTGCAGGTACATGAGCCCGTAGGAGGGACACCTGGTCTGAGGCCCCGCCCACACGAAGTCAAACTCCGGTCAAATTCACAGATTTTTCACCAAACCAGCCTCTGAAAGCCGGCATTTCAGGGGTTTTTATCAAGCCTTCAGAGTGTGAAGATTTTTAAAAACGCTGTTTTCACGGTTTCATCTTTAAAGGAACATTCCACCCACAGAATGATGTAACTTTATCCTCCACCCCCCCTCATGGTGAGAAAGACTCTGCAGCACTTTTTTAATATCTCAAATGCAGCCGGTGATCAGGAAGGCTTCTCGTTTCCCCCCGACTTTCATATAATGGAGTTCACCGGGGTCCGAGCCAAAAAGGTCCATAAAAGTCCACAAAAACTTGTCAATATTCCTCCATACTGCTCGTCCAATGTAATCCAAGTGTCCTGAGTGGGTAGCGTCCAGAATTTACTGGAAACGACGTCATTTAGGAGATTTTTAGAGCCTAAACAGTAGAACATCTTACTTCAGCGAAGCTGAATCTAATCAGTACTACATCAGTACTACATCAGTACTACATCCCATCTCCCACAAGCACACTGATGCGCGTTCATGAAACTACGGAAGCCGCGGCAGACGAGATCGCGCGTTCTCTTTTTCTTTCTTTCTTCGTTTTAAATCAATATCAACCCCTCTTGTGTTTGTCTGCAGCTCTGTCGCTCTTAGCACAATGTAAACAGCAAATTTCTTCTTCTACGCTTGTATTATTGGCAGATTAGGCTCTGAACACCGAGGCTTCCGTAGTTTTGTGAATGTGCATATAAGCGCTTCGCTGAAGTACGATGTAGTACTGTTTAGGCTCCAAAAATCTACTAAATGATGGTTTCCAGTAAATTCTGGACGCTACCCACTCAGGACACTTGGATTACATTGGACGAGCAGTATGGAGGAATATTGACACGTTTTTGTGGACTTTAAGGACCTTTTTGGCTCGGACCCCGGTGAACTCCATTATATGAAAGTTGGGGGGAACGAGAAGCCTTCCTGATCGCCGGCTGCATTTGAGATATTAAAAAGTGCTGCAGAGTCTTTCTCACCATGAGGGGGGTGGAAGATAAAGTTACATCATTCTGTGGGTGGAATGTTCCTTTAAACTCTGACCGCATTTTTTTTCTTCCACACATGCGTCATAGCTTCACCTCCAAACACGTAGATCGGAGTTTTCGGTTTGGTTGTTTAACGTTGTAACCACATCACCTGTTTTTACCTGCTTTTGCTGCAGCACCACAGCGCCACCTACAGGTCGGGCGTACATGTTGCAGCGTTTCCGTGCATTCATGTGGTCCATCACATTTATTTTACGTCTCCGTCTTTAAGACAAACGGTCTGGAAAATATGAGTGTTTCGCGTTCGTTTTCATTCGTGTGGACATGGTCTAAATGTGCAGGCAGATCCAAAACCACAACAGGGTTTTCACTTCCTGGACCAGGTTTTCCCACCTCGGCCTGAAGCAGCATGACGGGAGAAAGACCACCAAAATGTTTCTCCCTTCGTCAGGAGCTCCACATTTTGTTTCTGTTTCATCTTTTTCTCTTTGTGATGTTTTGTGGCTCATCTTCCTCCTCCTCTTCCTCCTCCTCCCCAGGCCCCACCTGGCTCTCCACCAACCTCGGGGTGCTGATCTGCATCGAGTGCTCGGGGATCCACAGGGAGATGGGGGTCCACTACTCCAGGATCCAGAGTCTGGACCTGGATGTCCTGGGGACCTCAGAGCTGCTGGTGAGACCACTTCACTGTCCCCCGTAAAGAAACGGAAAGCAGAGTGTTGGTTCAGAGGTTTTCGGTTTTCCAGGATGTCGGTGACCTTGAACGCAGCACAGCTGATGTGTGTTTGTTTGTTTTAGTTGGCGAAAAACGTGGGAAATGCCAGCTTCAACGAGATCATGGAGGCCGATCTGTCGGCGCAGGATGTGACCAAACCAGAACCGAGCAGCGACATGTAGGTGACGGGCGACTTTCTGAGTCGCTTTTGAAGGAAGCAGATCTTTTTTATTATCATTTTTGTTATAAAATGTACATTTATAAACAAGAAAAGTAGCATTGTGATACAGTTTGAGAGAAAAAAGGAGAAAAAAGAGACAATTTCTCAAAGATTTATATATATAAAGTGTATATTTATATACACAGTCGTCCTCAAAATTATTCACACCCTCCCATAAAAGAAGGAAAAATATCAGCTCAGTGAAATAAGATGAAATTGGCTAAATAAAAATTCTGTGTAAATCATGATGGGGGATTGGACCCGGTTGGTTTTTATCAATGATCAATCTGACCTAAATTTTTCTATCTGTTAGGCGCTCAGAGGTGACATTGTCATGCGTTGACGCTATGCAGATAGTTGAGTTAAATTAAATCAAATTAAATCAAATTTTATTTATTTTACTTTATTTTATTTTAATTAAATTAAATTAAATTAAATTTAAATTTATTTTATTTTATTTTATTTTATTTTATTTTATTTTATTTTATTTTATTTTAATTAAATTAAATTAAATTGACAAAGATTTTGAACAGAAATATTAAAAACAAACACACAATAAAACAAGGATCGTGATGAGGCTCCGAAGCTTTGTTGAGCAACGCTTTGAGACGATCACTGCTGTCAGGTGTTTCTGTAACGTCCAATCAGACGTCTGCACCTGCTGACAGGTATGTTGGTCCATGTTCATGAGAAAGATGCTCTGATGTGTCTGGGACAGTTTTGTTTGTTTTTTATTATTATTACTTTCAAAACCAATTCAAAACCAATATTTTGTTTCACTAAATTATAATTTATTATATTTTTATTTATTAATAGTTTCTTTAGTTTCCTGTTATTTGAATTACCAATGTGAATTTAGCCTTTTTTATTTAATTGGAGGGTGTGAATAATATGAAGAATATGTACATACATATACACATATAGGTATATATATTCAGAAACACAAACATATTAGCAGTTATTTGAGTGGCGGAGGTTAATAATAAGCTGATCCTTGGAAAAAGAAATGAATGAAGAAAGCATCAACAGAGAAAAGCAAAGTCTAAAAGGTAAATTGATGAATTATCATAATAATTTGTATATTTACAAAATTTGTGAAAAAAAAAGTTTTAAATTAGTGATAATGATAAAAAAAAAAAAGTTACAAAATCTGGAATAACAGTGATATTAATATTAAGCAGCATCATTATAATAATTATCATTAGGGATGCACAATATAATCGCCCCCTAACGGTATCGGCCTATATCAACCTTAAAACTGAGTATCGGACATCGGCCACCCCACCGATATTTAACCGAAACCGATATTTAACCGATATTTAACCGATGTTTCTAAAGTTTAAAAAACTTCTTCAAAAACTTCTTTTTAACAGACTTTAAAAACTTCTAAAGAGTAAGGGGGGTATTGATACACTGAAATATCACGATATTCTCATATGCTGATATGTTGATATTTTAAAAAACAGTATCGATCTATTTAATGAAATCTCACGATATTTCATTGTTCTGTTAGGAAATCTTGCGAGAATTCTCAAAATTTCATATTTTTATATGCTGGTATCATATTAACATTCAAAAACGCAGTATCGATCTATTTTACTCACAAAATCTTGCGATATTTCAACGTTCTGTTTTGAAATCTTGTGAGAATTCATGAAATATCATGAGATTTTGTAACAGAACGATGAAATTTCGCTAGATTTTGTTAGTAAAATAGATCGATACCGCTTTTTTTAATATTGATTCGATATCAGCATATGAAAATATCCTGATATTTCAGAGTATCGAAAATTTTTTCAAAGTGTCCGAAACGGAACTGCTATTTGCAACGTCTGCTTATTTGTTTCAGCTTTAATATCGGTATTGATATCGGATATCGGCCAAAATCCCAATACTGTGCATCCGTAGTCGTCGTAGTTCTGATTGCTGCGGTGAAAATGCTTTTGAAGTGAAGGAGGCGGGTCTGAAGGCGACTCTGTGTCCATCAGGCAGACGAGGAAGGACTTCATCACCGCCAAGTACACGGAGAAGCGCTTCGCCCGCCGGCTGAGCGGCGACGCCGAGTCCAGGCTGCAGCGTCTGTACGAGGCCGTCAGGAACCGCGACATCCTGACGCTCATCCAGGTCTACGCTGAGGGGGCGGACCTGATGGAGTCCGTGCCCCAGCCCAGCGAGCACGTACGACCACACACATGCACGGCGGGGGAAATGCTGCAGAGCGGGTTCCTGATTCAGACTCACCGTGTCTTTCAGGAACCCGGGGAGACGGTGCTGCACCTGGCGGTCCGGATGGTGGACAGGAACTCCCTCCACATCGTGGACTTCCTGGCCCAGAACAGGTAACGGCCGCACGCCCTCAGCTGGAAAAGCTGCGAGGCTTTTGCGGAAGTTTCCGTTGGTCACGACTGTGTGTGTGTTTCAGTCCGAACCTGGACAGACAGACGTCCAGAGGAAGCACGGCGCTGCATTACTGCTGCCTGACGGACAACAGCGAGTGTCTGAAGCTGCTGCTGAGAGGAAAAGCTTCCGTTTCCACCAGTAAGAACTCCAACGGCCGCGTTCAGCAGCCTCCCCGATGCGTCCCTCAGAAAATGTCCCACATGTCCCAAATGTTCGCCTGAACGCCGAGGCGGAGGCGGAATAATGAACATTATGATACATCGTTATGGAGAATAAATGCAGGAAACAACTATCCTTTTATGAAAGATCAAATTATTATTTAATACCTCATAAACGTTCTCACAGAGCCCCCTGGTGGCCACAGATAAAACTACCTTTAAACCACTGATCATATAAGAGTGAATGAATGAAAGACACGCGTCCCCTGATGAGATGAGTAACACGGGGACCACCAGCTCTGGACCGCGTAGACCAGGGTCCTGCAGGTTTTAGATGTTTCCCTGATTAAAATTAAACGGGTCTTCAGGGTTTGTTGTTCAGCTCTGTACAAGCCTTTTAAAGACGATAACGTAACTTTCTGACCATAGCCCTATAAGCCGTTGCATATATTTGATATGGTTTTAAAAACCTTGATCTGAGATTTGCATATTTATGGTAAAACTTTGTTAAAACTCTGTTGTACACAACCTGATACACCTGATGGAGGAGGAGAAGGCTACACAACAATAATTTTGACATAATGCACAGCAATAAATGGTTTATTACAAAAATGTTTTTGTTCATTTTTTCCCCATATTTTGTTAAAGGGCCGAATAAAGACTTAAGATTAAAAAAAATAGAATTTTCTCCCATTTTTTCTTGGTTTGGGCTTTAAAGGGTTAAAGGCATATGCCCCCCGCCCCCTGGGTGAAAGTGAGCCTCCCCCCGCAGTCCCCTGAGTTGAACAAATGGGCAGAAGTGTTTTCTAACCGACCCAGTCATCCTCTGAATCTGGCAGCACTGACTTTAGCTTAGCTTAGCATAGTTGCTGTAATCGGGTGGTTCCAACTAGCATCACCTGATGAAAGTGAACTAACTTGACATTTTTTCCAATTACGTTTCGTGACCCGCACATTCAATAGCAAAGGCTGCTTGCTACTATCCGCGGTGCTTCCCCGTCATTAGCCTGTACTTCCACGGCATATAGCTCCCCTACTGAATGTCGTCTAGTCAGTCCTTTCATGTGAAATCGGCTTCTCGTTTGGAATTAATCAGAATAACGTAATTGGAAAAAAATCTCGAGTTAAAGGAACATTCCACCCACAGAATGATGTAACTTTATCTTCCACTCCCCCTCATGGTGAGAAAGACTCTGCAGCACTTTTTTAATATCTCAAATGCAGCCGGTGATCAGGAAGGCTTCTCGTTTCCCCCCAACTTTCATATAATGGAGTTCACCGGGTCCGAGCCAAAAAGGTCCATAAAGTCCACAAAACTTGTCAATATTCCTCCAAACTGCTCGTCCAATGTAATCCAAGTGTCCTGAGTGGGTAGCGTCCAGAATTTACTGGAAACCATCATTTAGTAGATTTTTAGAGACTAAACAGTAGAACATCGTAGTTCCCCGATGCGTCCATGAGAGTTCAGGACACTACGGAAGCCTCTGCAGACCAAACCAGACGAGATCGCGCGTTCTCTTTTTCTTTCTTTCTTTGTTTTAAATCAATATCAACCCCTCTTGGACCCTCTTGTGTTTGTCCCGGTTTGTCTGCAGCTCTGTCACTCTTAGCACAATGTAAACAGAGAAGTTCTTCTTCTATTCTTGTATTATCGGCAGAGTAGGCTCTGAACGCCGAGGCTTCCGTAGTATCGTTTACTCTCATGGACACGCTTTGCAGCAGATACACGTTCTACTGTTTAGTCTCTAAAAATCTACTAAATGACGTCGTTTCCTGTAAATTCTGGACGCTACCCACTCAGGACACTTGGATTACATTGGACGAGCAGTTTGGAGGAATATTGACAAGTTTTTGTGGACTTTTATGGACCTTTTTGGTTCAGTCGTTGGTGGAAAATGACCCCCCCCCCCCCCCCCCCCCCCCCCCCCCCCCGTTTCGCCGGCTGCATTTGAGATATTAGGAGGACCATCATTCTGTGGGTGTACTGTCCCTTTAAAACTCTGCGTTCTGGGCTTGTTTGACGGTACAGTGACATCTGTTATGACATAAAAGTCACTATTTAAACAAAACTGTCACCATCAATGTTATTTCCACCTTAAATGATGTAAAATCTTGCTGTCAGAGGAGGGAATGCTCCTTTAGAGCGGCCTGACGTCAGGATGAGGCGACGGGGAAACGGATGGAAGTTTTACTGGAAGGAAATGAACGTTCGTGCTGCTCCTGAATGTCTGAACAGCTGAATCTGTTTCCACAGCAAACGAAGCCGGAGAAACTCCGCTGGACATCGCAAAGCGTCTGCGACACAGTCACTGCGAGGAGCTGGTGAGATCAAGTCCTGTCAGAAACCCGTTTCCCGTCCGCTCAGAAGCTGCTTGTTTTACTGCAAACGTGCGCTCGTCCTCACAATTATTCATGACTTCCCATCAAATACGAAAAAATCTGCTGTCAGTGAAAAACGCTGAAACTGACAGAAGCGATAATCCAAAAAAATGATATGAAAATCATGGCTTGTGGTTTACCAGTAATGTTAAAAACAAACAAACAAAAAACAAGTAAACAAGCATGATTGAACTAAAATGCTGAGCACTTTGAGACAATCAGGTGTTTCTGTAACGTCCAATCAGACGTCTGCACCTGTTAACAGGTATGTTGGTCCATGTTTGTCTGGGACAGTTTTGTTTGTTTTTTTATTTTATTCGTTTTTTTCAACTAAATTCCAAAGCGATGTTTTATTTCACTACATTATAATTTAGTAAATTTTTATTTATTATTACTTTATTTAGTTCCATGTTATATGAATTATTATTGTGAACTTTGCATTTTCTTTAATTGTGGGGTATGAATAATTTTGAGGACAACCATAGATGGATGGATGGATGGATAGATAGATAGATAGATAGATAGATAGATAGATAGATAGATAGATAGATAGATAGATAGATAGATAGATAGATAGATAGATAGAGGGTGAAGTTGATAGATATCAACTTCAAATTTTACTCTTTATGTTGAAAATAAACTCAATTCAGATTCAATCAGCTTCAGTGATGAGTCTGATTTTAGTTTTTGTGTTTTTGTGGCCAAAGATGAAGGAAATGAAGGATTTTAAGGAATCCTGCAGTAATTACCAGTAACGGATTATCTCACTGGTATTAATTCATTTTAAAACTTCTAAAGGTGGGAAAAATATTAATACACTGAAATATTGTGATATCTATTTTACTTACTAAATGTTGCAATATTTCATAGTTCTGTTATGAAACCTTGTGAGAATTCACAAAACTTTCGCAATATTTTAATATACTGATATCATATTGACATTTAAAAACGCGGTATCGATCTATTTTACTGACGAAATCTCGCATAAGTTCATCGTTCTATTACGAAATCTTGCGAGAATTCACGAAACATCGTGAGATTTTGTAACAGAACGATGAAATCTTGCAAGATTTTGTAAGTAAAATAGATCGATTTCCTATTATTTTAATGAAGGCTAGTTCATTTTCTTTATTACAGTTTTATCATTATTTCAGACTCATTGGTTTGAATTTGTTGGCCAGATTTAACATGAATTCAATTCAATTAATTCATGGAAAACCCCTGAAGATGCAACATCTCGTTTACAAGGGGACCAAAAAACTTGTTTCCATGAACCGGGAAGTGAAGAAACTTCCAGGAAGTTGGGTAAAGTCATGGGTAATTATTGAAATTTACAAACAGCTGTAGTGGACATCCACTAGAGGAAAATGAAGAAAGCTCCTCTTCAGGAATTTTATTGGAATATCTGGGACACATAAGATCTTGTTTTAAAGGTACAGTGTGTAAGAATTACTGACATCTAGTGGTAAAGATGGGTATTGCAAGAAAAGATGTTTTCTTTCAAATGACTTCATGTTCTAAGCACTGTAGTGAATGTATGGTGGCTGTTAGTGGCCAAAATTCGCCCAGACATAAATGTTTTTTATCTGTGAGTGGATCAGTGGTCTCAGGTCTATGACTGGACTATGAGGAACTATTTTCAATGTCTTTTAAGTCATTACTGATCTCAAACAGTCTCTAACTCCCATTAAACAAAGCTGCTACAGCGGTTTTAAAGTTCAGAGGGTTCTCACCTCACACACATTGTTTTGTCCATTCAGGGACACCGTAGTAAAAACAGTGGAACAAATATGGCCGCCTCCACATGTGCACCGCACAGCAAGTAGATATAAATGAGTCATTCTAAGAAAACAAACATATAACAGCTGTTCTTGTGCAGCAATTACATATCTATAGAAACACAGTTTTGAATTATATATCACATTTTTCTGCTATTGACCTTTGATTTTTTACATACTGTACCTTTAAAGAGAAACATTTCAGTGAGATATAGGAACTTGTTTTAAGACAAATGCATCTTTTTTCAAAAAATTCTATCAAGAAACTTTATTATGTCCCACTGGCTGATTATTTTTGCTTATTACAAGCAAAAAAAAAATTTTTTTTTTACTTATTTTAAGAGCGGCCGAGATATTTCTGCTTCTAATAAGCAAAAAAAATCTCCAAATAGAGCAGTCTGCCCGACTATCTCAGGAAGAAAAATGGATAGAAGTTCATTTCACTACAGAAACCGTCAACAAACGGGGTCAGACTCAGAAAAATGTTCCTGAATGTAAAACTGGGAAGACTTTGAATCTTCTACACTGCAAAAACTCAAATCTTAGCAAGTTTATTTTTCTTATTTCTAGACAAAATATCTCATCACAGTCAAAATAAGACAAAATTGCTTAGAGAGAAACATTTCAGTGAGATATAAGATCTTATTTCAAGATCTTTTTGCTTGTAATAAACAAAAAAAATCTGCCAATGGGGGAAGCTAAATTTTCTTGATGTCTTCAAATGAGATGCATTGTCTCAAAACAAGATCTTACATCTTACCGAAATGTTTTATTTAAGCAATTTTGTCTTATTTTGAGTGTGATGAGATATTCTGTCTGGAAATGAGAAAAATCTTCTTGCTCAGATTTGAGTTTTTGCAGATCCAGAAACATCAGTGATGATTAGAAATGAACATGAACGCTGAACTTTAGCGGAAGTTTGTCTCACGTGAAGCTTTTCTTTCTGTCTGTCTGTCTGTTTGTGATTCTTCCCTCGCTGAATCAGCTGACTCAGGCTCAGACGGGGAAATTCAACGTCCACGTTCACGTGGAGTACGAGTGGCGTCTCCAAAACGAGGCCCTGGACGAGAGCGAGGACGAGATGGAGGACAAGGTGGGTGGGTTTCGTGTCCCCGGGCCGCCGTGCGTCCAGCTCCCCGCTGTGGTTGGGGGTGTGAGTGTGTGTCCGGTGTGTGTCCCGCAGCCCATCTCCAAGGACCGGCCGGTCAGCTGCTTCGTGCCCGGCAGCGGCCCCGTGCAGCCCAACCTGGCGGCGCTGGCCCGGGACGCCGCCTTCGTGGCGCGGGACAAACAGAGGCCTCCCATCCCGAGCAGCATGATCAGCAACGAGACCTACGGGACCATGCTGGACCTGAACCTGCCGCCGCCGGGGCCCACCCCCCCGCTGCCCCCCAGGGCTCCAAACAGAGGTCGGGCTGCGTTCAGAGCCGTGTTTGTTGTTGGTATCGTCACGTGAACGTCTCACCTGGTTCTCCGTCCTCTCAGGACCTGGAGTCTCTAAGCCTGAAGGCATGGAGACGGTGGGAAGACAGCGTTCGTCCTCCGACCCCCCCATCCCCCTGACGCCTGAGAGGAACTCCTCCATGTATGGTGAGCGTCACTTCTTCTGCTTCTCCTTGTTGTCTCGTGAGCAGTTTGTGGACTTCGTACCTTCTGCCTGACAGTCCGTACTCGGGGTTCAGTGTATCCTACACTGCAAAAACTCAAATCTGACCAAGTAGATTTTTCTCATTTCTAGTCGAAATATCTCATCACACTCTAAATAAGACTAAATTAATGAAGCAGAAACATTTCAGTGAGACACAGGAACTTGTTTTGAGGCAACGCATCTTATTTCAAGAAATCTTATCAAGAAAATTTTACTTGTTGCATCAGCAGAATTTTTTTTGCTTATTACAAGCAAAAAAAAATGTAAATATCTAAATATCTTATTTTAAGAGTGGCCAAGATTTTTTTTTGCTTGCAAAAAAATTCTGCCAATACAACAAGCAAAATTTTCTTGATATTTCTTGAAATAAAATGCGTTGCCTTAAAGGACCAATATGTAAAAAATCAAAGGTTAATGGCTGAAAAATTAGATATTATATAATTTCTATTTCTGTGTAATCGCTGCACTAGAACAGCCGTTATATGTTTATTTTCTTAGAATGAGTCATTTATATCTACTTGCTGGAGGGTGCACATATGGAGGCGGCCATATTTGTTCCACCATTTCTACTACGGTGTCCCTGAATGGACAAAAGAATGTGAGTGAAGTGAGAACCTCTGAACTTTAAAACTGCTGAAGCAGCTTTGTTTAACGGGAGTTAGAGACTGTTTGGGATCAGTAATGCCTTAAAAGTAGGGATGCACGATATAATCGGCCCCCTATCGATATCGGCCTTAAAACTGAGTATTGGACACCAGCCACTGCACCGATATTTAACCGATCAGCCCACTCTTTCTAAAGTCTTTAAAAAAACACACACACACACAAACCTCTTCTTCTTCAAAAACTTTTTTTACAGACTTTAAAACTTCTAAAGACTAAGGGTGGAAAAAATATTGATACACTGAAATATTGTGATATTTTCATTTGCTATGATAGACATTAAAAAACATGATATCTATTTTACTTACTAAATGTTGCAATATTGCATCGTTCTGTTATGAAACCTTGTGAGAATTCACAAAACTTTAATATGCTGATATCATATTGACATTTAAAAACGCGGTATCGATCTATTTTACTGACGAAATCTCGCGTAAGGTCATCGTTCTATTACGAAATCTTGCGAGAATTCACGAAATATCGTGAGATTTTGTAACAGAACGATGAAATCTTGCAAGATTTTGTAAGTAAAATAGATCGATACCACATTTTTAAATATCGATTTCCTATTGGCATATGAAAATATTGCAATATTCCAGTGTATCGATATTTTTTTCCACCTGTATGTTTCAAAGTGTTGGAAACGAATAACAAAACTGCTATTTGAAATGACTGCTTATTTTTTTCACCTTTAATATCTGTATCTATATCGGTTATGAGTATCGGCCACCCCACCGATATTAAACGGATCACCCTGCTCTTTCTAAAGTCTAAAAAAACCCATAAACCTCTTCTTCTTCAAAAACTTATTTTTTACAGACTTTAAAACTTCTAAACACTAGGGGTGGGAAAAATAACGATACACTAAAATATTGCGATATTTTCATTTGCTGATATATTGACATTTAAAAACATGGTATCTATTTTACTTACGAAATGTTGCAATATTTCATTGTTCTGTTATGAAACCTTGTGAGAATTCACAAAAATTTTGCAATATTTTAATATGCAGATATCATATTGACATTTAAAAACGAGGTATCGATCTATTTTACTGACGAAATCTCGCATAAGTTCATCGTTCTGTTAAGAAATTTGCAAGAATTCACGAAATATCGTGAGATTTTGTAACAGAACGATGAAATATTGCAAGATTTTGTACGTAAAATAGATCGATACCGCATATTTAAATATCGATTTCCTATTGGCATATGAAAATATTGCAATATTCCAGTGTATTGATATTTTTTCCCACCTCTATGTTTCAAAGTGTCGGAAACAAATAACAAAACTGCTATTTGAAATGATTTTTTTTTTCACCTTTAATATCGGTATGTATATCGGTTATCGGCCACATGAGTTTTTAAAATATCGGCATATCGGATATCGGCCAAAATTCCAATGTTGTGCATCCCTACTTAAAAGATATAAAAAATAGTTCCTCATAGTCCAGTCATAGAAAACATTAGAAAACATCTTTTCTTGCAATACTCATCTTTACCACTAGATGTCAGTAATTTTTACAGACTGTACCTTTAAAACAAGATCTCATATCTGAAATGTTTCTCTTTCAGTGATTTTGTCTCATTTTGAGTGTGACGACATATTTCTGCTGGAAATGACACATTTGAGTTTTTGCAGTGTGTTAAAACTCTACTTGTGGTCTCGGTTTTTCTCCCAGTGCTCCCAGCAGCCCCCCCTCCTCCTCCGCCCAATAAGAGATCCAGCGTGCTGGAAACCAAAACCGGGTCTGCCAAGAACACGCCCCTCCCCCCTCTGCCTCCCCCTCCATCAGGACTCCCTCCTGTCCCACATCTGCCTCCAGTACCACCACCACCTGACTACAGAGCTCCACTGCTCCCCCCAGCTGTCCCGAGCCACCAGGCCAGCAGACCAGCGGGACCACCGGGACCACCAGGACCACCGGGACCACCAGGACCACCGGGACCACCGGGACCACCAGGACCCAAGTCCCCCAAATCCCCCAAATCTCTGACCGGGTATGAACTGAATCTGCCTGTTTGGTACTGGTCTTTGAAAACTGGACTGGACCAGACTCTGGTCGGACCAGAAGACTAAAAACCGAATCCAGTTTGAGTTTTTTTTTCTCTGATTTCAGATCCGGGAAAAATCCTCCTAAGAGACCTCCAGTCCGGACCGGATCCGTGGCCAGACAAGGTCCGCAAACCCACACCTTCTTATAACGGATGAAACGGCCCCCCCAGAACCTGGACCTCTACAGGTCTGATGGAGGGACCGGTCCTCCCCAGAACCTGGACCTCTACAGGTCTGATGGAGGGACGGATCCTCCCCAGAACCTGGACCTGAACAGGTCTGATGGAGGGACGGGTCCTCCCCAGAACCTGGACCTCTACAGGTCTGATAGGGGGACGGATCCTCCCCAGAACCTGGACCTGAACAGGTCTGATGGAGGGACGGGTCCTCACCAGAACCTGGACCTCTACAGGTCTGACGGAGGGACGGGTCCTCCCCAGAACCTGGACCTCAGCAGGTCTGATGGAGGGACGGGTCCTTCCCAGAACCTGGACCTCTACAGGTCTGATAGGGGACGGATCCTCCCCAGAACCTGGACCTCTGCAGGTCTGATGGAGGGACGGATCCTCCCCAGAACTTGGACCTCTGCAGGTCTGATAGGAGGGACGGGTCCTCCCCAGAACCTGGACCTCAGCAGGTCTGATAGGGGGACGGGTCCTTCCCAGAACCTGGACCTCTACAGGTCTGATAGGGGGACGGGTCCTCCCCAGAACCTGGACCTCAGCAGGTCTGATGGAGGGACGGGTCCTTCCCAGAACCTGGACCTCTACAGGTCTGATAGGGGGACGGATCCTCCCCAGAACCTGGACCTCTGCAGGTCTGATGGAGGGACGGGTCCTCCCCAGAACTTGGACCTCTGCAGGTCTGATGGAGGGACGGATCCTCCCCAGAACCTGGACCTCTACAGGTCTGATGGAGGGATGGGTCCTCCCCAGAACCTGGACCTCTGCAGGTCTGATGGAGGGACGGGTCCTCCCCAGAACCTGGACCTCTACAGGTCTGATGGAGGGACGGGTCCTCCCCAGAACCTGGACCTCTACAGGTCTGATGGAGGGACGGATCCTCCCCAGAACCTGGACCTCTACAGGTCTGATGGAGGGACGGGTCCTCCCCAGAATCTGGACCTCTACAGGTCTGATGGAGGGACGGGTCCTCCCCAGAACCTGGACCTGAACAGGTCTGATGGAGGGACGGGTCCTCCCCAGAACCTGGACCTCTGCAGGTCTGATGGAGGGACGGGTCCTCCCCAGAACCTGGACCTCTGCAGGTCTGATGGAGGGACGGATCCTCCCCAGAACCTGGACCTCTGCAGGTCTGATGGAGGGACGGGTCCTCCCCAGAACCTGGACCTCTGCAGGTCTGATGGAGGGACGGATCCTCCCCAGAACCTGGACCTCTGCAGGTCTGATGGAGGGACGGGTCCTCCCCAGAACCTGGACCTCTACGGGTCTGATGGAGGGACGGGTCCTCCCCAGAACCTGGACCTCTACAGGTCTGATGGAGGGACGGATCCTCCCCAGAACCTGGACCTGAACAGGTCTGATGGAGGGACGGGTCCTCCCCAGAACCTGGACCTGAACAGGTCTGATGGAGGGACGGGTCCTCCCCAGAACCTGGACCTCTGCAGGTCTGATGGAGGGACGGGTCCTCCCCAGAACCTGGACCTCTACAGGTCTGATGGAGGGACGGGTCCTCCCCAGAACCTGGACCTCTACAGGTCTGATGGAGGGACGGGTCCTCCCCAGAACCTGGACCTGAACAGGTCTGATGGAGGGACGGGTCCTCCCCAGAACCTGGACCTCTACGGGTCTGATGGAGGGACGGGTCCTCCCCAGAACCTGGACCTGAACAGGTCTGATGGAGGGACGGGTCCTCCCCAGAACCTGGACCTATCAGGTCTGATGGTTTTCTAAAATGCAGTGTTTTGATAATGTAGAGATGATGTAATTTCTTATTACATCGTTGGACATTTATGACATTTTCAGGTCTTTAAAAAAGAAATAATGATGTAAAACTAACGAATCACGACCTCATAAAACAACAACAAACCAACAGAACAAATTAAAGTAACACTTTATTTTACAACGGTATGCATCAGTATTCACAACACCAAAAATGTTTTTACAACATCAGTCAGAATATTTTATTACATTAATTGCTCAAGTTTTTACATTTCTGGGTTTCGTTACATCTTGATTGAGTTAAATGCAAATTTTATTACATTTTCAGTAAATTATTTATTTTTTATTGGGAGCTACACTTGGACAAACTCTGTTTCCACATATTGTGCACAGTCGTCCTCAGAATCATTCAAACCCTCCAATTAAAGAAGGAAAAAAACAGCTGACAGTGAAATAAGTTCAAATTGACAAAAGTAATAATAAATAAAAATTCTATGAAAATTATGACGCTGATTTAGAATTGTGGTTCAACAGAAATATTAAAGACAAACACACAAAAAATAAAACAAGTAAACAAGCATGATGGGGCTCTGAAGCTAAAATGTTGAGCAACACTTTGAGCCAATCAGGTGTTTCTGTAACGTCCAATCAGACGTCTGCACCTGCTGACAGGTATGCTGGTCCATGTTCATGGAAACATGCTCTGATGTGCTTTGTTTGTTTTTTTATTATTATTATTTTCAACCACAATTAAAATTAAGTGTTTTATTTCACTAAAATATAATTTTTAAAATTTTTATTATGAGTTTTTTAGTTTCCTGTTGTTTGAATGACTCTTGTGAATTTCGCCGTTTGGTTGGAGGGTGTGAGTCATTTTAAGGACGAGTGTATATTTATGTTTGCATGTTTGATAAATCACTGCAGGCGTTTCTTGTTTCCGTGGAAACATAAAAGCTCATCAGAGCCGTCGTCTGACTGCAGATCAGGTCAAATGTCCAGATAAGTCGTTTTTTAAAAAGTTCACTCCAAACATCCAAATTCAGCTCGTGATGATGAACCGCAGCTGCTTCCTCCCAAAGACGGCGAGGATTTTAGTTTAAAGTCGTTTTAAAGTTACTGATTCCACACAAATGTTGTTTCGTGACTTTAATCATCACAAAACCTGATTACTGCATTTTTATTTCCCGCATGCACGAAGTTGCATCACACAAACAAAATCATTTCCTTTGCTGCTTTTTCTTCTTCTGCAGCTCTTCAGTCGAAATCTGCTCAGAGTTCAGCTCCTCCGACGCCCAAACCCAGAACCGCCTTCACCGTAAGTCCCGGGTGGACGCTGTCCTCCAGCCTCGTGCTCGTCCTCAGCAGGTTCTGCTTCCTGTTTATACGTGTGTGTGCGTGTGCGTGTGTGTGTGTGCGTGTGCAGAAGCAGAAGCCTCAGAGGGTGAAGGCCATCTACAACTGTTCTGCTGATAATCCAGATGAGCTGACGTTCAATGAAGGCGAGGTGATCGTGGTGGAGGGGGAGGAGGACAACGAGTGGTGGGTGAGTGTCCGACACTTCCAGCTGTGGAAACACATCTGCACTCGCCGGAAACCTGAGATCAATTCCCCAATATTCTCAGATGAATCCTAGTTATATTCCCAAATGTATCGTAGACACATTCCCCGATATATCCAAGATGTTTTTGCAGATATATTCAGATGGATCCTAGTTATATTCCCCTATACATCCAAGTTGTATTTCCAGATATATCCGAGATGGATCCCAGTTAAATTCCCTGATATAACCTAAATAGATCCAAGAAATATTCCCAGATGGATCTTAGATGAATCCTAGATGTATTCCCGAAATATCCAAGATGTATTTCCAGATATATCCGAGGTGGGTCCCAGTGATATTCCCTGATGTATCCTAAATAGGTCCAAGATATATTCCTAGATCTATCCTAGATGTATTCCTAGATATTTTCCAAGATGTATCCAAGACATAATCCCAGATATATTCCCCAATACATCCAAGATGCATTTCCAGATATATTCAGATGGATCCTAGTTATAGTCCCAGATATATCCTATATATATTCCCAAATGTATCCAAGATACAATCCTAGATGTATTCCTAAATATATTCCCAGATTAATCCCAGATATATTCCCCGATACATCCAAGATACAATCCCAGATATATCCTAGATATATTCCCACATTGATCCTAGATATACAGTGTTCCTAGATGTATCTCTGGGATTCATGTCACCATGGTAACTGATCCTGGTAAACTAAGCAGCTCCACAGCAATGACCTCGACTCTTCTTCTGTGGTATGAAAACATCAGGTGACGTGGCTCCGCCTCCATCCGGGGGGGGTGGGGGGGGTGGAAACATGATCCAGTTTTTTTGCCGTTTTGTGGTTGTTTTGTGTAAAAAGTCACCTGAACGCGTTTCATTTGCTCCGGCGTGGCTCCGTGATCGGTTCCGCCTCCTGTCTGTGTTTCAGATCGGTCACATCGAAGCAGAGCCGACCAGACGAGGAGTGTTTCCCGTCACCTTCGTTCACTTCATCACAGAGTGATCCATCACTCCTCGCAGTGTTCACGTCAGAGTGGAACCAGGACCTCATCCTGGACCAGGTGTGAGCCTCCAGCCTGAGCTGAACATCCAGAACTCTGAAGACGTGAGCGCTGACCGCTGCTGGAGTTTGTCTGAAATCCGCCCGGATGTACGAAATTCTGGACAAATACGTGAAATCATTTCCCAGAGTGGAAACATGAAGCGAACAGCAGCAGAAGCAGATCTGTGAACACGCCACAGCAACATCGCTGCCCTCTGCAGGCGGACAGAGGCAACTACACGACAGAAAAGAACCTCAGACGTAGTTGGAGCCTGGTGGGATTTAAGTGTCTTTTAGGCTTATTTTTATTTTATATTAAAATAATCTCAGTCAGAAGCAACTAGAGGAAATACCAAAGATGACAGAGTCGTTTCTGAGCCGGAATTTCTTTCTTAACCTCCGAAATACAGTAATTAACTGGATGAACGGGTGATGAACCCCTTCACCTGAGACGGACCAGAACCTGAACGGAGATGTCGGCTGGGCTTCAAACTTGTCTCTTAACAAATATTTGGTTCTCTAAATTGATCATTAAGTATTAAACAAGCTTTTTGATGGATTTTACTGGCTTTTCTCTATTAAAAACTCTTAAAATGAAACTTTGCTCTTTCTTTGCGTCAGTTTGTCTTTAGTTTCTCATCTCACCGCGGTTCTTGCCGACCTCCTGGAGAGATGGGAATGTTTCTCAAGTAAAGGATTGCCAATCTGAAATGACACTAGAGGTTCTATTCCTGGACAAAGTGTTAACAGAGCTTATGGTGCATTTAAATAAAGTAAAGATAAAATTCAATATATTAATTGAACATTAAATAAAATATATTTAAATAAAATAAAGATAAAGTATTTTTCATTTCATTTCATTTAAGAAATTCATTTCTCCTCTAACATAACTTTTACCATAAACTGATAAAAACAAACATGAATAAATGGAGAAAATCTCAACTTTAGGTTGATTAGGGTGATTTTATGTGGAAAAATCTATTCATTTCTAATCTAAAAATGCATCACATTTGAATGAAAATTTCTGCAGTTTCAACATTTATGTGGTCCATGTCTTCATATTTAAGAAATAAGTGTATTAAATATTCTCAGACGTTCTAGTGTGATATCCAGAACCTTTTACCATCTCGTGGCCACAGGTAGGAATTAAAGCAAAAAGAACTCGCGAACATTTACTGTTGTAAATCTGTTTGTTCATCTGCTTAACTTGACCAACCCTCCATATTTAAGCAAAATTATTTTCTTTTATTTTTAACTTAAGTCAGACTCATAGACTGTAAATAGGTCAGACCTCAGAGGCCCATTAGCTCCGACTCTTAACTGTATCTAAACGTAATGTAGGTAATGAAATGTAAACATGTTTTTAAAGTTTAGAGAAATGGCCTTTACTCCCATTTCTAGTCACAGGTATGAATACGGACTCTGAAGTTTTCAAACTTGAGGAGATTTATTGTTTTAATGATTTTCGCTAGCAAAAAATGTATAACTCTCTATTAGTTTAGCATTTTCTTTAGCGTATTCTAGGACTTTTATTTGTTTAAGCCATTACCGGAAGTAAAACCGCGGTGTGACCTTTGCTAACTTTACACATTGTGTCTCCCTCTAGTGGCCACAACTTGTAACTGCATTTACTTATCAGAAAATCCGTAGAGCCTAACGTTAGTGAAATAGGAAACTGTATGACAGAAATAAGTTACGAAATCGTAGAAAAGATTTGTGCTAACCTAGTTTACAGTTTTCTGAAATAATTTTCGAACAGTTAAATAGATGGCACTGAAAAATAAAGATGCATTATCAGACTTTTAGAAATTAGGGGTATGTTACTGCCCTCTAGTGGCCACTTAACGTAATTACAAAGAAAGTTGTGAACAGAGCAAGAAGCACAAAGAAACGTTTAACTGCTGTTATTTGGTATTTCAGTCTTTGATTAAATACGGATAGATAGCTTAGAATAAATAAAAATAAGAGCTAATAATGACAAGTGACATGAAAAATGTTGAGTCCACAATAGTTAATAGAACCAGAAACCTTTATTATTATTATTATTTATTTTTAAGCCTTTATTTAACCAGATAAAAACCCACTGAGATCAATACCTCTTTCACAAGGGTGACATGGCCAAGAAAGGCAGCACACGTCAGAATAAACAAAGTAAATAGACAGAAATACCTAAATTAAAATCCAACATTTAAAAATGACAAAATTATAAAGGGCAATAATTGTGACAAAATTTAAAAACAATGACAAATTAAGAGTGAACCTGCGAGCTACAGTACTTTTCTGCCCTCTTGAGGACACTTATGGGAACAACAACTGCTATCAAGTTAAAGGAAGTTACAAATGAACTTCCTGTTTGTTTAATTTTCCAAAATAAAATAAATAATCGTCAAATAAATTGAAATCACTACGGTAGAAAAAAATATATGAAAAAAAGTCAGAATTGCTGCTTTAATCTCAGAATTCGGACTTTTTCCCCCAGAACATTTAGCATTTAAGGGTTTTTTGTTTGTTTGTTTGTTTGTTTGTTTTGTTTTGTTTTGATTTGTTTTTTTAGTTTTCAAAAAAGTCAGAATTCTGATTTTTTTTAAGGTCAGATTTCCGAGATTGAAGTCAGTATTCGGATTCTTTTTCCCAGAATTTTATTATAATTTTTTTTTCTTCAGTGGCCCTAATCCTCTTCCGTAATGATCAGACGTGCCAAAGTTAAGAAGGACAGAAAAATAATAATACAACTTAATTTTACATACAGTGTTAGGAAATGTTATATGAAATTGTTGAAAAGGTAACAAATATATTATTAAAATGTTTTGATGAAATCAAAAACATTTACTTCGTTTATTTTTACAGTGAAGTCTGAAAATAAGGAGGCTCCAACAAGCGGAACACGAAAGGCGGAACTATCCTGCTGACTTGTACCGCACGGAGACAGTCAGCAGGAACCGGAAGTGGTGTTTCATCGGTCGCGGATAAAAGTTGGCTCGTGAGCGATGAACGTGTTTGTTAGTTGAAGTTTGTCTTGTTTATCGTTGTAAACATGGCGGCCAAACGCAAAGCAGACGTGACGGTTCCCGCGGAGGAAAGCGACCAGCTGCTGATCCGACCGCTGTGAGTCAAACCCGCCGCGCGCGAGCCGAACTCCGGGGGGGGGAGGGTCTGCAACCTGCGGCTCTGTGGACCTTCCACAATGGCTCAATAACCCGATAAAGAACCCAGTGATATTTAGAAATATACATGATCACAAATGTAGGTTTTAGCAGATTTTTATTGGAATAATAGCTTAAAAGTTTTACAAGTAAAAGTACCAGTAACGTGTTTTTCTGCATCTGTTTCTCTTCACATTAGCTTGGAAATTATGGACTTCTGCAACACTCAGTCTAAAAAGAACAATATCCCATAAAAAATGGAATAATCCCTTTTTCTTTTTCTCTTTTTTTATGTTTGTACGGAAGAAGATTAGGGCCACTGAAGAAAAACAATACTGAGAAAAAAGTCAGAAATTTTACCTTTTTTTTTTCAGAATATTAAAAACAAAATTAAGTTTTTTTTCTTTGTTTAATTACTGAAAATAGACAGAATTCTGACTTTTTATCTCAAACATCAAAAAATAAAATGTCTAAAAGGTTTTTTTGTTGTTGTTTCTAGTTTTGTTTGTTTTTGCAATTTCTGAAAGAAACATTGGAATTCTGATTTTTTTTTTTTAAATAAGTCCGAATTCTGACTTTTCTAGAACATTAAAACAAATTTTCAGGATTTTATTTCTTTTTTCAATTTCTGAAAAAGTAAAAAATCTGACTTTTATCTAGAACATGAAAAAAAAATGTCTAGAAGGTTTTTTTTTTGTTGTTATTGGTTTGTTTGTGTGCGTTTATTTTTTTAATTTCTGAAAAAAGTTGGAATTCTGGTTTTGGGTGGGGGGGTCTGCATTCTGACTTTTTTTCCAGAAAATTAAAACAAATTTTCAGGATTTTTATTTTATATATAATATCTGAAGAAAGTCAGAATTGTCAGAAATTGAAATGAAATAAAATCTCCTGATTTGTTCTGGAAAAAAATTAAATTTTGACTTTCTTCTCAGAATTTTATTTCACTCTTTCTTCAGTGGCCCTAATGCTCCTCCGTTTTGTTTTCTAAAACCTAAAAGTCTGAATAAAACTGTGGTTCTTTTAAAAATTGCAACAAATTTGATAAAGTTATTGTTTATTAACCTAATATGTTGTCTATTTAAAAAAGGCAGTGAAATATCTGCGGCTCTAGGCGACGTTTATGTAGCTGGATTGAGGCAAAAATGGCCCTTTGGACTGTAGATGTTGCAGACCCGTTCTGACCCCAAAACACGTCTTTACATCATTTGTTTCAGTCCATTGATGCGAACAATCACAAACAGAAGTTGCTAAACGTTTTGTAAGAGCTGTCATACTGAAAACTGAAATGACGTTTTCTTCTATCGTGATAATGTCCTGCCTTGTTTCCAGTCACCTAATGTCTGAGTTTTTGTCTTAGCTGCTCATTCTCCTGATTTGTTGGGCTGTTTGTGTGCAGAGGAGCCGGCCAGGAGGTGGGACGGTCCTGCATCATCCTGGAGTTCAAGGGGAGAAAGATCATGGTAACACAGATTGTTGTTGTCACATCAGGTTTATTCACACACATTTAAAGAAAATACAAACATGCAACTCCTTTCAGAGAATGAGGTGTGAAATGGGTCTCTGCAGAGAAGCTACTTAAAGCTTATATTAGGATGCCCAATATGCTGCAAGCTCATTAATGAGCAGGCAAGAAGAGGAGAAAAAAAAACAATAAAGAAAAAAATATATATTTATATAAGCTAGCTTTTAGGCTGCTCAATTATGGAAAAAGTCATTATCACGATTATTTTAGTCAATATTGAAATCACGATTATTCATTCATTTAGCATTTCTCTCACTGTCAAAAAACACTGTTTAAAATTTAAGCAAAATGACAAAAATTTTAAAAAAGGCTACAAATATGAACCTTACAGTGATTTTTCAATGTATAAAAATTAAATGAATAAAATAGATATACTTTAAACATTAAATAATGTTTAGAAAACACGAAAGTACTCAAATTAAACCATATATCCACCCGTTCTGCAAGTTCTCTACATTTAAAGAATGAAATAAATATACGCTTTTACACAAAAATAACCCAAAATAAACTTAAAGCTTTAGTGCAATTCCAAATCTAATGTTTTTGGTAATGACACCAATGAATGACACTTCAGAATAACTGTCAGGACGTGTGTAAAGAAAAGTGGCAAAGAAATTGTTTCAGCTCGATTACATGAGTTTGGAAATTGTTTGGCATGAAAATTGAAATCCCGATGAAATATCGATGAATTGCTACGAGCTATGCTCTATCCACAACTTACAACAAAATTACATACAACAGGCGTGTAAATGTCAAAATAAAAGTAATCAGCATTTTAAGTACTTAATATCACAAAATAATAAAATAGAGGAAACGTTTATTGAGACATGACAAGAGCATTATAAATTAATAAGCTCTCAGACAAATATTGATATTATTTAGCTTCAAGGTGAAAAAACTTACTTATGATGAAAGAAGCTGCATTTTATAAAAATGTTTGAAGATGGAGAGGGAGGAAGACATTTTCAAGTTCTCGTTAAGCTCATTCCACATCTGCACACGATGCCGAGACTGGATGGTTTAAGCCAGGGGTCTGCAACCTTTATAGGCCAAAGAGCCATTTCTGCCTCAGCACAGATGAATAAAAGTCGTCCAGAGCCGCAAATATTTCACAGCCTTTTTTTTAAATAAAAAAAGACAACTTTTAGTTTTTCTTAAAATACCTACTATATTAAATACTTGCATACTTTGCTATATGAATTTTGGTGTCATTTTCAAATAACCACAGTTTTACTTCTAGTTTAAGGTTTTTGGGGGAAAAAGTCAAGACAAAACATAAAACCTTTGCAAAAAAAAAAAAAGAGATGGTTAATTTTTTTTAAGTGGGATTTTGTTCTTTTGTAACTGTCTCAGTGGGACTTACTCATATACATAAAGGGTTAATGATTAAACAAAATGTAGATATTTGTGAAAAATTTTTGTAAAAAAAAAATAAAATAAAATAAAAAGGTTGATGTCCAAGCAAATGAAAAGAGAAACAGATGGAGGAAAAAAATACTGGTACTTTTAGTCGTGGAAATTTAGTGTAATTTTTCCAATAAAAACTGCTGAAAACCTACACTTAGTATGTATATAACTCGATATTACTTGGTTCTTTATCATTTTTTCTTATTTTTTGTGGCATGTGTGTGGAACGAGATGACAGTCTGTTACTAATTCATGTCCAACCTGATGCGTCACACAAGCCCAGCTGTAAACTGTAAAAAGCTGTTTCTGTGGTGGTCCAGCTGGACTGCGGCATCCATCCTGGTCTGGAGGGGATGGACGCGCTGCCGTACATCGACCTGATCGATCCGGCCGAGATCGACCTGCTGCTCATCAGTCAGTGAGTTCAGGAAACGTCCGTCTGCTTCTGGACCGGAGCTGCAAAGATCAGGTAACGGTTCAGTGACCTGCTCCGTCCTCCCTCAGCTTCCACCTGGACCACTGCGGAGCGCTGCCCTGGTTCCTGCAGAAGACCAGCTTTAAAGGCCGGACCTTCATGACGCACGCCAGCAAGGCCATCTACCGCTGGCTGCTGTCTGACTACGTCAAAGTCAGGTGTGTTCAGACGGGTGGACCTCCCATCTACCTTAGTGCTGTCTGATATACTGATACGATATCACGATAGGATATTTACATGAGAGCGATATTTGTTGTGAAAATGACCCGGCTGCACCTTGGCTGACTACAAAGGGGTCACCTGATTATTTAATAAGGGTGGGAAAAAATATCGATGCACTGAAATATCGTGATATTTTACATATCTATGTTTAAAAATGCGGTATCGTTCTATTTTACTCATGAAATCTCATCAGATGTCATCGTTTTGTTGCGAAACCTCATGAGATTTCATGAAATATCGCGATATTTTGGAACAGAACGATGAAATATGGTGATATTTGTGAAATCCCATGAGATTTTGTAACAAAAACGATATCTCACGAGATTTCATGAGTAAAATAGATTGATACCGCGTTTTTAAATATAGATTTTGCTGGTTTTTATGATTTCTTTGTAAAAGTCTTGGGGAGGATCGTCTTCCAGACAGTTTAAATGATAGAGGTGGGACAAAAATATTGATACACTGAAATATTGCATTATTTTCATATGTTGATACCAAATCTATGTTTAAAAACGCGGTATCGATTTATTTTACTCATGAAATCTCGTCAGATGTCATCGTTTTGTTACTAAATCTCATGAGATTTCATGAAATCCCACGAGATTTTGGAACAAAACAATGATATCTTGCGAGATTTCATTAGTAAAATAGATTGATACCGCATTTTTAAATATAGATATGGTATCGGCATGTGAAAATATCGCAATATTTCAGTGTATCGATATTTTTTCCCACCTCTATCATTTAAACTGTCTGGAAGACAATCCTCCCCAAGACTATTAAAAAAAAAAAAACAGAAAATTTATATAAAAACCGTCAATCTATTTTACTAATGAAATCTCGCGAGATATCATTGTTTTGTTACAAAATCTCATGAGATTTCACAAATATCACCATATTTCATCGATACCTTTACGATAAACGTTTCAGTACTTAAAAAAACAGCTGTTTGATATGAAATTAAACTTTCAGACAGATTAGGGTAAAATACTGGGATATATCGTATATCATCATCTAAAATAAATATATGGTGATATGATATTTGGTCCATATCGTCCAGCCCTGCCTGGACTAGTTAGAACAGATGTATCGTCATCTCTTGTGTTCGATCAGTCAGTTCAGTAGAGTTTTAAACGTGTACGTGTCCTCTCCCAGTTTATTTATTTATTTATAAAGTGATCTTTTGGACTCGTACTGACTCCGATCACCGGAACTAGCGGCCGTAAAAGTGCAGCAGAAGTGGTGGATGGGTGGAAGGATGGAGGGACAGAAAGACAGACGTTTCTGCCAAATATTATGTTGTGAAACAAACTTGTGGCTTATTCAGCTAGTAAATAATTATTTTACCTCCAAAACTCTTTTCTCAGTGTTGTATTTGTTGTTTCATATAAGTAAACAGCTGATCAGATGATGAAGGTGTCACTAAAGTAAAAATATTGGCATCAAAGACACTTTTCCACTTGAAGCACATTGCAGCATTTAAAGCTCGTTTTCTCAGCTTTTTGGTCAAAAGCAGCATTTTTGCTGCAACAAAGCCATGTTCTACTGCAGATTACTAAAGAACGGAAAAAGCTAGAAACAAATGGTTTTTTTCTGATAAAAGAAGAGAGTCTAAGCTTTCTTTTGGTACATTCAGTGTTTGTATTGGCATAGAACACAATATTCTGTGGATCTCCCAAAATCAGTGAAAATGCTTAAAAATCCTGGCAATATGGAGCTCTGCTCGGAAAAGGTCTGGCAGTCAATGAGTTAATCGTATTTTCCCGACTATAAGTTGCATTATGAGTCATAAGAAAAAGAGGGACTTCCCTGTATAAATAACGGTTAAATAAAAAATAAGGAGGAAAAATTAGTCACACTGGACTACAAGTCGCATTTATTCAGAAATATATTTCAGAAAATCAAAGACCAAGAACAGACATTCAATCTGGGAATAAGTTATTAATCTACGATGGCACACGGAGCAAGGGTAACACAGGACCATGGAGGCGGAATGGGCTAAGTTAGCATCACAAGCTAGCAAGTTAACAAGCTAATCTCAATCCCAGAACCGGTCAGCTGTCATCAGCAAGAACAAAAGATAGAAACTCGTGTTCAAGAACTTAAAGTGTGAGATGAAATATGGGATTTTCAGATTTCTGTATAGGCTTTTATGTGACTGGCAAAACTCCCCCGATCACTCCCATTCTGAAGTTAATGTCTGTAAATGGTCATAAAATCATTATTAAGAAGGATAAACTGTGTTTTGGGGATTTGTTGCACCACACAGTTGGGATGTAACAATAACCCATAAAAAGATAAATCGGGATGTAATTCCCCGACGATTAGTGTTACCGTTTCAGATTTTAATTATGTAAAACCGTGATTATCGCACTTTGAAAAATCACGGTGACGCTGCTCATCAGCAGGAAAAGCAGCATCAGTCCCTCTGATGCAGTTTACAATGTTTGGCCTCTGAAAACATGGAGGAAGGCGCCGCATGCATGTCTCTGGAGATTCCTCCCTCCAAAAGGACAAAGTCTGAAGTCTGCATGTGTTTTGGATTTTTTTAAGGATGCTGGAAGGAAACATTTTTATTTCTGGTATTATTGTAATGTCTCTGCCACATGTAATATGGTCGTGTTGCTGTGATATGAACATGTGATTTCTACTGCGGTACTGAAACAGTTAAAGTTTCCGTTCTGGACCAGTTCTTCTGAAATCTGTCAGACTAGATCAGGTCTGAAGCTCTGAATGTGAAGAAAAGGATTCTTGTTTCTGATCTACAATATTGCATAAAGAGATGAACCTCTTATGGTCATAGATGCATCTTTAATGCACATTTATGTTTGTTTATATGTTATTTAATGTTTCTGCCAACAGAAAGTCCGTTGTAGTTGTTACTGTTTTTTTTAAACTTGGTGAAATGATTTTAGTGTGTGTATAAGTACTTTTTGAACATTTTGATGAACTCTTCTTGCTGAGAAAATGCCATTTTCGGATCTTTGCTCGTGTAGCAGCCTTAGTTGTCACAAGTCTAGAGCTCCCTCTAGTGGTGTTGGACTGTAATTGTTTACATTTTGATAATATATATAAGTTGCACCTGATTGTAAGTCACTGGAGCAGCCAAACTATTTGACTTATTGTCCAGAGATTACGGTAATTTTGATGGTCGTCTCAGTTGTGGAGAACTGTTAAGTCAGCCTCATAAAGAAGGATGTTTTGCTGCGACAGGAGTGCGACTCCTGCGCTGATCCTCTGATACCAGCGAGCTGTCGGCTCCAGATAAACGTATATCTGCTCCACTGTGGATCTTTGCATCAGTATGACATCAGCACGTTTAGCACCAGACGGGAGCAGAGAGGGAAAACTTCAGGATGTCGTTCGTATGTGCTGATGCGTGACTTGTGTTGCAGCAACATCTCCGCCGACGACATGCTGTACACGGAGACGGACCTGGAGGACAGCATGGAGAAGATCGAGACCATCAACTTCCACGAGGTGAAGGAGGTGGCCGGCATCAAGTTCTGGTGTTACCATGCTGGTCACGTTCTCGGAGCCGCCATGTTCATGATAGAGATCGCCGGCGTCAAGGTCCGTCCACTCTTCTCTTCTCTGCTTGTTTGGTTGTTTATCTCTGTTGTTCTAAAACACAAAAAGTCCACTTTTGTCAGAACGTTCAGGTTCATTTCAGTCGTGCTTTACATCGTACCTGCTCTGAATATGTGTGTGTTTGTAGTTGTTGTACACAGGAGACTTTTCCCGTCAGGAGGACCGACATCTGATGGCGGCAGAGATCCCGAGTGTGAAACCGGACATCCTCATCACGGTGAGTCTGGCCTCCTTCCGAGGTCGCTGCCATTTCTGCTCAAAGCTCCAAAACTGAATTAGATTCAATCAGAAGATCCGACCGAATGCGATCGGATTAACTCGACTGATCAGACGAAAGATGATCAGATTAAATCGATGGATCAGACTGAAGGTGATCAGATTAAATTGACAAATCAGACCGAATATGATCAGTTTAAATCTACTGATCAGACCAAAGATGATCAGATTAAATCGAATAATCGGACAAAAGATGATCAGATTAAATCGACGGATCAGACCAAATGCGTTCAGATTAAATCGATGGATCAGACTGAAGACAATCAGATTAACTCGACCGATCAGGCCAAAGACAACCAGATCAAATCGACTGATCAGACAAAAGATTATCAGATTAAATCGACAAATCAGACCGAATACGATCAGTTTAAACCTACTGATCAGACCAAAGACAGAATCAGATTAAATCGAATAATCAGACAAAAGATGATCAGATTAAATCGACGGATAGACAAATAAGAAAAAAGGAAATCAGATTAAATCGACGGATCAGACCAAATGCATTCAGATTAAATCGACAGATCAGACTGAAGACAACCAGATTAAATCTACTGATCAGACCAGAGACGATCAGATTAAATCGATAGATCAGACCAAATGCGATCAGATTAAATCGATGGATCAGACCAAATGCAATCAGATTAAATTGACGGATCAGGCCGAAACCAATCAGATTAACTCGACTGATCAGATCAAATGCAATCAGATTAAATTGACTGATCAGGCTGAATGCAATCAGATTAAATTGACGGATCAGACCGAAACCAATCAGATTAACTTGACTGATCAGATGGAATGCAAACAGATTAAATCGACGGATCAGACCAAATGTGATCAGATTAAATCGATCGATCAGCTTTTGAAGTGTTTCTACTCCAGTCTGCACATGCTCACAAACAGCTCAGCAGAGAGTAGGAAGTGTATAATTAAGGTATAATTGTCAACACGTGCAGTTGTACCAACGCAAACTTGTTACCCCTGAGCCGTGTCGTCCAGCAGGGGGCGCTCCGTCCTGTCAGCATCATTTAAAGCTGATTTAAATCTCAGAAGTTGTGTTTTTGTGTCCGGCAGGAGTCGACGTACGGAACTCACATTCATGAGAAGCGAGAGGAGAGGGAGGCTCGCTTCTGCAACACGGTGCACGACATCGTGAACAGGGAGGGCCGCTGCCTGATCCCCGTGTTCGCTCTGGGCCGAGCTCAGGAGCTGCTGCTCATCCTCGGTGAGCTTCACTCCTCATGCTGACACGCCGAACCAACAAACGTTTCTGAGTCTGCTGTGTTTGACCCAGATGAGTACTGGCAGAACCATCCGGAGCTCCACGACATCCCCATCTACTACGCCTCGTCTCTGGCCAGGAAGTGCATGGCCGTGTACCAGACCTACATCAACGCCATGAACGACAAGATCCGCAAGGCCATCAACATCAACAACCCCTTCGTCTTCAAACACATCAGCAACCTGAAGGTCTGAGCGCGCTCAGTAGGCTGACTCTCGGCTGGGACGCTGCATCACTGTGTGCTCGGTGTGTTTCAGAGCATGGACCACTTCGACGACATCGGCCCCAGCGTCGTCATGGCGTCCCCCGGAATGATGCAGAGCGGCCTGTCCAGAGAGCTGTTCGAGAGCTGGTGCACCGACAAGAGGAACGGCGTCATCATCGCCGGCTACTGCGTGGAGGGAACGCTGGCCAAGGTGAGCCGCACCCAACCCGGATCCCGTTATCGGAGGCTAGAGTTTCCACACGACCCGGCTCCGTTTCACCTTCCAGGAACAACGTTCAGACGAGAGCGAAGTCCATCATTCTCTAAGGAACGACTCACTGTCAGAGAGTTTGGTTTCCTCAGAGGCTGAGAAGTACACGTTTGTTTCAGGGTCCGGTTTCATCACTCGGGTTGGATTTTAGTTCAACATGAACTCTAAAATGTGTTTAAATGTCAATACGTTTGCGTGTTTCAGCACATCATGACGGAACCGGAGGAGATCAACACCATGTCGGGTCAGAAACTTCCTCTGAAGATGTCGGTGGACTACATCTCCTTCTCGGCTCACACGGACTACCAGCAGACCAGCGAGTTCATCAGAGCACTCAAACCTCCGCATGTGGTAATCACAGGACCGACACACCTCTGTGCAGACGGGGGACTGAATCTTTACCCCGTCAGCATCACATGAAGCAAACGCAAGAGGATGAAGAGAAACCATACAATTCTGAGAAAAAAGTCAGAAAACGGCATTTTAAGGAGATGTTTTTCAATTTCTGAATAAAGTCAAAATTCTACCTTTTTTTTTTTTTTTTTTTTTTTTTTTTTTACAGAAATTGAAAAAAGAAATCTCCTGAAAAACTTCTTTTAATGTTCTGGGAAAAGGACAGAACTTCTGACTTTATTCAGACATTAGAAAAAAAATCTCATGATAAAGAAAAATCATGCTCTTGAAAAAAAAATCTAAAAAAAAAAAATCCTGACATTAAAGTCTTACATTTTTTTTTTTTTTTTTTTTTTTTACAGAAATTGAAAAAAAAAATCTCCTAAAAACGTTTTAACATGTTCTGGAAAAAAAAGGACAGAAATTCTGACTTTATTTAGACATTAGAAAAAAAAATCTCATGAAAAAGAAAAATGATGATTTAGAAAGAAAGAATCCTGACTTTTTTTTTTTTTACAGAAATTGTAAAAAAAAAAAAAAAAAACAGTCTCCTAGCAAAACAAACCCCTCCAAAAAAATCATGTTCTGGGTTCATGTTCTTTTTTTATCAGAATCTGGAAGAAAAAATCTTGCGAAAACTCCGATGGAAAAGTTCCTGAAACCAGGAAGTGAAGTTTTTAAATGTAATTCTTTCTTGATCCACTAGGGGCTCCAAAACAGAGCAAATCCTTTTGATTGACATGCGGCAGACCGGATGTCGGCCTACCGACCGGTGGCTCTTAGTTAGCTTCTTGCTAGCTCTCAGTAAGGTCTCAGTTTGTAGCAGAGCAGCACAACAGCAGTTTTTAGTCAGAAAATATCAAGTCTAAGCGTGTCTGACCAATCCGCTGCTCAGGAGGCTAATCTTCATTAGCTCCTGTTAGTTTTGAGTTAGCTCGATTAGCATGTAGCCCAGAGTACGTCAGCTGTCAATCATTTGCCCCGCGGCCGCGCTTTGCCCCATTTAGTATTTTCTGGGAGTGACGACACACGTGACACAGCAAGATGGCGACTGTGGGACACGCCCACCTGGCTTCACTTTCCTCCATCCAGACGAGACCTGATGCTACGTCCATCTCTATTAACTGTGGCTATCTGTCAGTGGCAAAAACAAAAAAATAGCGTGCTCTGGACAAAAGTCAAAATTCTGACTTTTTTTCAGAAATTAGAGGGGGAAAAAATTTGTTCTCTAAAAAAGTCAGAATGTTGGGGGGGGGGGTTGTCCTGAAAACCAGGAATCTCCTGAAAAAGATAAAAATTATGTTCTAGAAAAAAAGTCAGAATTCTGACTTTTTCTTTTTTCCAGAAATTGGGGGGGGGGGGTGAATTCCTACTTTATTCAGACATTACACAAAAAAAAATCTCACGAAAAAAAAAGTCAGAGTTTTGACTTTTTTCCAGAAATTTGAAATAAAAAAATCTCTAAAAAAAAATTCATGTTCTGGAAAAAGTCAGAATTCTGACTGAATTACTGTGACTTCAGTCAGTGTCGCCGTTCTCAGTCAGACTGAAGCCTCGGAGCTTTGACTCGGGGTTTTTGGTATATTTGAGGAAAACCTCAGAGCTTCATCCTCCGATCGTAGAATACCATCATGTGTAGTTCATGTGAAGAACCACATCTCCACTCCTCCCACCCACACTGACATCCCGTCCCGGGTCTAGATTCTGGTCCACGGCGAGCAGAACGAGATGGCCCGACTGAAGGCGGCTCTGATCCGCGAGTACGAGGACAACGACGAGGTTCACATCGAGGTCCACAACCCGAGAAACACGGAAGCCGTTACGCTGAACTTCAGAGGAGAGAAGCTGGCCAAGGTTGGTCCGCACAGACCGGGGGGCGGGTCTGCACCTGGCTGCCGTTTAACTCCCATCATGCTTTGCTGCAGGTCATGGGCTTGCTCGCTGACAAGAAGTGCACTCAGGGCGAGAGAGTTTCTGGGATCCTGGTCAAGAGAAACTTCAACTACCACATCCTGACGCCCTCCGACCTCTCCAGTCAGTAACTGTCGGCCTTCACCGGCAAATGTGCACCGAGGTCCAGATGACCATGAAGCTCAGTGTCGATGAACGCACGATTATTCCACTCAGCTGCGGCTGGCGATACCACCATCAGAATCACAAAATCATCAAATCAGTAAAAAGAAAAAAATATCTAAATCAGGATTATGCCTCGGTTACTATTGATTAGCAATATTTCACTATTCTCTTGTTTTTATTCCTCATTTCTCACTGAAAGTATTTATTGTACACATTTTTATAATAGAAAAGCAGCAGATATTGACTTTAAAATAAGTGAAACGAAGCACACCGTTAGTATGTGGTGATGTCATGAATATTTCTAAATATTACTCAGAGAAGTAAATGTAAATAAAAGAACTACTACTAAAATAATTGACATGAGCAACATTTTCTATCTCTTAATTGCGGAGATGCATGATATTGGAATTTTGGCTGATATGCCAATATTTTAAAACTCATGTGGTCGATAACTGATGTCAATACCGATATTAAAGCTGATATTAAAATAGCAGTTATCTCTTTCTGACACTTTGAAATATAGGGGTGGGAAAAAATGTTGATACACTGAAATAGTTTTTTCATGTGCCAGTATCAAATCAATATTTCAAAACGCAGTATAGATCTATTTTACTTATAAAATCTCACAATATTTTGTGAATTCTCGCACAAAGATAAAATATCACGAGATTTTGTTCATGAAATAGATCGATACCGTGTTTTTAAATGTCAATACGATATCAGCATATGAAAATATTGCGATATTTCAGTGTAATGAAAGAAGTTTTAAGAAGTTTCATAGTTTTATATGGTGGTATCTGATATATGCTAGTATCTGATATATGCTAGTATCTGATATATGCTAGTATCTGATATATGCTAGTATCTGATATATGCTAGTATCTGATGTATGCTAGTATCTGATATATGCTAGTATCTGATATATGGTAGTATCTGAAACCTGCTAGTATCTGATATATGGTAGTATCTAATACCTGTTAGTATTTGATATATGCTAGTATCTAATACCTGCTAGTATCTGATATATGCTAGTATCTGATATATGCTAGTATCTAATACCTGCTAGTATCTGATATATGCTAGTATCTGATATATGCTAGTAACTGATATATGGTAGTATCTGAAACCTGCTAGTATCTGATATATGGTAGTATCTAATACCTGTTAGTATTTGATATATGCTAGTATCTAATACCTGCTAGTATCTGATATATGCTAGTATCTGATATATGCTAGTATCTAATACCTGCTAGTATCTGATATATGCTAGTATCTGATATATGCTAGTAACTGATATATGGTAGTATCTGAAACCTGCTAGTATCTGATATATGGTAGTATCTAATACCTGTTAGTATTTGATATATGCTAGTATCTAATACCTGCTAGTATCTGATATATGGTAGTATCTAATACCTGCTAGTATCTGATATACGCTAGTATCTAATACCTGTTAGTATCTGATATATGCTAATATCTAATACCTGTTAGTATTTGATATATGCTAGTATCTAATACCTGCTAGTATCTGATATATGGTAGTATCTAATACCTGCTAGTATCTGAAACCTGCTAGTATCTGATATATGCTAGTATCTAATACCTGTTAGTATCTGATATATGCTAATATCTAATACCTGTTAGTATTTGATATATGTAGTATCTAATACCTGCTAGTATCTGATATATGGTAGTATCTAATACCTGCTAGTATCTGAAACCTGCTAGTATCTGATATATGCTAGTGTCTAATACCTGTTAGTATCTGATATATGCTAGTATCTGATATATGCTAATATCTAATACCTGTTAGTATTTGATATATGCTAGTATGTAATACCTGCTAGTATCTGATATATGCTAGTATCTAATACCTGCTAGTATCTGATATATGCTAGTATCTAATACCTGCTAGTATCTGATATATGGTAGTATCTAATACCTGCTAGTATCTGATATATGCTAGTATCTAATACCTGCTAGTATCTGATATATGGTAGTATCTAATACCTGCTAGTATCTGATATATGGTAGTATCTAATACCTGCTAGTATCTGATACTTGCTAGTATCTAATACCTGCTAGTATCTGATATATGGTAGTATCTAATACCTGCTAGTATCTGATATATGCTAGTATCTGAAACCTGCTAGTATCTGATATATGCTAGTATCTAATACCTGCTAGTATCTGATCAGTCAGATGTCCAACATGAACTCTTCTGGCTGAGTTACGGAGATGTTGGGATCTTATAGTTGGAGTAATAGTATAGTTATAGTAATATAATATCGGAAAAGTATCGGATATCAGTTGAAGGTAAAAAAAAAAAAAAAAAAAAAGTATCATAAATCCCTAATTTTCTTGTTTTATTTGTGTTGGAAAAGTTGTTTTGGAGCTGACGCTACACGTGTGTGTGGTTTAATACCCATAATCCTTCACTCTCTGAGGGGTGAAAACGACCTTCAGATTCCAGATTTATTTTTGTCCCTGCTGACTTCCCGTACACTGAGTGGATATAAAGTCCGTTTAAAGGTGCAGATGTAGTTCATCCAATCAGAAGGCTCGTGTCAGAGAGACTCTCTGATTGGATGAACCTCCTCAGAGACTGCTGACCACGTCTGGTTCTGTTCCTCCTTCCTTTCTGAGTCCATGAACGCATCCCTGTGTTGTGTTCAGGCTCCGTGGTTTTCCTCGCTGCCTCCTGACTGTATCTTCTGTTCAGACTACACAGATCTGTGTGTGGGCACCGTGACCCAGAGCCAGGCCATCCCGTACACCGGACCCATCTCCCTGCTGGTCAGCCAGCTGCGCAACCTGGCAGGTAAGAGCCCACCTGGTCCCACCTGGTCCCACCTGATCCCAACCGGTCCCAACCGGTCCCACCTGATCCCACATGATCCCACCCGGTCCCACCTGGTCCCACCTGGTCCCACCTGGTCCCACATGATCCCACCCGGTCCCACCTGGTCCCACCTGATTGTTTTTTCCTCTTTTGGATCAACAGAAACACGTTAAAATAACTTGTTTTCTTCAACGTCTGAAAGTTTTCTTGAACAAAGTCCTACGTTTTTCTGCTGGAAACAGAAACATGCGGTTTGTTTATCAGCCACATTCGTGAGAAGCTCGTTCATTTTTGTCCTAATTTGTGTCGGTTCATCATTTTTGCTTAAAAGTCCAAATAAGCATCTTAAGAAGTTAAGAAAAAAGTCTGATTCTCATCTGTCCTAATTACACAAAATGCCCATGTTGCAATGGCGGACGGGCTAGTTGTGGCGTTTGACCGGATTAGTCTATCGTTTCTCAAATGGGGGCACCCGGACCCCGAAGACTACGTGATACTCCAGAAGGGACATGAGAAAATTTTATTTATGATAAAAATGGTGTCAGTTTTGATGCTCTTAACACCTGAATTTATTTAGAAATACATAAAAAACAAAATGAATGGAGGGAAAAAGACTAGAATAAAATTAAATCTGTTCAAGATTAAATAGATTCATAAAAATTTTGTTAATAATAAATAATAAGAAGAAGTTTTCCGTAACTGACGTGATGGATCAGTGTTGCTTTAGTTAAAAATGAGGCTGAACAGGCACCGATGAAAATGAAGAGAGAAAAGTGTGTGTGTGTGTTTCCAGGTGACGTGCAGCAGGTGGAGGGGACGGAGAAAATCACCGTGAAGATCTTTAAGAACATCACGCTGGTCCACGAAGCCGGCATGGTGCTGCTGGAGGTCAGAACCGAGCCCGACACAGTCCAGTCCGTCTGAGCGGCTCCTGTGTGACCAGTCAGAGTAGCCGGTGTCTGTCCGTCTGTACGTCTGTCTGTCTGTCCGTCTGTCTGTCCGTCTGTACGTCCGTCTGTACGTCCGTCTGTACGTCCGTCTGTCTGTCCGTCTGTCTGTCCGTCTGTACGTCCGTCTGTTCGTCCGTCTGTACGTCCGTCTGTACGTCCGTCTGTTTGTCCGTCTGTCTGTCCGTCTGTCTGTCCGTCTGTACGTCCGTCTGTTCGTCCGTCTGTACGTCCGTCTGTACGTCCGTCTGTTTGTCCGTCTGTACGTCCGTCTGTACGTCCGTCTGTACGTCCGTCTGTTTGTCCGTCTGTACGTCCGTCTGTTTGTCCGTCTGTACGTCCGTCTGTACGTCCGTCTGTTTGTCCGTCTGTACGTCCGTCTGTACGTCCGTCTGTTTGTCCGTCTGTACGTCCGTCTGTTTGTCCGTCTGTACGTCCGTCTGTTTGTCCGTCTGTACGTCCGTCTGTTTGTCCGTCTGTACGTCCGTCTGTACGTCCGTCTGTACGTCCGTCTGTACGTCCGTCTGTTTGTCCGTCTGTACGTCCGTCTGTTTGTCCGTCTGTCTGTCCGTCTGTTTGTCCGTCTGTTCGTCCGTCTGTCTGTCCGTCTGTACGTCCGTCTGTTCGTCCGTCTGTACGTCCGTCTGTACGTCCGTCTGTTTGTCCGTCTGTACGTCCGTCTGTACGTCCGCCTGTCTGTACGTCTGTACGTCCGCCTGTCTGTCCGTCTGTTTGTCCGTCTGTACGTCCGTCTGTTCGTTAAATAAGTCGACTCATCGGATCCTGCGAAAATTTGCAGAACCAGTCAACAGTTTGGACACTTTCTCGTTGAATGTGATACATAAACGTGTCCAAACTTTTGATTGGTGGTCTGTGTTTATTTATGTAAAATAAACCAAGAAAAGACGAGCAGCCAGAAAGACGGACAAGCGGCATTTTAAGAGGAAAAACATTTATAAACAAACGATTATTCGATTGTGAAATTAGTCAGCAACTATTTTGATGAGTCAATTATTGGACTAATCGTTGCAGCCACCCCACCGATATTTAACCGATATTTAACCATCAGCCCGCTGTTTCTAGAGTCTAAAAACAAAACTTCTATTAACAGACTTTGTCTGTTATGAAATCCTGGAGAATTCACAAAAATTTTGTGATATTTTCATATGCTGATATATTTACATTTAAAACGCGGTATCGATCTATTTTATTCACGAAATCTCGCGATATTTCAGGGTTCTGTTACTAAATCTTGCAAGAATTCGCGAAATATCGTGAGATTTTGTAACAGAACGGTGAAATCTTGTGAGATTTTGTAAGTAAAATAGATCAATACCATGTTTTTAAAAACAGATTAGATATTAGCATGTGAAAATAATGCGATATTTCAGTGTAACGATATTTTGACCACCGCTATTTTTCAAAGTGTCGGAAACAGATAACAAAACGGCTGTTTGCAATGACTGTTTTTTTTTTCTGCTTTGATATTGGTATCGATATCAGAAATCGGCCACTTGAGTTCTAAAATATTGACATATTGAATATCGGCCAAAGTTCCACTGTTGTGCATCCCTAGTGATGGCTGACCTCCAGGAAGCTGATACTGCACGATATTTGAATTTTGCCCGATATCCGATATACCAATATTTTAAACCATGTAGCCCATAACCGATATCAATACCGATATTAAAGCTGAAAAAAATAAGCAGTCATTGCAAATAGCAGTTTTGTTATCCGTTTACGACACTTTGAAAAAAAGGGGTGGGAAAAAATAATGATACACTAAAATATTGCGATATTTTCATAAGCCAATATGAAATCGATATTAAAAATGCTGTATCAATCTATTTTACTACAATCTTACAAGATTTCATCGTTCTGTTGCAAAATCTCACGATATTTCATGAATTCTCGCGAGATTTCATAACAGATCGCTGAAATAGCGCGAGATTTCGTTAGTAAAATAGATCGATACCGCGTTTTTAAATGTCAGTATGATATCAGCATATGAAAAATCGCAAAATTTGTGAATTCTCGCAAGATTTTATAACAAAACGCTGAAATACCGCAAGATTTTGTTGGTAAAGTAGATCAATACCATGTTTTTAAGTGTCAATATGATATCAGCATATAAAAATATCGCAATATTTCAGTCTATTGATATTTTTTCCACCCCGAGTCTTCTAAAGTTTTAAAGTCTGTAAAAAAGACATTTTTGAAGAAGTAGTAGTTTTGGGGGTTTTTATACTTTAGAACCAGCAGGCTCGGTTAAATATCGGTTAAATATCGGTGAGGTGGCCGATGTCCGATACTCAGTTTTAAGGCTGATATAGGCTGATACCGACATGGTATCACTTTCTGGCAGAGGAAATAATTCTGAGATTTTTACATTTCTAATATTTTACTAATTTTCACACAAAAAAGAAAAAAAAAGATATTTAAAGTACAGAAATCAGAATGATTATTTCTGCTGCAGCTTCCAGTGATCACGATCACCGCAGGTATTGATCCGCTCACAAAGAAAAACCGTAAATATTAGTGATGACAAACGGCTCAGTCCCGGTCCGACTCTGCTCCGCTCTTTGTTTGTTGTTTACAAACAAACAAAAACAGTGTTATTTTGTTGGGGTTTTTGTGTTCGGTGTCTTTCTTTCGTGGGTTGCTTGCCCACTCCACTACATTTATGTGTGCGGCGGTCCCCTCGTTAGTCTTGTTGTCCAGTTAAAGCCTAACGCCCAAAGTGTCAGTAGTCGCAACGCGACTCGTTTCTTTGGGGGTTTGGGGTTCGGGGGGTAAAATTCTTATTTTTGTTTTTTTTGTTCAGGGCGAGAGGGAGGTAGGCTTGATGTGTGTGTTCGTGGGGTCTCTCTGTTTGAATGCATCACACACACACACAACACACTACACCACACATACACACACATACACACACACTACACACACACACACTACACACACACACACTACACACACACACGTACACACACACACACACACACACACACACACACGTACACACACACACACACACACACACACACACACACACACACACACACACACACACGTACACACACACACACACACACACACACACACACACACACACACACACACACACACACACACACACACACACGTACACACACACACACTACACACACACACACACACACACACACACACACACACACACACACACACACACACACACACACACACACACACACACACACACACACACACACACACACACACACACACGTACACACACACACACACACACACACACACACACACACACACACGTACACACACACACACACACACGTACACACACACACACACACACACACACGTACACACACACACACACGCGTACACACACACCTGCACACACACACACACGCACGTGCACACACACACACACACACACGCACACACACACACACACGTACACACACACACACACGCGTACACACACACCTACACACACACACACACACACGTACACACACACACACACACACGTACACACACACACACACACGTACACACACACGTACACACACACACACACACGCGCACACACACACCTGCACACACACACACACACACACCTTAGAATTCCTTAACATTTTGCGATATTTTCATATTCTGATATCATATTGACATTTTAAAAATGCAGTATCGATCGATTTTACTTACGAAATCTTGTGATATTTCACAGCTCTGTTACGAAATCTCGTGAGAATAGTGAAATATCATGACACTGTAACAGAACGATGAAATCTCTCGAGATTTTGTAAGTAAAATAGATCGATACCGCGTTTTTAAATATGGATTTGATGTCGGCATATAAAAATATTGTGATATTTCAGTGTATCGACATTTTTTTTCTCTCCTCTATTTTTCAAAGTGTCTGAAACAGATAACAAAGCTGCTGTCTGCAATGACTGCTTATTTTTCTCATCTTTAATATCGGTATAAATATCAGTTATTGGCCACATGAGTTTTAAAATATCGGCATATCTGATATCGTCCAAAATTCCAATATTGAGCATCCTTAGAGGAACATTCATTTATTTACTTCTGGTATTATTTGAGTGTTTCTGCCGCATTTAATCTGGTCGTGTTGCTGTGATGTGAACGTGTGATTTCTGCTACGGTAATGAAACAGTTAAAGTTTCCTTTCTGGACCAGTTCTTCTGAAATGTGTCAGACTAGATCAGGTCTGAAACTCTGAATGTGAAGAAAAGTATCCTTGGAACATTTTGAGCAGATTCATCATCGGCGATAATAACAATAACCGTGATATGACATTTTCATATCGTTGCATGCCTACCGGGCAGGCGTCTCCTCCATTTCCCCAGAAGCTCCACCCACCTGGCACTCATCACATGCAGAAACGAACAAACCCTCCAGCACTTCAGATTAACTCTGACCGTGTGTGTGTTTCAGCGACATGTTCGGGGACGACTGCGTGAACTTCAAAGACAGCAGAAACTTGTGTGTGACGGTGGATGGAGTCACGGCGACCGTCGACCCGGAGACGCGCGTGAGTATGACGAGGGGGGCGGAGTCAGGTGTCCCGATCAGCAAAGGAGCTGACATACAGAACGCTCAATTTTCCTGCTCTGAAACAGGACAGTGAAGCAGCAGATGTCACATGATCAGACGTGTGTGTGTGTGTGTGTGTGTGCGTGTGTGTGTGTGTGTGTGTGTGTCCTGCAGGTGGTGTCGTGCACGGATGACGAGTCCCTGAAGGAGATGGTGGAAGTCGCCGTCCATCGCCTCTATGACGCCCTCAGCCCCGCCTTCAGTCACGCCATCCCCACCCAGCTGATCGCATCAGACACATAATACCAGATTTTCTTCTTTTTTACTTATTTTCTGTAAAACTGTCGTCATGGCAACATGGATTATTTGTTTATGTGGAAAATAAAGAGCCGTTTTGTTAGATTTCCTACAGAGTTTCATTTATTATCAGACAGAGGGAAGAATTTATCACCTGTTTTCATGTGAAATAAAAACAGGTGTGTTTACCTGCAGACATCATGTGAGCCAATCAAAACACAGAAATCTGGGACCGTTTTAACGAACTTTTATTTTTCCATCAAAAAGCAGCAGTTTCCGGCGTGACACCAGACGCCTTCACGTCACAAGGTAAACGCGTAAAACACAACAGACGGTATAAAATACTGACGGAGGTGGAGTCAAATACCACAGAAGAAGAGAAAGCAGCAGCCTGCCTCCATTAACAAAACACAAACGACACAAACAAGGTAAATAAAGCTGTTTTTGTTCCCGGTGAATGAAGCAGAATCTTAAAAACGTCCGTTTTTAGGCTGAATTTTGGTTTAAAGCATTTTTAATGTCACAATTAACCTAAATATTTAAACCAGCTGCAAATTATTTTTACCGAGTCTTAATTTTATATAAATAAAAATGAAGATAAAGCTGTTTGTTTCCTAGTTTTTAAAGTCGCATCTGTTTCTGATGCTTTTATTTTAAGGAATCTGAAACTTCTGAGTGAAAAATTTCGCTCATTTGGTTTGTGAATCAGGCCTGCAGCTTTTATCGTAATAGAAATAAAACACCAGAACTCATTATAGATTCACAACTTCTCCCAATGTATCGAGCAAAAACATTCACTTTAACACCATAACTCATAATTCCCACATTTCAGGTCAAACAGTAAAATAATTTCTGATTATTGCAAAGTCAGTGGAGTGAGGTGCGTTCAGGAACCACGGAGACTGTAGGCCATCAGGACTACTGTATGTTAGTCTCCTACCTCAAGTAATAGACCGCAGACCTCATACTGAAAGATAAGGATGCACGATATAATCTGCCCCCTGTCGGTATCGGCCACCCCACCGATATTTAACTGATATTTTACCGATCAGCCCGCTGGGTTAGAAGTCTAAACAAAAAACTTCTTCAAAAACATTTTTTACAGACTTTAAACTTCTAAAGATAGGGGTGGGAAAAATATCGATACACTGAAATATATTTTCATATGCTGATATCATATTGACATTAAAAACGCTGCATCCATCTATTTTACCAATGAAATATCGCGATATTTCATCATTCACTTACAAAATCTTGCGAGAATTTGTGAAATATCATGAAAGTTTGTAACAGAACAATGAAATCTTGCAATATTTTGCGAGTTAAATGGATCGATACCGCTTTTTAAAATATTGATTTGATATTGGCATAGTGAAATATCACGATATTTCAGTGTATCAATGTCGCTCCACTGCAGTGAAGGAACTGACAAAACACTGGTAAGAAATGTTTGTTAAATCAAAGTAATTAAAGATAGTTGCTGGTTTTTATGATTTCTCAGTAAAAGTCTTGGGGGGGGGGGGTTGTCTTCCAGACAGTTTAGAGAATAAAGGTGGGAAAAAATATCGATGCACTGAAATATCGCGTGATATAATTGTTGTGTAATGAGATTTCACAAATGCCGCCATATCTCTTCGTTCTGTTACAAAATTTCGCGATATTTCGTGAAAGCTCATGAGATTTTGTAACAAAACGATGATATCTCGTCAGATTTCATTAGTAAAATAGATCGATACCACGTTTTTAAAAATAGATACGGTATCAGCATATGAAAATATCACGATATTTCAGTGTATCGATATTTTTTCCACCCTTATTAAATAATCAGGTGACCTCTTTGTAGTCAGTTGAAGTGCAGCCGGGTCATTATGAAAAAATAAAGCAAAAACATTTCGATATGACGATATGTAGATATCTCTCTCTCATGTAAATATCATACCGTGATATCCCATCAGTATATCGCACAGCCCGAGACCTGATTGGACAGACTGATTATTGATTATTAGAAGCTGCAGCTTGTGTGTAAACATAACCAGCGTAAACATTCGTGCGGTCTGGATCCGTCTCCGCCGGGTTCGGATCTCTGATATCTGCGTAACATGACGGTCCGGAGCGGAAATCCGTGAACACGTTCACGTTTGGACTTCCAGAGTTTTCAGGACGGTTCTCGTGTTCACCTCTTGGCTCCGCCCACATTTTCATACATTCGTAACCATGTGTAACATTTCAACCAATGAGGGGCCTGATCCTGAGGAGGGACGGTTGTGAAACACAAAGCTCTGTTGTCATGGAAACTACGTGAAGCGCTGGGACGTGCTGGGACGGACGGCGTCCCCGTCCCCGTCTCTCAGCACTCCGTCTCCTTGCTGCTGATCTGATGTTGTCTCTGCAGACGGAACATCTTCGCCTTCTCGCTGCGACTCGTCGGGTTTTTCTCCGTCAGGTCCTCGAAGGAGCGCCGAGTGGACCCGGACCCCGCTGGACGCCCGAACGCCTCCTCCAGCTCCTCCTCGTCCAGGTGGGAGTCCAAGCTGGGGTCCTCGTGGATGGTGGCCATGCGGGGGCTGTCCAAAGGCGGGGGGGTGGGGCCCGGCTCGGTGCCGCCGCTGAAGACCGGGAAGCAGACGGCGTGCTGATTGTTGGTCGGCTGGAACCGCATCGGAGCGGCCGAGAAGCTCTGAGGCTTGAAGATCCGGACTGAAGCGGAGTCCAGGCTGCTCAGGAGCTCGGCATTCTGGGAAAATAATACCAAACCTCGGTTAAGTATCAGATGATCTGGGGCATAAATGTGTCTCTGTCTCAGACAACTTGTGTCAAACATGAGTCCTAGATCCTAAATCTGAACCTAGAACCTCTCTGATCCTAGATCCTCTCTGATCCTAGATCCTCTCTGATCCTAGAACCCTCTCTGATCCTAGAACCTCTCTGATCCTAGAACTTCTCTGAACCTCTCTGATCCTAGAACCTCTCTGAACCTCTCTGATCCTAGAACCTCTCTGATCCTAGAACCTCTCCTGAACCTCTCTGATCCTAGAACCTCTCTGAACCTCTCTGATCCTAGAACCTCTCTGATCCTAGAACCTCTCTGAACCTCTCTGATCCTAGAACCTCTCTGATCCTAGAACCTCACTGATCCTAGAACCTCACTGATCCTAGAACCTCTCTGATCCTAGAACCTCTCTGATCCTAGAACCTCTCTGAACCTCTCTGATCCTAGAACCTCTCTGAACCTCTCTGATCCTAGAACCTCTCTGATCCTAGAACCTCTCTGAACCTCTCTGATCCTAGAACCTCATCCTGAACCTCTCTGATCCTAGAACCTCTCTGATCCTAGAACCTCTCTGAACCTCTCTGATCCTAGAACCTCTCTGATCCTAGAACCTCTCTGATCCTAGAACCTCACTGATCCTAGAACCTCTCTGATCCTAGAACCTCTCTGATCCTAGATCCTCTCTGATCCTAGAACCTCTCTGATCCTAGAACCTCTCTGATCCTAGATCCTCTCTGATCCTAGAACCTCTCTGATCCTAGAACCTCTCTGAACCTAGAACCTCTCTGATCCTAGAACCTCTCTGATCCTAGAACCTCTCTGATCCTAGAACCTCTCTGATCCTAGAACCTCTCTGATCCTAGATCCTCTCTGATCCTAGATCCTCTCTGATCCTAGAACCTCTCTGATCCTAGAACCTCTCTGAACCTCTCTGATCCTAGAACCTCTCTGATCCTAGAACCTCTCTGATCCTAGAACCTCTCTGATCCTAGAACCTCTCTGATCCTAGATCCTCTCTGATCCTAGAACCTCTCTGATCCTAGAACCTCTCTGATCCTACAACCTCTCTGATCCTAGAACCTCTCTGATCCTAGAACCTCTCTGATCCTAGAACCTCGCTGATCCTAGAACCTCTCTGAACCTAGAACCTCTCTGATCCTAGATCCTCTCTGATCCTAGATCCTCTCTGATCCTAGAACCTCTCTGATCCTAGAACCTCTCTGATCCTAGAACCTCTCTGATCCAGAACCTCTCTGATCCTAGAACCTCTCTGATCCTAGACCCTCTCTGATTCTAGAACCTCTCTGATCCTAGAACCTCTCTGATCCTAGAACCTCTCTGATCCTAGAACCTCTGTGATCCTAGAACCTCTCTGATCCTCGATCCTCTCTGATCCTAGATCCTCTCTGATCCTAGAACCTCTCTGATCCTCAATCCTCTCTGATCCTAGAACCTCACTGATCCTAGAACCTCTCTGAACCTAGAACCTCTCTGATCCCAGAACCTCTCTGATCCTAGAACCTCACTGATCCTAGAACCTCTCTGATCCTAGATCCTCTCTGATCCTAGAACCTCTCTGATCCTAGGTCCTCTCTGATCCTAGAACCTCTCTGATCCTAGACCCTCTCTGATCCTCAATCCTCTCTGATCCTAGAACCTCTCTGATCCTAGAACCTCACTGATCCTAGAACCTCACTGATCCTAGAACCTCTCTGATCCTCAATCCTCTCTGATCCTAGAACCTCTCTGATCCCAGAACCGCTCTGATCCCAGAACCTCTCTGATCCTAGAACCTCACTGATCCTAGAACCTCACTGATCCTAGATCCTCTCTGATCCTAGATCCTCTCTGATCCTAGAACCTCTCTGATCCTAGACCCTCTCTGATCCTAGATCCTCTCTGATCCTAGAACCTCTCTGATCCTAGAACCTCTCTGATCCTAGATCCTCTCTGATCCTAGAACCTCTCTGATCCTAGAACCTCTCTGATCCTAGATCCTCTCTGATCCTAGAACCTCTGATCCTAGAACCTCTCTGATCCTAGAACCTCTCTGATCCTAGAACCTCTCTGAACCTAGAACCTCTCTGATCTTAGATCCTCTCTGATCCTAGAACCTCTCTGATCCTAGACCCTCTCTGATCCTAGATCCTCTCTGATCCTAGAACCTCTCTGATCCTAGATTCTCTCTGATCATAGATCCTCTCTGATCCTAGATCCTCTCTGATCCTAGAACCTCTCTGATCCTAGAACCTCTCTGATCCTAGATCCTCTCTGATCCTAGAACCTCTCTGATCCTAGATTCTCTCTGATCCTAGATCCTCTCTGATCCTAGATCCTCTCTGATCCTAGAGCCTCTCTGATCCTAGATTCCTCTCTGATCATAGAACCTCTCTGATCCTAGAACCTCTCTGATCCTAGAACCTCACTGATCCTAGAACCTCTCTGATCCTAGAACCTCTCTGATCTTAGAACCTCTCTGATCCTAGAACCTCTCTGATCCTAGATCCTCTCTGATCCTAGATCCTCTCTGATCCTAGAACCTCTCTGATCCTAGATCCTCTCTGATCCTAGAACCTCTCTGATCCTAGATCCTCTCTGATCCTAGAACCTCTCTGATCCTAGATCCTCATTGATCCTAGAACCTCTCTGATCCTAGATCCTCTCTGATCTTAGATCCTCTCTGATCCTAGAACCTCTCTGATCCTAGATCCTCTCTGATCCTAGATCCTCTCTGATCCTAGAACCTCTCTGATCCTAGAACCTCTCTGATCCTAGATCCTCTCTGATCCTAGAACCTCTCTGATCCTAGATCCTCTCTGATCCTAGATCCTCTCTGATCCTAGAACCTCTCTGATCCTAGAACCTCTGATCCTAGAACCTCACTGAACCTAGAACCTCTCTGATCCTAGAACCTCTCTGATCTTAGAACCTCTCTGATCCTAGATCCTCTCTGATCCTAGATCCTCTCTGATCCTAGATCCTCTCTGATCCTAGAACCTCTCTGATCCTAGATTCTCTCTGATCATAGATCCTCTCTGATCCTAGATCCTCTCTGATCCTAGAACCTCTCTGATCCTAGATCCTCTCTGATCCTAGAACCTCTCTGATCCTAGATCCTCTCTGATCCTAGATCCTCGCTGATCCTAGAACCTCTCTGATCCTAGAACCTCTGATCCTAGAACCTCACTGAACCTAGAACCTCTCTGATCCTAGAACCTCTCTGATCTTAGAACCTCTCTGATCCTAGATCCTCTCTGATCCTAGAACCTCTCTGATCCTAGAACCTCTCTGATCCTAGATTCTCTCTGATCCTAGAACCTCTCTGATCCTAGAACCTCTCTGATCCTAGAACCTCTCTGATCCTAGAACCTCTCTGATCCTAGAACCTCTCTGATCTTAGAACCTCTCTGATCCTAGATCCTCTCTGATCCTAGAACCTCACTGAACCTAGAACCTCTCTGATCCTAGAACCTCTCTGATCTTAGAACCTCTCTGATCCTAGAACCTCTCTGATCCTAGAACCTCTCTGATCCTAGAACCTCTCTGATCCTAGAACCTCTCTGATCCTAGATTCTCTCTGATCCTAGATCCTCTGTGATCTTAGAACCTCTCTGATCCTAGAACCTCTCTGAACCTCTCTGATCCTAGAACCTCTCTGATCCTAGAACCTCACTGATCCTAGAACCTCACTGATCCTAGAACCTCTCTGATCCTAGAACCTCTCTGATCCTAGATCCTCTCTGATCCTAGAACCTCTCTGATCCTAGAACCTCTCTGAACCTAGAAACTCTCTGGTCCTAGAACCTCTCTGATCCTAGAACCTCTCTGAACCTAGAACCTCTCTGATCCTAGAACCTCTCTGATCCTAGAACCTCTCTGATCCTAGAACCTCTCTGAACCTAGAACCTCTCTGATCCTAGATCCTCTCTGATCCTAGATCCTCTCTGATCCTAGAACCTCTCTGATCCTAGAACCTCTCTGAACCTCTCTGATCCTAGAGCCTCTCTGATCCTAGAACCTCACTGATCCTAGAACCTCTCTGATCCTAGAACCTCTCTGACCCTAGAACCTCTCTGAACCTAGAACCTCTCTGAACCTAGAACCTCTCTGATCCTAGAACCTCTCTGATCCTAGAACCTCTCTGACCCTAGAACCTCTCTGATCCTAGAACCTCTCTGAACCTAGAACCTCTCTGATCCTAGATCCTCTCTGATCCTAGATCCTCTCTGATCCTAGAACCTCTCTGATCCTAGAACCTCTCTGATCCTAGAACCTCTCTGATCCAGAACCTCTCTGATCCTAGAACCTCTCTGATCCTAGACCCTCTCTGATTCTAGAACCTCTCTGATCCTAAAACCTCTCTGATCCTAGAACCTCTGTGATCCTAGAACCTCTGTGATCCTAGAACCTCTCTGATCCTCAATCCTCTCTGATCCTAGATCCCCTCTGATCCTAGAACCTCTCTGATCCTCAGATCCTCTCTGATCCTAGAACCTCACTGATCCTAGAACCTCTCTGAACCTAGAACCTCTCTGATCCCAGAACCTCTCTGATCCTAGAACCTCACTGATCCTAGAACCTCACTGATCCTAGATCCTCTCTGATCCTAGAACCTCTCTGATCCTAGATCCTCTCTGATCCTAGAACCTCTCTGATCCTAGACCCTCTCTGATCCTCGATCCTCTCTGATCCTAGAACCTCTCTGATCCTAGAACCTCACTGATCCTAGAACCTCTCTGATCCTAGAACCTCTCTGATCCTCAATCCTCTCTGATCCTAGAACCTCTCTGATCCTAGAACCTCTCTGATCCTAGAACCTTTCTGATCCTAGAACCTCTCTGATCCTAGAACCTCTCTGATCCTAGATCCTCTCTGATCCTAGAACCTCTCTGATCCTAGAACCTCACTGATCCTAGAACCTCTCTGATCCTAGAACCTCTCTGATCCTAGATCCTCTCTGATCCTAGAACCTCTCTGATCCTAGAACCTCTCTGATCCTAGATCCTCTCTGATCCTAGAACCTCTCTGATCCTAGAACCTCACTGATCCTAGAACCTCACTGATCCTAGATCCTCTCTGATCCTAGAACCTCTCTGATCCTAGAACCTCTCTGATCCTAGATCCTCTCTGATCCTAGAACCTCTCTGATCCTAGAACCTCTCTGATCCTAGATCCTCTCTGATCCTAGAACCTCTGATCCTAGAACCTCTCTGATCCTAGAACCTCTCTGATCCTCAATCCTCTCTGAACCTAGAACCTCTCTGATCTTAGATCCTCTCTGATCCTAGAACCTCTCTGATCCTAGATTCTCTCTGATCATAGATCCTCTCTGATCCTAGATCCTCTCTGATCCTAGAACCTCTCTGATCCTAGAACCTCTCTGATCCTAGAACCTCTCTGATCCTAGATTCTCTCTGATCATAGATCCTCTCTGATCCTAGATCCTCTCTGATCCTAGAACCTCTCTGATCCTAGATTCTCTCTGATCCTAGAACCTCTCTGATCCTAGAACCTCTCTGATCCTAGAACCTCTCTGATCCTAGAACCTCTCTGATCTTAGAACGTCTCTGATCCTAGAACCTCTCTGATCCTAGATCCTCCCTGATCCTAGATCCTCTCTGATCCTAGAACCTCTCTGATCCTAGATTCTCTCTGATCATAGAACCTCTCTGATCCTAGATCCTCTCTGATCCTAGAACCTCTCTGATCCTAGATCCTCTCTGATCCTAGAACCTCTCTGATCCTAGATCCTCTCTGATCTTAGATCCTCTCTGATCCTAGAACCTCTCTGATCCTAGATCCTCTCTGATCCTAGATCCTCTCTGATCCTAGAACCTCTCTGATCCTAGAACCTCTCTGATCCTAGATCCTCTCTGATCCTAGAACCTCTCTGATCCTAGATCCTCTCTGATCCTAGATCCTCTCTGATCCTAGAACCTCTCTGATCCTAGAACCTCTGATCCTAGAACCTCACTGAACCTAGAACCTCTCTGATCCTAGAACCTCTCTGATCTTAGAACCTCTCTGATCCTAGATCCTCTCTGATCCTAGATCCTCTCTGATCCTAGATCCTCTCTGATCCTAGAACCTCTCTGATCCTAGAACCTCTCTGATCCTAGATCCTCTCTGATCCTAGATCCTCTCTGATCCTAGAACCTCTCTGATCCTAGATCCTCTCTGATCCTAGAACCTCTCTGATCCTAGATCCTCTCTGATCCTAGATCCTCTCTGATCCTAGAACCTCTCTGATCCTAGAACCTCTCTGATCCTAGAACTCTCACTGATCCTAGAACCTCTCTGATCCTAGAACCTCTCTGATCCTAGAACCTCTCTGATCCTAGATCCTCTCTGATCCTAGAACCTCTCTGATCCTAGAACCTCTCTGATCCTAGATTCTCTCTGATCCTAGAACCTCTCTGATCCTAGAACCTCTCTGATCTTAGAACCTCTCTGATCCTAGAACCTCTCTGATCCTAGAACCTCACTGAACCTAGAACCTCTCTGATCCTAGAACCTCTCTGATCTTAGAACCTCTCTGATCCTAGATCCTCTCTGATCCTAGAACCTCTCTGATCCTAGAACCTCTCTGATCCTAGAACCTCTCTGATCCTAGATTCTCTCTGATCCTAGATCCTCTCTGATCCTAGATCCTCTCTGATCTTAGAACCTCTCTGAACCTAGAACCTCTCTGAACCTAGAACCTCTCTGATCCCAGAACCTCCCTGATCCTAGAACCTCTCTGATCTTAGAACCTCTCTGATCCTAGATCCTCTCTGATCCTAGAACCTCTCTGATCCTAGAACCTCTCTGATCCTAGATCCTCTCTGATCTTAGAACCTCTCTGAACCTAGAACCTCTCTGATCCTAGAACCTCTCTGATCCTAGAACCTCTCTGATCCTAGATCCTCTCTGATCTTAGAACCTCTCTGATCCTAGATCCTCTCTGATCCGAGAACCTCTCTGATCCTAGAACCTCTCTGATCATAGATCCTCTCTGATCCTAGAACCTCTCTGATCCTAGATCCTCTCTGATCCTAGAACTTTTCTTATCCTAGAACCTCACTGATCCTAGAACCTCTCTGATCCTAGATCCTCATTGATCCTAGAACCTCTCTGAACCTAGAACCTCTGTCCGAACGCGCCTCATGTCCTCATGTCTGGACCATCTGAGAACATCTGTACTCACGCTGGGGAAGAACAGGGTCTTGGTGGTCTGCTCGTACTGCTGGTCCAGCTTCTTGTCCTGCGAGAACAAAGACGAGAGGAACGAAGGTTACGAGGAACGTCAAACATTAAAAAGCAGCTTCGTCTTCATCACGAGGCGGTGTGATGATGATACGGACCACACAGTGGACCAGGATGCTGAACGGGACCCAGAAGAGCAGCGAGAACGCCACCACCGAGCCCACGATGTTGTCGGCGAGGAACTTCCCAAACGTGTTGATGTCCAGCTTATCGATGAAGTCCCAGAGCCGCTCCACCACGTCCTGCACCTGCTTCATGCACTTGCCCTGCAGAGAGGGGGGGGGCAGTTAGAGCGGCTGCAGACGGCTGCAGACGGCCGCCCCCGTGCGCCCGCCGCCGCCGGGTCTCACCGCTCCGTCGCAGAAGCCCACGGTGCAGGGCTTGCCCTTCCGCAGGAACAGGAACTTTCCCGTCTGGTCCTGGTACGGGGTGCAGGCGCCGCTGCCGCTCCGACAGCACACTTTACACGACGAGTCGGTTTCTGCAAACACACGAGGAGATCCTGCAGCAGATGCTTCATCCACGGAGACCGGGTCACGACGACCCCCCCCAGAGTAAGAAGACATGTTCCGAGACTAAATCTGAGCTTTAGCTGGACATCACCACACAGAAGTCCAGGAGGAGCTTTCATACCGCAGCCAAGAAGACCAGCAACAATCAGCTGATTTAAACTCTGTCGTAAATGAAAATAGTATCAATAATTTACAGTTAATAATAAATAAATATGTATTTTACTCAGTCTCCCCTCCAAGTACCAACGCAGGTTATAAGATAAGATAAAATAAGATACTGTAAAATAATATACTGTAAAATAAGATAAGATACTAAAAGATAAAATACTGTAAAACAGAATAAGATACTATAAGAGAAGATTCGATAAAATAAAATACTATAAGATACTACAAGTTAAATACTGTAAAATAAAATAAGATACTCTAAGATTCTATAAAATAAGATACTACAAGATAAGATACTGTAAAATAAGATACTATAAGATACTACATGATAAATACTGTAAAAAAAAGATCAGATACTATAAGTCAAGATACAATACTGTAAAACAAGATACTATAAGATACTCCAAGATAAAATATTGTAAAATAAGATCAGCTACGTGATAAGAATCCTGAGGTGTGTATGAAATATACTACAATAGACTGTAGATCCTGTACATTTATTTCTAACCAGTGAAAAATGATCTTTGCAGTGATACTGTACTCCAGTAGCTGCTGATACTGCAACAAAGACGCTCCTGTGACATCATAAAGCGGCCCAGGTTCACGTCTCGGCCTCGGTTGCATGTCCTCCGCTTCTTTCTCTCCTTCTGAACAAAAACCACCAAAAACCCTCGAAGCAACGGAAATGTTTTAGCTTCTGATCCCCGATTACAGATCTGTTTTGTCAGCTGCTTCCGGATTCACTGTTCTATAAAATGTAGGGATGCACAATCATTATCGGGCCGATAACCGGAAAATATGGCGTCATTCCGATAAGTCCGATATCATGGCGACTTACCCCCGATAATTTATGTCCCATAAAGTTGGAATTATTAAGATCGGACATGCAGAAGTTGGAAATCCCACTTTTCTCGCGGAGATATCGCGATTTGGGAAAGAAAGCTGCTGCTAGAGAAGCACCGATCCGATACCGGGATCGGATATCGGCTCCGATACTTACAAATGATCTGGATCGGATATCGGATGAATGTGGCCGATCCAGCGTTCTGATCCAGTCATTTCTGTTTTTATTAATATCCTAATAAATGTACACTTTATTTGATAACTAATAATATTACGTATATTTATAGTGGGGGTGGAAAAATATCGCTACACTGAAATATGGCAATATTTTTATATGCCGATATATCAATATTTAAAAACACGGTATTGATCTATTTGACTCACAAAATCTCACAAGATTTTGTCGTTCTGTTACGAAATCTTGCGGGTTTTCATGAAATCTCGTGAGATTTTGTCATTCTGTAAGAGAACGATGAAATCTTGCTATATCGTTGGTAAAATAGATCAATATCGTGTTTTTAAATATCAATATGAAATCGGGATATGAAAATATCACAATATCTTTTTTTTTTTCTTTTTTAACTTGTCCTGTCATGATATTTCAGTGTATCGATATTTTTCCCCCACACCTACTTTACATCTGTCTTAATTTGTTACTTTTATTCTTTAAAAAAAAAAAAAAAAGTAGCACCAGTAGTATCAGACTGGTATCGGCCGATACGCTCAGCCCAGATATCGGTATCAGATTGGAGCCAAACCACTTTCCCCTCTTATTTTAGACACGAATACCCCCTAAAGTTGGAATTTCTGGTTTGGTATAATTAGGTATGTATCTGTGTGATCGGTATCGGTTATCGGTATCGGCCTTTAGCAGCTGAAGTTTATTGGTTATCAGTATCAGTTGTAAAAACTGGTTATTGTGCATCCCTAATAAAATGACTATTTGTGCTGTGATGGTCCGAAGTGTGATGATGATGATGGAAACTGAGATTTACTTCAGTGTCCGATCACATCATGTCTGAATGACTGACAGCAGCGACAACTCGACCTTCATCAGCAGAAATGAACCCGTTTGGTTTCCATGTGAAGGACAGAGTGTCTGTGTTTGTCTTTCCAGGAGGAAGACCTTAAATTCTCCACGCTCTTCCTCGTCTCCAGACCTGACGTCGTTCTGATCTCGGCACGTTTCAGCTCGGTGACCGGCAGAAGGCGGGGAGTCGTACCGTTACAGGCGCAGGGCTGCAGCTTCAGGACGGCCTGGCAGAAGGGGATGCACTCTCCGTTCAGACACTCCCCGCTGTCCAAACACACCGTTTTATCCGGAGCGTTCTCTGGAGGAGGACACTCGCTGCTGTTTCCTGTTCACACACACACACACACACACACACACACACACACACACACAGCAGATTTCACACACTGTTTCCAGACAAACCAACAGAATTCCTATCATTCTAATCCTCGTTTCTTTATTCACATGGTTGATTTTATCATAAAACAAATCAAAGATAAAAGGAGCCATATCATGAAAAATGGACTTTAAAGGAATATTCCACCCACAGAATGATGTAACTTTATCTTCCACCCCCCCCCTCATGGTGAGAAAGACTCTGCAGCACTTTTTTAATATCTCAAATGCAGCCGGTGATCAGGAAGGCTTCTCGTTTTCCCCCCAACTTTCATATAATGGAGTTCACCGGGGTCCGAGCCAAAAAGGTCCACAAAGTCCACAAAAACGTGTCAATATTCCTCCATACTGCTTGTCCAATCTAATCCACGTGTCCTGAGTGGGTAGCGTCCAGAATTTACTGGAAACGACGTCATTGAGTAGATTTTTAGAGCCTAAACAGTAGAACATCAGTACTACATCAGTACTACATCGCATCTCCTGCAAGAACGCCGATGCACGTTCACGAAACTACGGAAGCCGCGGCAGACGAGATCACGCGTTCTCTTTTTCTTTCTTTGTTTGTTTTAAATCAACATCAACCCCTCTTGGACCCTCTTGTGTTTGTCCCGGTTTGTCTGCAGCTCTGTCGCTCTTAGCACAATTTAAACAGCTAATTTCTTCTTCTACACTTGTATTATCGGCAGAGTAGGCTCTGAACACCGAGGCTTCCGTAGTTTCATGAACGTGCATAAGTGCGCTTCATGAAAGTATGATGTTCTACTGTTTAGGACTAAAAATCTACTTAATGACGTTGTTTCCAGTAAATTCTGGACGCTACCCACTCAGGACACTTGGATTACATTGGACGAGCAGTATGGAGGAATATTGACACGTTTTTGTGGACTTTTATGGACCTTTTTGGCTCGGACCCCGGTGAACCCCATTATATGAAAGTTGGGGGGAAACGAGAAGCCTTCCTGATCACCGGCTGCATTTGAGATATTAAAAAGTGCTGCAGAGTCTTTCTCACCATGAGGGGGGTGGAAGATAAAGTTACCGTATTTCCTGGACTATAAGTCGCACCAGTCAAATAATGCGTCATGAAGAGGAAAAAACCATTTATAAGTCGCACTGGACTATAAGTCATGGTCATTTTCTGTAAATAACAGCAAAGTAGTGCGATTTTTGGATTTTTCATACCCTATTTGTTACTGCTAAAACTTCCTAATCACTCAGATTCCAAAGTTAATGCCTATAAATGATCATAAACGTCATAATTAAGAAGGATAATCATGGTTTTAGAGGATTTGTTCCGGGCGGTACAGCCACATGTTCAAAATGAACTCCACACGCTGTACGGCTGTTGTGTGATCTTTACCCTTGGAGCAGAATATAGTCACAAGTCCAGATCGCCAACATGTGACATCAGACGGTGACGTTTATTTCTTTGCTCGTGTCAGTCAGTGTGAATTAACACTTAGAAATATGTTAAATGTATTTTAAAATGTAAGTCGCACAAGCTGCCAAACTATGAAAAAAAGTGTGACAGATTTTTTAGATACCGCTATTTTCTCGTCAGCCTCAGCTGATACAACCTGCCGATATTTGGGGGATCTGATCAAACACAAAGCAGGATGACCAGGGAGGAGGTTTAGTTTGTGAGGCGGTTGGGTCCTCAGACACGAAGGGGGGTCGGTGCTGACCTGTGCAGTAGGAGTGGCCCTTGCAGGTGGCATCGATGGGCTCCTGGCAGACCTCGCCTCGGACCTCGAACCTGCAGTGTTTGCAGCAGGCGCTGTTCCTGTCGCTGAACACGGAGAAGCTGATGAGCCGACGGCGTCGCAGCAGAACGAGCAGACTCCACAACGGCAGCGCTCACCTGCACTGAGCGCCCTCCTTCAGCCTGCAGTCGGCGGTGCAGCAGGGGTCCGAGTTGATGTGCACCAGACCCGGGTCGCACTCCTCGCCCGGCTCCACCCGCGAGTTCCCGCACACGTTGATGTTCCTCTCTTTGAAGCAGGAAGCAGCCTTCGAACGCAGACGCTTGACGATGGAGCGTTTGCTGCAGTTGGAGAACAGCTGGACACACAGACGACGCGTCTTCACTTATTCTGCTGGGATGAAGATGACGCTTCTCTTCATCGTTCATGTTTTAAAGCTTCAAAAACATCTAAATTATTCATATCATTTATACAGAAAGCTTAAATAAAGTCCAGCCTGACGAAGAGGAGCGTTAGATCCATCTATAGTCTCAGATCAGAAACAGCTGGGACGGAAACGAACAACTTCGTTTTAGTTCATCCAGTTTTTACATTTCAGACCTGCAGACAGAAAAGCGTCACAGCGAATCTTTTCCCACTTCGTAACATTCCCATTCTCTCTCACACATTCACCATACCAAGAAGAAGATGTTCCCAGAACATTTTCTTCCTCCCGATACCGATTCTGATGCTTGTGCTGTGTGCTGTCGGTCACGGGGGGCACGTTGCCCCGCATTTGCAAAGCAGCCGACGTCATATATCTGCACACAAACACCTGCCGCCAAACGCACACCATCGTCTCTCCAAACATTATTTTTACAGCACGATGAATGGAAGCGGCAACATTAACGAGCCCAGAGAGCCTGAACTGATGAGGACGAATGGCCGAGTGGCCGAATTTTTGTAAAACGAGTGTCCTCACTCCTCCAACTAAGAAAATAAAATATCATCCGGATGAACGTTACCATCCGAGTGTTCGTATGAATATCAAAGAATGGACTGTCGGAGGCTGAAAGCTTTTTTTTTTTTTGTTTGATTTTTTTTCACCGAGATTCTGGTTTACCAAACGCTTCATTTAACACAAAAAACGAATATTCCTCCTCTGCTGTGAGCTTCCACCGTCCTGGTGAAACTAAATGCCTGCCTGTTTTATAGCTAATGGATGTTAACAATAGTTTCACCGTCCTGGTAAACAATGTCTGCTACCCTTCTGTTTGAAAGCCAAGTCATGGTTAACTTTGTGTTTCCATCGCTTTGTAACTATAATTTATTGAACATTGTGCGCTATTTATCTTATTTTTCTTTATTTTATTTATTGGGTGAACGCCACCGTCCTGGTGAACGTCACCGTCCTGGTGAACGTCACCGTCTGAGCATCACCGTCTTGGTGAACGTCACCGTCTTGGTGAGCGTCACCGTCTGAACGTCACCGTCTTGGTGAACGTCACCGTCTGAACGTCACCGTCTTGGTGAACGTCACCGTCTTGGTGAACGTCACCGTCTGAGCATCACCGTCTTGGTGAGCGTCACCGTCTGAGCATCACCGTCTTGGTGAACGTCACCGTCTGAGCGTCACCGTCTTGGTGAACGTCACCGTCTGAGCGTCACCGTCCTGGTGAACGTCACCGTCTGAACGTCACCGTCTTGGTGAACGTCACCGTCTTGGTGAGCGTCACCGTCTTGGTGAACGTCACCGTCTTGGTGAGCGTCACCGTCTTGGTGAACGTCACCGTCTGAGCCTGGTGAACGCCACCGTCTTGGTGAACATCACCGCCCTGGTGAACGCCACCGCCTGAACGCCACCGCTCTGGTGAACGCCACCGCCTTGGTGAACGCTCGTCTTGGTGAACATCACCGCCTTGGTGAACGCCACCGCCCTGGTGAACGCCACCGCCTTGGTGAACGCCACCGCCTGAGCGCCACCGTCCTGGTGAACGTCACCGCCCTGGTGAGCGCCACCGCCTTGGTGAACGTCACCGCCCTGGTGAACGCCACCGTCCTGGTGAACGCCACCGCCCTGGTGAACATCACCGCCTTGGTGAACGCCACCGCTCTGGTGAACGCCACCGCCTTGGTGAACGTCACCGTCTTGGTGAACGCCACCGCTCTGGTGAGCGTCACTGTTCTGGTGAACGCCACCGCCGTGAACGCCACTGTTCTGGTGAACGCCACCGTCCTGGTGAACGTCACCGTCTGAACGTCACCGTCTGAGCATCACCATTCTGGTGAACGTCACCGTCTTGGTGAACGTCACCGTCCTGGTGAACGTCACCGTCCTGGTGAGCGTCACCGTTCTGGTGAACGTCACCGTCTTGGTGAACGTCACCGTCTGAGCGTCACCGTCTTGGTGAACGTCACCGTCTTGGTGAACGTCACCGTCTGGGTGAACATCACCGTCTGAGCGTCACCATCTTGGTCAGCGTCACCGTCCTGGTGAACATCACCGTTCTGGTGAACGTCACCGTCTGAGCGTCACCGTCTTGGTGAACATCACCGTTCTGGTGAACGTCACCGTCTGAGCGTCACCGTCTTGGTGAACGTCACCGTCCTGGTGAACGTCACCGTCTTGGTGAACGTCACCGTCTTGGTGAACGTCACCGTCCTGGTGAGCGTCACCGTCTTGGTGAACGTCACCGTCTTGGTGAACGCCACCGCCCTGGTGAACGTCACCCTGAGCCGCCCCCTGGTGAACATCACCGCCTTGGTGAACGCCACCGGCCTGAGCGCCACCGCCTTGGTGAACGCCACCGCCCTGGTGAACGCCACCGCCTTGGTGAACGCCACCGCCTGAACGTCACCGTTCTGGTGAACGCCACCGTCCTGGTGAACGCCACCGCCTGAACGCCACCGTTCTGGTGAACGTCACCGCCTTGGTGAACGCCACCGCCCTGGTGAACGCCACCGCTCTGGTGAGCGCCACCGCCTTGGTGAACGCCACCGCCTGAACGCCACCGCCCTGGTGAACGCCACCGCTCTGGGTGAACGCCACCGTCTGAACGTCACCGCCCTGGTGAACATCACCGTCTTGGTGAACGCCACCGCCCTGGTGAACGTCACCGTCTTGGTGAACGCCACCGCCTGGGTGAGCGCCACCGCCTTGGTGAACGCCACCGCCCTGGTGAGCGTCACCGCCTTGGTGAACGCCACCGCCTGAGCGCCACCGTCTTGGTGAACGCCACCGCCTTGGTGAACGCCACCGCCTTGGTGAACGCCACCGCCTGGTGAACGCCACCAGCCTTGGTGAGCGTCACCGCCTTGGTGAACGCCACCGCCTTGGTGAACGCCACCAGCCTTGGTGAACGCATCACCGCCCTGGTGAACGCCACCGCTCTTGGTGAACGCCACCGCCTTGGTGAACGCCACCGCTCTGGTGAACGCCACCGCCCTGGTGAGCGCCACCGTCTTGGTGAACGCCACCGCCCTGGTGAGCGCCACCGCCTTGGTGAACGCCACCGTCTGAACGCCACCGCCCTGGTGAACGTCACCGCCTTGGTGAACGCCACCGCCCTGGTGAACGCCACCGTCCTGGTGAGCGCCACCGTCTTGGTGAACGCCACCGCCTGAACGTCACCGCCTTGGTGAACGCCACCGCTCTGGTGAACGCCACCGTCTGGTGAACGCCACCGCCTTGGTGAACGTCACCGCCTTGGTGAACGCCACCGCCCTGGTGAACGTCACCGTCTTGGTGAACGCCACCGCCTGAACGCCACCGCCTTGGTGAACGCCACCGTCTTGGTGAATGTCACCGCCTTGGTGAACGCCACCGCCCTGGTGAACGCCACCGCCTTGGTGAACGCCACCGCCTGAGCCGCCACCGCCCTGGGTGAACGTCACCGCCCTGGTGAGCGCCACCGTCTTGGTGAACGCCACCGCCTTGGTGAACGCCACCGCCTTGGTGAACGTCACCGTCCTGGTGAGCGTCACCGCCTGGTACCGCCTTGGTGAACGTCACCGCCTGGTGAACGCCACCGCCCTGGTGAACGCCACCGCCCTGGTGAACGTCACCGCCTGAGCGCCACCGTTCTGGTGAACGCCACCGCCCTGGTGAACGCCACCGTCTTGGTGAACGCCACCGTCTGGTGAGCGCCACCGTTCTGGTGAACGCCACCGTCCTGGTGAGCGCCACCGTTCTGGTGAACGTCACCGCCTTGGGTAAACGTCACCGTCTGAGCGTCACCGTTCTGGTGAGCGCCACCGTCTCTGGTGAACGCCACCGCCTGGGTGAACGCCACCGCCTTGGTGAGCGTCACCGTTCTGGTGAACGCCACCGCCTGGGTGAACGTCACCGTCCTGGTGAGCGTCACCGTTCTGGTGAACGTCACCGTCTGGGTGAACGTCACCGTCTGAGCGTCACCGTTCTGGTGAGCGTCACCGTCTGGGTGAACGTCACCGTCTGAGCGTCACCGTTCTGGTGAACGTCACCGTCTTGGTGAACGTCACCGTCTGAGCGTCACTGTCCTGGTGAACGTCACCGTCTGAGCGTCACCGTCTGGGTGAACGTCACCGTCTTGGTGAACGTCACCGTCTGAACGTCACCGTCTGGGTGAACGTCACCGTCTGAGCGTCACCGTTCTGGTGAACGCCACCGTCTGGGTGAACGTCACCGTCTGAGCGTCACCGTTCTGGTGAACGTCACCGTCTGGGTGAACGTCACCGTCCTGGTGAACGTCACCGTCTGAGCGTCACCGTTCTGGTGAACGTCACCGTTCTGGTGAACGTCACCGTCTGAGCGTCACCGTCCTGGTGAACGTCACCGTTCTGGTGAACGTTACCGTCTGAGCGTCACCGTCCTGGTGAACGTCACCGTTCTGGTGAACGTCACCGTCCTGGTGAGCGTCACCGTCCTGGTGAACGTCACCGTCCTGGTGAACGTCACCGTCCTGGTGAACGTCACCGTCTGAGCGTCACCGTTCTGGTGAACGTCACCGTCTGGGTGAACGTCACCGTCTGAGCGTCACCGTCCTGGTGAACGTCACCGTCTGAGCGTCACCGTCCTGGTGAACGCCATCGTCCTGGTGAACGTCACCGTCTGAGCGTCACCGTCCTGGTGAACGTCACCGTCTGGGTGAACGTCACCGTCTGGGTGAATGTCATCGTCCTGGTGAACGTCGCCGTCTTGGTGAACGTCACCGTCCTGGTGAACGTCACCGTCTTGGTGAACGTCACCGTCTTGGTGAACGTCACCGTCTTGGTGAACGTCACCGTCCTGGTGAACGTCACCGTCTTGGTGAACGTCACCGTCTTGGTGAACGTCACCGTCTGGGTGAATGTCACCGTCTTGGTGAACGTCACCGTCCTGGTGAACGTCACCGTCTTGGTGAACGTCACCGTCTTGGTGAACGTCACCGTCTGGGTGAGGAGGAACCGGCAGCAGCACCTTGTTGTTCACGTGGTCTCCGCTCACAGCGATGGGGTACATGACATATTTGCCCCCCTGGTCCTCCCGCGGGGCGCAGTACGGAACGTTGTCCGGGTCGTGCTCGGCTCCGAAGTTATGGCCGAGCTCGTGAGTCGTCACCAGGTCGGCCTCCTGCGGACGCAACAAAGAGGCGGAGCTTCAAGAGTCCACAATGACGTCACTGACAGCTCTCACCGCTCGTCCAGCGGCTTCCAGGAGCCACCCACCTTGGTCAGGATGGTCTTCCCGTAGTTCTTGGTGCTGGTGAGGCCCGTGTTGAGGTAGATCTTCCCAAGGTCGTTGGCAGTCGAGGGACAACCTGCAGAGCAGCATCACGGCAGCTTCTTTAACACCAGAAGAAGAACTCGGGCGTGACAGCGGGAACTGGACTCACCTTGTGAGCAGAGACCTCCGGGAATGTCGGGTTTGGACGGGGCCACGTAGGCTAGACCCAGAGTGCCTTCATCAAAGTCCTGGTAGGTGAAGAGGTGAGCCAGGCACACGTTGGAGGCTTTCTCTGCGATGTCCACGCTGAACTGCTGCGAGACGAAAGACAAGCATAAACGTCAGTGAACGAACATCGAGCATCGGATTACGCCGAAGCTGTCGGACAAACCCGCCTTGCCTCCGATCACCTGCTCCTCAGCTTACCGTATTTTCCGGACTATGACGGCAGAGACGCACCGGGACAGTTTTCGCCCGTCTGGTGTCGTCGTGGCATCTTTTGAAGTTGGTAACGTGAGTCAGTTTGGTGTGTTCTGCGTCGCCGGCCATCCGCAACCGTCGCCAATACCGTTGGCGTTTTTCACAGCCGATTGAACGTGAGTCATCGTTCGGTCGTTACGGGGAGACCGGAAGTGAAGGTAAACGAACCAGATAAAGAGCGGACTCGCATCGTTTGGCATCGTACCGGGACCTCTTTCTTTAATCGTGTGGGACGAGGATGTGGAAGAGCAGGTTCTCGCCTAGCAGTCCTCGCTCTCTGCTAACAACAAAGCAGCTCTTACGTGTTTCAGTCTTGAGAAATGGTCCTTCATTTACGGTTTTGGTTTCTTGGGGCCACAGAACGGATCAGCGCCGCCTGCTGTTGCAGCAACAATGCAGCAGAAGGTTCTCCCAAGTCTGGGTCGGTTGTCTCACCGTGTCGACGAGACTGACGCCCATTGGTCAGCCCGACCCCATTTCCAGCAACAACCGCAACAATCGTCAGTCTGTCCGGTGTGTCTTGCCCTAAGTCGCATCAGTCCAACAATGCATCATGAAGAGAAAAAACAATAATGGATGAAAAGTAGTTTTTTTTTTTTAAAAAAAGGGATTTTCAGATTTGTTACTGCTAAATATTCCTCAATCACTCCGATTCCAAGCTTAAAGCCTGTTAACAGGGTTCTTGCAGGTTGCAGTTCAATTTAAGACCTTTTAAAGAACTTTTAAGGCCTTTAAAGGAATAGTCCACCCACAGAATGATGTAACTTTATCTTCCACCCCCCCTCATGGTGAGAAAGACTCTGCAGCACTTTTTTAATATCTCAAATGCAGCCGGCGATCAGGAAGGCTTCTCGTTTCCCCCCAACTTTCATATAATGGAGTTTGCCGGGGTCCGAGCCAAAAAGGTCCATAAAAGTCCACAAAAACTTGTCAATATTCCTCCATACTGCTCGTTCAATGTAATCCAAGTGTCCTGAGTGGGTAGCGTCCAGAATTTACTGGAAACAACATTATTAAGTAGATTTTTAGAGCCTAAACAGCAGAACATTTTACTTTCGTGAAGCACGCATATGCACGTTCACGAAACTACAGAAGCCTCGGCGTTCAGAGCCTCCTCTGCCGATAATACAAGCATAGAAGAAGAAATTAGCTGTTTACATTGTGCTAAGAGCGACAGAGCTGCAGACAAACCGGGACAAACACAAGAGGGTCCAAGAGGGGTTGATGTTGATTTAAAAGAAAGAAAGAAAGAAAAAGAGAACGCGCGATCTCATCTCCTGAGTAGTTTCGTGAACGCGCATCGGCGTGCTTGCAGGAGATGCGATGTAGTACTGATGTAGTACGGATGTAGTACTGATGTAGTACTGTAGTCTTTGAGATATTAAAAAAGTGCTCCAGAGTCTTTCTCACCATGAGGGGAAGTGGAAGATAAAGTTACATCATTCTGTGGGTGGAATGTTCCTTTAACATTTTGATAAAAAAGTCTCGGAGCAGCCAAACTAGTAAAAAAGTGTGTTATAATGCGGGATTAGCCTGCTGGGTGTCGGGTCTTACCTCCAGCAGCTTCTTGACGTCCCAGACGTCGCGTCCCTCCACCGGACTCCCCTCCATGTTGAAGTGGCTTCTTCCGGCGTCTACAGGAGTCGGTCTCGGCTCGATGATGATCTGAAAGCAGACACAGACATCAGCAGCCGGTTCAGAGCCCAGTAAACCGGATCTCCATCCTCACCTGCTGGATCTGAACTCCGTAACCGCTGAACTCCTCATCCCACGACGTGTTTCTGTAGATGTCGTCCACGCGGTCGATCAGCTCGATCTGAAAACACAAAGGTTGGATCAGCATCACCGCGAGGAGGAGGAGGAGGAGGAGGAGGAGGAGGCTGAAACTAGGGCTGAGCAATTCACCGAAATGTGATTGTGATTTCAATTTTAATGTCTAACAATCTCCAAACTCATATCATCAAGTTGAAACGATTTATCTGCCACTTTTCTTTCCACAATTTCTGAAAATTATTCTGAAGTTAAAATAAATTTTAGTGGCTTCTCACTTGTGCAGTTTGTTGGGTGATATTAACAAAAAAGTTAGATTTGGAATGCTGTAGCACTGCACTAAAGCTTAAAGTTTAGGGAGGGATTTTTATTTATTTATTCATTTACTTAAAATAAAAATAAGTATATTTATTTCTTTATTTTCTTCAAAATTAAAGAAATTGCAGAACAGCTGGACAGTTTATTTTGGATGTATATATATGTATATATATATATATATATATATATATATGTATATCGTCTATTTATTCATTTATCTAAAATAAAAACAAGTATATTTATTTATTTATTTATTTTCTTTAAAATTAGAGACATTGCTGAACAGCTGGACAGTTTATTTTAGATACATTTACATTTTTTATGCCTCATTTAACATTCAAAGTATGTTTATTATATTCATTTAATATTTATTCATTGCAAAACGTAATATAAATATGTAACTATAAAAACTATAAATATAAGTGATATTAATGTATTATATTAATAATATAATATACTATATATATTTTATATATATTTATATATATTTTATATATATTTATTTAAAATAAAAATAAGTATATTTATTTCTTTATTTTATTCAAAATGAGAGAAATTGCAGAACAGTTGGACAGTTTATTTTGGATACATTCATGTTTTCCTATCCCGTATTTAATATTCAAAGTATGTTTATTACATTCATTTAATGTTTATACATTGCAAAACATAATATCAATATACAACTATAAATAACTATAAATATAAGTAATATTAATATATTATAAAATCAATATCGTCATCGTCATCATAATAATAATGATAACTAAATATAAGTGATATTAATATAATATAATATAAGTAACTATAAATAAGGTAAATATTAATAGCCTACACTTTTTTCCAATTTCAACGTTTTGGGTAAATTATCAGTAACTAACTGTTTTTTTTGGACAGAGAGAGAAAAGCTGAATAAATGCGATGTGTAACTAAAAATAATCGTTTGAATAATCATGACTTCAACATTAACCAAAATAATCGTGAAAATGACTTTTTCCATAATGGAGCGGCCTCAGCTGAAACACAGCTCGGCGGTCTCACCAGGTAGTTGATGGTGGTGCTCTCCTCCCCCCGGCCCATGTGCTTGAAGAAGCGATGGTCGGCCACCAGCAGCAGAGGACACGTGTTCCTCTTGTGGTCGTAGAGCTGCCGCCTCCCTCTGAACGTGGACTCTGAGCAGGAGACGCACCGTCAGCCCTCCCAGCAACAAATCACACCGTTCTACCTGGTTAAACCGTCACAGAGGCTAAATCAGCCCCCGCCCACCTTCCTCCTCCCGCTCGTCCAACATGGCGGCTCTGACGCTGTCGGGGAGGAGCTGGTTGGGGTCGGAGTTCACGTAGCCGCAGACGGAGGGCTGCTGCAGCCGGCTGATGTTCCTGATGTCCTCTGAGCGGTAGATCAGGAGGCGGCCATCAGGGGGCGCCGACGTGAACCTCCACAGGGGCTGAACAGGGGACAGGAGGGTTCAGGGGCGGGGCTACGGGGTGATTGGACACCTCAGGTGATTGACAGGCAACTGGAGGGGGACAGAAACGTCCTTCCAGACCTGCATGGATCACCAGTATCACTACAACAGGGGTCTGCAACTAAGGATGCACCATATAATTGGCCCAATATCGGCATCGGCCTATATCGGACTTACAACTGAATATCGGACATCGCCCACCCCACCAATATTTTAACGATATTTAACCAATATTTAACCGATCAGCCCGAAAAAATAAGTAAAAAAGAAAAACTTCTTCTTTTTCAAAAACTTCCTTTTACCAATTTTAAAACTTATAAAGGCTAGTGGTGGGGAAAATATCAATACACTGAAATATCCTGATATTTTCATACGCTGATACAATTTAAACATTTAGAAACGCGGTATCGATCTATTTTACTAATGAAATCTTGCAATGTTTCATTGTTCTGGTACAAAATCTCACGAGAATTGACAAAAATTTTGCGATATTTTCATATGCTGATATCATGACATTCAAAAATGCGGTAACCATCTATTTTACTAATGAAATCTTGCGATATTTCATCATTCTGTTACTAAATCTTGCAGGAATTGACAAAAATGTGCAATATTTTCATATGCTGATATCATAATGACATTCAAAAACGCGGTATCGATCTATTTTACTAACAAAATCTCGCGATATTTCATCCTTCTGTTACAAAATCTCACGAGAAGCCATGAAATATTGTGAGATTTTTGTAAGTAAAGTAGATCGATACCGCATTTTTAAATGTCGATTTGATATCAGCATATGAAAATCTTGCGATATTTCAGTGTATCGATATTTTTTCCCACCCCTGTTTTTCAAAGCATCTGAAGCAGATAAAATAACTGCTATTTGCAATGACTGCTTTTTTTTTTTTTTTTCTTTTTTTTAGCTTTAATATCGGTATCGATATCAATTATCAGCCAGATGAGTTTTAAAATATCGGCATATCGGATATCGGCCAAAATTCCAATATCGTGCATCCCTATCTGCAATCTTTACAGTCTAAAGAGCCATTTTTGCCTCAAACAGCTAAATAAAAGTCGTCCAGAGCCGCAAATATTTCACAGCTTTTTTAAAATAAAACAACTTATAATTTTAATAAACACCAACTTTATGAAATCTGTTGCCATTTTTAAAGAACCACAGTTTTATTTAGACTTTTAGGTTTTAGAAAACAAAACTACGGAAGAGGATTAGGACCACTGAAGAAAAGATGAAATAAAATTCTGAGAATAAAGTCTAAATTTTGTCTTTTTCTAAGAACATAAAAAGTTTTTTTATTATTTCAATTTCTGCGAATTCTGACTTTCTTGGAAATACCTCGATGTTGAACTCCGCCTCATCTGTCAGGATGCGAGCTGAGAACTCCTGGTCGTCGATATGAGCCTGAACACGAGAGTTTTCTTCCCCTGGAGGAGACAAAGCAGATGTTGCTGGTCCGGTTTCAGCTGACGGGAGACGGCCGGCGTCTCGTTGGACAGAAGCGTCGTTACCGATGACATGTCCGGTGAAGTAGTTGTGTCTGTTGATGGGGACGTTTCGCTCTCGGCCGTCCTCGTCCACGACCACGGCGCTGAAGTCGTCGGTGAAGAGCTCACCGTTGGACCTCAGGTAGAGTCTGAACTGCCTGCAGTCACACGGAGGACGAGGAGGACGAGGACGAGGAGCTCGTTATAAACCAATCACACAAAGGTGAGCGTGACATGTGGAGACTGACCTGTGCAGGGCGCTGAAGCTCAGAAACTTCTCCACGTGAGTTTGAGTTTGGACGTCACGGCGGCGGATGGAATGAGTCTGCAGGCTGGAGAACGGAAGGACGTCGAAGTCGTCCAGCACGGACCTGAGAGAAGCTGCACACCCGGGATGGGCGATATTTTATCGTGTGCGATATATCGTCAAAGAAATTCCCCACAATAACAATTTGAATTTATCGTTTTTATCGTGAGATGACAATTTATCAGGTTGTGTTTGCAGCTGCTCTACTTTGGTTTTTTTAATAAGCCAAGTTAGTTTTGCTGTTTGCATCGTTTGAATAAATGTGGAATTTGGTCTCATATTTCAGACTTGTTTGCTTTTGGTGTCACTAGTTTTGCGGTACAGATGCGCTACTTGAACTTAACTGATATAGTTTAGTGGCTTCTAGTATTTTGTAGGGCTTTCAGGACAGAATTTAGAGACAAATTTATGGTACAAAACATTTTGCTGATAGTTTTATCGTCACTTTTTGTTACCGTGATAAATAAGAGCAATTATCGTGATACATTTTTTAGTCCATATCGCCCATCCCTCCTGCACACACGGCAAATCTGCTCGTCGTGGGGTTTCTGATGTAGGTCAGGGCATCACACGTAGGGCTGGACGACAATTCAATATCGATATATATCAACCGATACAGGTTTTTTCAATAAAAAAAAAAAAGAGGGTCGATAAAAGTTCGATATAGAAACACAGTTTTCTGTTGTAGCCTATCAGGTAGCAGGATACCTGATTCCACCGAACCAATCACAAACGCAGATCCAGACGAAGGCTGAATCAGAATTCAGTGTGAGTGTGATCTTCATTACTAGGGCTGGGAAAAAATATCAATACACTGAAGTATACACTGTGTATACTTCAGTGTACACATATTTTCATATGCAGATTTTCATATTGATATTTAAAAACGTGATATTGATCGATTTAAACAACGAAATATCGCAAGATTTCATCGTTCTCTTATAAAATCTCGTGAGATTTCACAAAAACCTGCAAGATTTCGTAACAGAACGACAAAATCTCGCGAGATTTCATTGGTAAAATGGATCGCTACCGCGTTTTTAAATATCAATATGATATTAGCATGTGAAAATATTACGATATTTCAGTGAATCGATATTTTTTCCCAGCCCTATTTATTACTGTATAAGTAGGTCATTTAGCAAAAGCTTAAATGGCTTTTTTTCTTTTCTTTTTTTTTTGATAAATATCGATATCGATTGATACAGATTTTTTTTATCGATAACCTGTTTTTCTATATCGTCCAGCCCTAATCACACACGCTGGAGCAGGGAAACACTGAAAACCTGCAGGACTGAACTTCCAGAAAAATCCCAAGGTAAATAATTACAAAATAACAGCTGCTTATTATCGCTGATGTCATGTTTGATTATTACAGGTAGCTATAAATAAATATGTTTGTGATGTTTGAAAAGATTTGTTTCTACTAATAAAAAAATAAACAATGAAATTCAAACAATGTTAAATTAGTAGCACCACTGATACAAGTTAAATTATAATTTTCCGTTAAAATATGATTAAAAAAGACACAAGGAGTCAAGATTTGGACCTGATGTCTCCTCATTATTACTACCATCACCTATTAGTAATAACTACAGGATGAGGCATCTTCCTTGCTTTTTTGGTGCAGGGGTGCCCATGTTCGCTCCTCGAGAGCTAAATCCTGACATTTTTAGAGCGCACCCTCTCCAACATACCTGAATCAAATGGTTAACTCCTTCAGGCACGTTATTCAGCTCTGCAGAGGCTGGAAACGAACCATTCATTTGATTCAGGTGTGTCGGAGAAGAGATGCAACCAAAATGTGCAGGAAAGTAGCTCTGGAGGACCGGACTTGGGCCCCCTGCTTTAGTGTATAGGGAGTATACCTTCAACCAAGAGGAAACTTAGAGGTGACTGTGCCTTTTGCGTCGCTGCACCCAGACTGTGGAACCAGGTACCACCTAGAGTCAAGGAGGCCTCTTCACTCGCGGTTTTTAAGTCTTTACTTAAAACACATTTCTTTTCATTGGCGTTTAACACTGACTGAGATGTTTGTTTGTTTGTTTGACTGTCTGTTTAACTGTGTGCGTGATTACCTTTTTATTGAACTGTTTTCATTAATTGATTATATTTTTATATACATTTCTTATTCTTCAATTTATGTTTTATGTATTATATCTGCTTGTGAAGCACTTTGGTCAACTGTGTTGTTTTAAAGTGCTATATAAATAAAGTGGAGTTGGAGTAAACCAATTTAAAAGCCTTATTATAAGTTAATAATATCCACTTAAGTACTATTTTTTCATTAAAAAAATAAGCTGTTTTTGAAAACAGACCTTGGCAAAGACAGTCATCATATTTAATCCAGTTCATAATAATCCAATTATCTAATTAAAGCAATCCATAATTGCCATTAGTCAGATTTATAACTGTGTTCATTTACAACAATTCATTAAGCATTACTGTCCAGCTGTAGAAAACAAGCTGTTACATTCTTCCAAATATCTTTTTAAAGAGTTTGTTGCCATAATTTCATTATTAACATATTTATTATGGCTTTATTGTCATTTTTAACTGATTCTTATCTCACTATTTCATGTAGAAATGACAAGGAGTGAAGAAAAAGAGAAAAATCTCACATGTGGAAGAAGTTCTTATCTATTTTAGTGTTTTTCTGGCAGAAGTAGGCTTCCATACCTTCATACCAACATCAACTTTTTCAGCTCACTGTAGAAACTTCCGTCGTTTATCAAACGGACTTTTCCATAAATGTGTGATTAAACGGACCTTAAACACTCACCAAACTCTGTGTCCGCGGGCGGCGACACCGCTGCCTCCGTCAAAACAATAAAAAGCGAGTGAACGATGAGCAGGGGAGTCATGTCGAGCCGTCTGACTGACGGATGAACAGCCGGACGGACTGAAACGAGGAGGAAGGTCGCCGTTGTTCGCCACCAGCGTCCCGCTCCGGCAGCTCGGGCTCAAACTTCGCTTTTCTCACTCATTCTGGAGGAAACTCCACAAATCTCGTCCAACTTAAATCTTTTTTTGTTTTCAGAAAGAGGCAGGAAAAAAAACGCCTCCTGTCCGCGGAACCAGGAAGACCGAAAGCCGCGAAGAAAGCGGACAAACACGGAGGAGGGAAACCGGAAACGAGCCCTCAGGCCTTCAGAGTAAAACAGTTTTCAAGTTGAGTTTGACATGAATAACACGAGGTCCAAAACCTCAGAGAATATCCTAAACTGGATGGAATGCCATTTAAAACAATTCTAACTGAATAAATGACAAATTAAATCACATGTTAAATGACAAAATCAGATAATAATCAGGAGACTATAAAATCCTCGAGGGAATTTGAAGGAGTAACAAGTTATAGATGCTATTTTATACACACACACACATATAGATACAATTAGAGAATAGTAGTGTTTAATAAATAAACATGGTATTTCAGATTCAGATTAACTTTATTCATCCCTTTGGTTGGTACCTCTGGGAAATTATTTTTCTTGCAACAACACACCACTGACAGACATAATCACACATACAGCACTCTAAAAACTCGATAAAAAGTAGAAAAACAAAGAAATGAAGGAAAAGACTGGTAAAAACAAAGGGTAGCAGCACAGTATAAAATTAGCGATAAAAATAATAGTGCGAGAAGTACTGTTAGTAATCAGAATAATAGTAATAGTAATAATAATAATAGCAATTGTAATAATAGTAATTGTAATAATAGAAACAAGAATAATAATGATAATGGTAATATGAATAATTTGCCGTATAATACAACAATCAGTCTATGATAGGTAATATATTGAGTATATGAAATGTAAAACTGTATTTCTTATAAATAATATAAATATATAGGACATAAAGAAATGCGAATATAAATACAGCATAAAATGACATTCAAACTGTATTCAAAACGAAAGTCTAAGATGCTACTTTTATTTTGAAAATACTTTTTGCTTTCCTGTTGTTGTAGTCGCGCGCTCGACGAACTCGTGAGGGAATCACGGTGCAAGTTTTCGGAGTTCGTGAAACAAGAACCCGAACAAGTGGTTGTGATTTTTCCGGCTCTGGTGAAACGTCGGTTCAAACTTACACAACAACAACAAAATAAACAAACAAAAACGACGCACTTCGGTGACGTTACGTAAGAGAATAACGGAAACATCTGGCGGGTCTATTTATAACCTCTGATCTCATCCAAATCCGCTTTTATACAAGAGAAAAAAAAAAAATCTCTAATGCTGATCCAACATGAAAGCAAAGATGTGAAGAGATCGAAACAGAAAATATGAAGCACCTGAACGTCACACAGACCAGTCAGAAAAATATTTAACCACTTTTATATCACTGCAAACAAGTAACCAAGATATTTTATCAGTTTAATTTCCTTTTATAGTCAATAATGGTTTAAAATCAGTTCATAGTAATAAGCTATTCATAATTATTTTATTTCAGTTATCTAATTTCCAGTTTGTGTCCATATGGGAGAAAATCATTGAACAGTTTAAAAACAATGTTCCTCAGAGAAATATTTACAATATTCTGCATCTTGCTCCTTCTACATTGCAGAATATTATTAAACTGTTGAAATAATCTGTAACAATTCAAGTGTGTAAAGGACGAAGGAGCAAATCTGCTGGACCAGGGATCATCAGCAGACCGAACTAGGGATGGGCATATCAGGACCCTGGAGTCGATACTGCAATACCTGCCGGACAAAATATCGGAATCTATACTTTTTGAGTATCGCGATACTACTGTAGATACAAAACGTGCATTTTTTTATTTCAAAGAATTTTAGGCAATAAAATTTTATGTAAAAGCAGCCAGATTCTAGCTTCTGTATCACATGATGGTGGTAGCCTATCAGATTCTAGCTTCTGTGTCACATGATGGTGGTAGCCTATCAGATTCTAGCTTCTGTATCACATGATGGTGGTAGCCTATCAGATTGTAGCTTCTGTATTATATGATGGTGGTAGCCTATGAGATTCTAGCTTCTGTATCACATGATGGTGGTAGCCTATCAGATTCTAGCTTCTGTATCACATGATGGTGGTAGCCTATCAGATTCTAGCTTCTGTATCACATGATGGTGGTAGCCTATCAGATTCTAGCTTCTGTATCACATGATGGTGGTAGCCTATCAGATTCTAGCTTCTGTACCACATGATGATGGTAGCCTATCAGATTCTAGTTTTCTGCATCACATGATGATGGTAGCCTATCAGATTCTAGCTTCTGTATTATATGATGGTGGTAGCCTATAAGATTCTAGCTTCTGCATCACATGATGGTGGTAGCCTATCAGATTCTAGCTTCTGTGTCACATGATGATGGTAGCCTATCAGATTCTAGCTTCTGTGTCACATGATGGTGGTAGCCTATCAGATTCTAGCTTCTGTATCACATGATGGTGGTAGCCTATAAGATTCTAGCTTCTGTGTCACATGATGGTGGTAGCCTATCAGATTCTAGCTTCTGTATCACATGATGGTGGTAGCCTATCAAATTCTAGCTTCTGTATCACATGATGGTGGTAGCCTATCAGACTCTAGCTTCTGTGTCACATGATGGTGGTAGCCTATCAGATTCTAGCTTCTGTGTCACATGATGGTGGTAGCCTATCAGATTCTAGCTTCTGTGTCACATGATGGTGGTAGCCTATCAGATTCTAGCTTCCGTGTCACATGATGGTGGTAGCCTATCACATTCTAGCCTCTGTGTCACATGATGGTGGTAGCCTATCAGATTCTAGCCTCTGCATCACACGATGGTGGTAGCCTATAAGATTCTAGCTTCTGTGTAACATGATGGTGGTAGCCTATCAGATTCTAGCCTCTGCATCACACGATGGTGGTAGCCTATAAGATTCTAGCTTCTGTATCACATGATGGTGGTAGCCTATCAGATTCTAGCTTCTGTATCACATGATGGTGGTAGCCTATCAGATTCTAGCTTCTGCATTACATGATGGTGGTAGCCTATCAGATTCTAGCTTCTGCATCACATGATGGTGGTAGCCTATCAGATTCTAGCTTCTGCATTACATGATGGTGGTAGCCTATCAGATTCTAGCTTCTGTATCACATGATGGTGGTAGCCTATCAGATTCTAGCTTCTGTGTCACATGATGGTGGTAGCCTATCAGATTCTAGCTTCTGTATCACATGATGGTGGTAGCCTATCAGATTCTAGCTTCTGTATCACATGATGGTGGTAGCCTATCAGATTCTAGCTTCTGCATCACATGATGGTGGTAGCCTATCAGATTCTAGCTTCTGTATCACATGATGGTGGTAGCCTATCAGATTCTAGCTTCTGTATCACATGATGGTGGTAGCCTATCAGATTCTAGCTTCTGTATCTCATGATGGTGGTAGCCTATCAGATATGATGATAATGCTACTGTTACTGATGATATTTTTTTGGTATCTTTCAGGTTATCGAACATTATATTTTGGTAAATTTGTGGTATAACGATTACATTTTGTATTTGAACATTTTACACTGAATACATGTAAATCATCCAAACTGTCCATTAGCTATTTGATCATTAAAAGAAGTTTTTAATCTCAATGTTGTTTATTCAATTTATCAGTACAATTTATTATTGTTTTAAAAGCAAATTTTACTCATATTTAACAGTAACCGTGCATTCAAGATATTAATGCAGACTGTACAATCATGTGGTTTTCTTTGAAAATGTTAATGCATGGAAGAATTTTGGACACTGGTGGCCACCGTCCACTCACAATGGCCATCTTTACCACTAATGTCACTTTCCTTTCATAATTGACCTTTAAGTGTTAAAGTGTCTGCTTTAGGGCAGACGGTGAGCTTCCATGTTGCCTCTGGATCGTGTAACGTGCTCATATTTCCTCATTTAGAAGCGGCAGGAATGAAAACCGGAGAGTCGGATCAAGTTGTAGTTCATGTTTCGGACGGTTGGTGGCAGCAGAGCTTCCAGTCAGCGGAGAAAGAAGACGAAGAAGAAGTTCCAAACATCCTGCAGTTCCACATGTTGGTCTGACTGCTGATTAAAAATAAAACTCTTTGTTGGACGAAGGTGTTTAAATCAGCATGGACGAAGAAGACACGGTAAATCTACACAGTTCTGTTTACTGAGTTTGTTTCTGCTGCACGCGCCAACGTTGGCGTTAGCTGGTCGAGTCGCACCGAGGCCCATTAACAATATGTTTAATTTTACACGTCGAACATAAAACTATGTCTGTGTTTTAGACTCATCACGTTTTAACAACTTTTCCTAAATTTGTAGCAGCCGGTCTAACAATCGGCACTCATTCTGTTTCCGCTGACACGAAGACAAACGTGTTAACACGATTTAAATGTTAAATTTCTGTACTGTTTTTGTAATCACTGGAAAAGATTAATGAAGCTGATTTAATTGAATTTGTCGGAAGAAAAATGGAATAAAACCTTAAATATTTATTCATAGTAATCAAGGACACCTGAGAAGATGTCAGTGTTTTCTCATGTGTAATCTATAGAGCCATTATAGCATCATATTAATACAGTTTTACTGAATTTTCGTCTTGTATTTCTTTGAAATTCTTTGTCATTTTGATTATAATCATCATTGTTGATGTATAATTTACTAAATAGTTTCTTTCTCCAAATCATCAGTCAATCATCATTTATGTCATAATTGTCTTCATTTGTTATTTAACTAGGGATCGACCGATACCAATTTTTTAGGGCCAATACCAATACTGATTTCTAGGGCTGGGAAAAAATATCGATACACTGAAATATCGCAATTTTTTCAAATGCGGATTTCATATAGATATTTAAAAATGCTATATTGATCTATTTTACCAACAAAATCTCGCAAGACTTCGTAAGATTTCACATAAAACCCAGAGATTTTGTGATTGAACGACAAAATCTCTCGAGATTTTATTAGTAAAATAGATCGATACCACATTTTAAAATATTAATATGATATCGGCATATGAAAATATTGCAATATTTCAGTGTATCGATATTTTCCCCCAGCCTTACTGATTTTCTCATCAGCCTCAGCCGATACAACTTGATGATATTTGGGGCTGATACTGCATTTGAATCCCAAATTAATATGATGAAGAATACAATGAAAAGTAATTTTACAACTCTTTTGATATACAAAAAAAGGAAAAGCACTTCAAATAAATAAAATTAAAAAGGAAGCAGTGCACTTATAAACAAATATTAAATAGAAACTTTTTTTTTTTAGGATTATGTTTGTTTTTTCTTGAAGGATTGAATTATTAATTTAATAAGCAACTATGTTTGAATTGTCCCATCAGCTGCCAGATTTCTGCAGCTGTAACTTGATCAGCTCAGGTGTGTTTACCATCGTGTGTGTGTGTGTGTGTGCGTGTGTGTGCGTGTGCGCGTGCATGCAGGCCGGGTACCGGGAGCCCTGCAACCAGTGCGCGGCGGTGGACTGGGGCATCTCCGAGGAGGGTCGTTTCTACTGCAGATCCTGCCACAACATCATCGAGGTAAACACAAACATCTGAGGACGAGCAGACGAGATCAGAGTCGGCGAGCTTCCCGGGAGTTAGTCGTCATGTAATGATGTCATGACGGCAGCCCTCTTTAATCCACCTGTAGGGATGTCATGGCCAGATCTTCTTCATAGGATCATGCCAGAGAAAGAATCAGGATTTTATGATTGTCATGTTTATTATGTAATTAATTTCCCAACAGTTGTAATATGTAAAACCACAAATAAGTCTTTAAGTTTTACTTATTTCTATCCTTTGATGCCGACTACAAAAAATAGAATAAGAACAAAGTAAAGATTTAGATCCATGTCCATCTGACCCCACCCTAAAAGGTCTTTGGTTCGGCTGGTGGGTGCAGAGTTGTTCCCTGCAGTTCCGGCAGCTGTCAGCAGGGGGCACTGTTGGGTGTCTCCACCAGTGATCCTGTTCTAACACGAGAACGAATGTCCTCAGAGAACCAGAGAGGTGCAGGATACGGCCTCCTTCGTTCTGGGGGCCAGAAGGATCATCACTGTCAGCAGAAAATCCAGAATCAAGAAGCCAGGTCAGTGTTCCCCTCCTCTTCCTCACTAAGAGCCCCTCATTCCTGTTCGTTTGTGAATGCATGTGAAGATTTGACTCTTAAAACATTGCCAATATTTGTGTCAACATTTTTTCCCAAACCTGTTTTTCAAAGTGTCGGACATGGACGAGAAAACTGCTATTTTAAATCGGTATCGATATCAGTTATCGGCCACATGAGTTTTACAAAATCGTGCATCCCTACTATAAACTTGAATTTTGGAGCTAAGTGGAGCCTTGATGTTGATGGAACGTAGGTGTGCTGCAGACTCTCTTCCTCGTGTGAACCTGCGGGTGTTTTTCAGGGCGCGGTGTCATCTGGATGATCTGTGAGGGGTTCCAGTTCATCCTGATGAACCAGGCCGACGCCCTGCTCAGACTGGGAGTCAGTCCTCACTTTAAGGTCCGTCTTCATCCTTCCCGCTGATCCGACGCCGCCAGTCGAACCCGTCTGATCCGTTTGTCTGAACGTTTTCAGGACGACGTGCTGTGTCAGATGTGGAGACTCTACCTGCAGAAGACCCGGCAGGCGTACACCTCCAACCCGGTGACCAGCATCAAGTTTACAGCCGTCAGTGTCCTTCATTCTCATCTTTATTCATTTTATTTATCAGAAGTTCAGTTTAGATTTATTTTCTTCGTTTAAAACATAAGGTTTGGGTTTTTTATTTTCATATTCCGTGTTTTTACATAATTTTTCACCTTTTTTTATTGATTTATTAATTTATTTATTAATCTGTTTCAGTTTGCATTGCCAGTAACTGTATGTGAACATCTTCTTTTATCTTAAATTTATTTCTAATTACGTAAAACCAAAACAAACTCAGGACAAAAATAACAAAATACAATTGGATATTAATTAAATAGATTACAATTGGCAATGGCAAATAATAAATTGTATAACATAAATTAATTAGGTAAAATAAATTAAATAAACGGAGGCCAGAAGTGGGTTGTCACAAATTTGCGATAACAAAGGATAAATAAGCTTTTGCAATTTTAATAGAATTTTTTTTTTTTTTATTATGTAGACCGAAACTGCATTTTTAAATGTCAATATGATATCAGCATATGAAAATATCGGGATATTTCAGTCTATTGATATTTTTTCTCCACCCCTAGTCTTTAATAGTTTTAAAGTATGTAAAAAAGAAGTTTTTGTAGAATATCGCAATATTTTCATGTGCTGATATCAAATTGATATTTAAAAACAAGGTATCGATCTATTTTACTTACAAAATCCCGCGAGATTTCATCGTTCTGTTGCAAAATCTCACGATATTTCATGAATTCTCACGAGATTTCGTAATAGAGTGCTGAAATATCGCGAGGTTTCGTTAGTAAACCTGATCAATACCGCGTTTTTAAAAATGTTAATATGATATCAGCATAGAAGTTTTAAAGTCTGTAAAATACAAGTTTTTTGTAGAAAAAGAAGAAGTTTTTTTTATTTTTTTATTTTAGAAACAGTGGACTGATATCGGTTAAATATGGGGGGGTAACTCATGTCCGATACTCAGTTTTAAGGCCGATATAGGCCGATTCCGATAGTGGGCCGATTATATCGCGCATCCTTAATTATTATTATATTGCCTTTTTAAAAAACGTGATCTGGTTTTGTACGCTGTCGTTACCATATTAAAGTGAAGACTGAAGGCGCTGATTATGATCACAGAACATCCTCATCATCATTTCCATCCTCCCCCCTCCTGCAGCAAGGTTTGGACTCCGACTCGGACAGCGCAGCCGAGTCGTCCGTCGTGTCGGGCAGCACCGCAGACAGAGGCCCGAACCTGCCCAGCACCGCTGGGTTGAACGCAGGTGACTCACGTTTTTCAGAAATGATAGGTAAATGTCAGAAGTCAAACTCCACATTTATTTCAAGGGGAAGTTCAGGATTTTTGACATAGGGCCTCATTTACAAGTGAGCCAGAATGCTGCTTATCACTGAAGACGGTTTCATCATATTTCATTTATTATTCTAGTTCCAGTGGGTCGCTGATGCTAATGCTAATGCTAGTGGAAGTCAATAGGAATCTGCTAGCGTGTCATTAATAACAATCTTATCCACTCCACAGAACATCCGAGGCAAATCATTTCTAACTTCAGACTATCTGTGTAAATGTCGTGTTAACAGAATAATGTTAATCAAACTAACCTGCATTTCGTTGCATTTTGATTGTTGCTGCAGAGAAACTTTACAAAGTTTTACTTCCTGTATTTGGCAGCAGAGTGATGTCATCTGCTGCTACGTGCATGAAGGAATCTGATTACACAAATATAAAGTCTAAACTACGACCGTGTCTGAAAGGCATGAGGAAATGTCGGATTTTGAAGATGATTTCAAATTGTTTTCATCAAACTAACTGTCACCATGTCTCTATGAACCAGAATACACTGGCAAAGGTAGTAAGCTGGTAAGAAACTAGTTCCTCAATATGTAATGCTAAATTTGTCATACAAGGCTAATTTTACTTGTTTAACACACAAGTTTACTAGTTTAACACGGCATTTACACAGATAATCTTGCTGATTTGCCTCAGATGTTCTGTGGAGTGGATAAGATTGTTTTTAATGACAGGCTAGCAGATTCCTATTGACTTCCACTAGCATTAGCATCAGCGACCTGCTGGAACTAGAATAACGGGATGAAATATGATGAAACTGTCTTCAGTGATAAGTAGTATTCTGGCTCACTTGTAAATGAGGCCCTATGTCAAAAATCCTGAACTTCCCCTTTAAGAGATGTTAAATATTTCAGTTTTTAAGTGAAACTTGTAATTTAGGAGGTAGGTGGTGTTGGTGTGACCTCTGAATCTCCGTAAACGTTCTTTTCTGCCCCTCAGAGAGCGGCAGCGAGTGGTCGGGCTCCACCAGCACCACCCGCACCACCCGCAGCCTGACGTCCCGGAAGAGGCGCAGCTGCAGCCTGATGACCATGAACAAGACTCTGGCTCTGATCCACCTGGCTCTGGTCTGGAGCCGTGAGGCGCTGACGCTGAGCGACCTGCTCAGGTAACTCCTGCACACACCTGGTTCAGGTTTGGACGTGTAGTCCACAAGTTCCGGTGTTCCACAGGGTTCTGGACTGGGACCTCTATCCAGCCGTATCGTTATGACATGTCAGCTTACTGAACAGGGGCGGTGCCAGACGTAGAACTGTACCGGGGCACAGACCCTTTTCCACATCATATAGTATTTATGAATACTGTTAAAGGGACATTCCACCCACAGAATGATGTAACTTCATCTTCCGCTTCCCCTCATGGTGAGAAAGACTCTGCAGCACTTTTTTAATATCTCAAATGCAGCCAGAGATCATGAAGGCTTCTAGTTTCCCCCCAACTTTCATATAATGGAGTTCACCGGGGTCCGAGCCAAAAAGGTCCATAAAAGTCCACAAAAACGTGTCAATATTCCTCCATACTGCTCGTCCAATGTAATCCACGTGTCCTGAGTGGGTAGCGTCCAGAATTTACTGGAAACGACGTCATTTAGTAGATTTTTAGAGCCTAAACAAGCCTTCCTGATCGCCGGCTGCATTTGCGATATTAAAAAAGTGCTGCAGAGTCTTTCTCACCATGAGGGGAAGTGGAAAATAAAGTTACATCATTCTGTGGGTGGAATATTCCTTTAAATTAGAATAAGAAATGTTTCTGGCTGGTTAAGCGGACATAAACATGGCCTATAATGTAAACAAAGAGGAGCTGTCGTTTACAAAAATCAATTCCAAGAGAAAAATTCCCACGAAAGAAGATTTATCGTAAATCCAGGAAGGGAAATTTGCTCAGGGGAGCCGTTCTTTCTCCAGCTGCAGGATTTCAGTGTTTATCCATCAAGCTTGTGTTTGTTTGGGTGCGTTGCCGTTTCTATAGCAGTGCGTTTGTTTGCAGGCTGGTGAAAGAAGGCCACGTCCCGTATGTGACCGCCTACGAAGAACTGCCGGAGGAGATGAAGCTGTTTGGAAAAGATGCTCTTCTCTTCAATGTGCTGGTCAGAAATCATCACTTTGGAGATTTTTGGTTTCTAAAAGCTGTTTTAACACTCTGGATCCGAACCGGCTGAACGTTTTTTTTAGCGATTGATGAAAAACGGGGCTTCTACTCGTGTTAAAGCAGCTGGATCTGCTTTTCAAACCTTCCAAAAGTCAACGACAGGCATGTATGAGCTAAACATGTTCCCATCACCACTATAGAAACTGATCTGGTGTAAATATCAGTTTTTATCGTCTAATTTCCAACACGGAAGTAAAACGTCTGACTGTACTGAACCGCTGGAGCTCTCCACCAATCACAACACGTTTTACGTTTTCCATTTCATGACGTCGCCCTGGAACAGACACAGATTCTGAAGGTAACAGATTTGGTTTTAGCACCGGCTTCGTCACTCACGTGGACGTTATTTATAAACACTGACGGATGATCGGACTCCGATCGACGGAATAAAACGGACCAGCCTGTTATGGAGCTGTACGCTCCACCCAGAGTTGAAGTACACGCAGTACCACAGAAGTACCACAGAGACCCTGACAAGTAAGTAAACTAGCTAACAAGTCATAGGCTAACAGTTAGCATTGAGCTGGGAGACGTTTCGACTCACCGAAGGTGTCTGTCTGTGAGGCATTTTTATTAGGGCTGGAAAAAAATATTGATACACTGAAATATCGCTATATTTTCATATGCTGATATCATATTGATTTTTTAAAATTGGGATATCGATCTATTTTACAAATGAAATCTTGCAAGATTTTGTTCAGTCAAGAAATCTCGCGGGTTTTCGTGAAATCTTGTGAGATTTCACCGTTATCTATATTGGTAATATAGATCAATATCGCATTTTTGAATATCTATATGAAATCTGCATATGAAAATATTGCGATATTTCAGTGTATCGATATTTTTTCCAAGCCCTAGTTTTTATGGTGGAACTGCGTCAGGTTTCAGAAGTAATCCCCAAGAAAAAGCACTTTTCTGCCCGACATTCATGAAGGCAAGGCAAGTTTTTTGTATAGCACATTTCATGTACAGAACAATTCAAAGTGCTTTACATAAAACATTATAAGCAAAAGGGAGAGAAAAAACAATTAGAAGCATGATTCAAAATTAAAAACATTTAAGATTAAAAAGAGAATACAGAGACGTGCGGATTTTAACTCTTGAATAAAATCTACGTAAATGCAGCTGAGAACAGGTGGGTCTTCAGCCTGGATTTAAATAAACTAAGTGTTTCAGCTGATCTGAGACTTTCTGGGAGTTTGTTCCAGACATGTGGAGCATAGAAGCTGAACGCAGCTTCTCCAGGTCTGGTTCTGACTCTGGAACTGATGAAAGACCGGATCCAGATGACCTGGGGGTCTGGTAGGTTCATACTGGGTCAGAGGTCACTGATGTATTTTGGGCCTAAACCATTCAGAGCTTTATAGACCAGCAGCAGAACTTTAAAGTCTATTCTCTGATGGACCGGCAGCCAGTGTAAAGACCTCAGAACTGGACTGATGTGGTCCAGGTTTCTGGTCTTTGTGAGAACTCGGGCAGCAGAGTTCTGAATGAGCTGCAGCTGTTTAACTGGTTTTTAGGTAGACCAGTAAAGACGCTGTTACAGTAGTCAAGCCGACTGAAGATGATGATGGACTAGTTTTTCCAGATTTTCCTGAGACATCAGATCTTTTATCCTTGAGATGTTCTTCAGGTGATAGTCGGCTGATTTAGTGATCGCTTTGATGTGTTTTTCAAAGTTTAGGTCTGAGTCCATCACTACACCCAGATTTCTGGCCTGATTGGTGGTTTTTAGGTCTGAGTCCATCACTACAGCCATATTTCTGGCCTGATTGGTGGTTTTTATGTGGATGGACTGAAGTTCTGTGACAACCTGCTGTTGTTTCTCTTTGGCTCCAAAAACAATCACCTCAGTTTTGTTTTTGTTCAGCTGAAGAAAGTTGAGGCACATCCAGTCATTAATCTCATCAATACATTTACCAAGAGCCTGTACAGGGCCCCGGTCTCCTGGTGATACTGTAATATATAGCTGTGTGTCATCTGCGTAGCTATGGTAACTAATGTTGTTGTTCTTTATAACCTGGGCCAGTGGGAGCATGTAGATGTTAAACAGAAGAGGCCCCAGGATTGAGCCCTGGGGAACTCCACAGGTCATTTTTGTTTGCTCAGATGTAAAATTGCCTACTGACACAAAGTACTTCCTGTTCTCCAAGTATGTTTTGAACCAGTTTAGTACAGAACCAGAGAGACCCGCCCAGTTCTCCAGTGGTTGGAGTAATATGATGTGGTCAACTGTATCAAATGCAGTACTGAGAACCAGTAAAACCAACACTGACATTTTACCAGTGTCAGTATTCAGACTTATGTCATTCGTGACTTTGGTCAGAGCAGTCTCGGTGCTGTGGTGCTGTCTAAAACCTGACTGGAAGACATCATAACGGTTGTTTTCTCTTAAAGACGTTATGAAGTTGTCAGGGAGTGAAGTTCACACACAAAGTTGAGGCTTTTTCTGCTCCTGAAGATAAAAACCAACCACTTCTGGAGTCTATTCATCGTCCAGGACAACAAATAAACTCCCACGTCGAGCACAAACACATTTTTTCCAACTTTCCGTCCACTAGAGGTAAATAAAATCTTCTGAACTCTGGATCAAACGTCTGTTAGCTGACGGCTGTTTGTCTCTGAGGAAATCTTCCTGCAGGTGTTGGTTTCTTCCTCAGAGAGTGTGGATAGGTCAGGATTCTCCAGTTTCTCTTCAACAAAGATGGCGTCTTGCTACGATGCTGTGCATGCATATTTGTCTCTTCATGATTGGTGCCACCTGGCTATGAATATTCATATATATTACTTACATATGCACGAATGAAGAAAAAAAACTACTTAACCCTCAGCGCTCCATAAGAAAAAGTTACGTTCAGCTTCTTAAGGCCGCAGACTGACCAATGTCAGTTAATAGCCTGTAAATATTATCTAAAAATGAAACGTTGCCATTTTCTTTCATGGCTGTCATCACAGACTTAAAAAAAAAACAAAGAAAAGCAAGGCAAACCCTGACCTAACCATCAATACCAAGAAATCAACGAGTTTCAAAATTTTAACCCTTTAAATTCCAGTTTTACACACAATGTTCCCACAGCCTAAAACTGAAAAGTGGGTTAAAATAAGTAAAAACTAGCCTGTAGGTGGCAGGTTATTATTACGTATACAGAGCAGACCTAAGCATAGATTATAGCAACCACAATTAAAAAGCTCAATGAGAAGTTGTTTCAAGATAAAATGCAAAAAAATGTGGGAAAAATTCCAGTTTGAACTGGAATGGCAGCATTACAGAGAGGGAACTAAATTCCCTGCAAAAGACTGAGCTAAATAATTAGCATGTGATCTGACTGATCACAATGACACCAAAATTACAAATATGAGACTCTTTCACGCTCAGATAACCTCACATGAAAGAAGAACAAAGATTGTTTCCTTCATTGGATTTGTTCATCATTTCTGAGTGTTTGAAGGACTCTGATTGGCTGAAATAACATTGAAGTCTCTGGTTTCATCACTAAGATAAAAAGCGGGGGGGGGCTCCTTCTGAGTAAATGGTCTGATGTCATGGAAAACAGTTCAAACTACATCATTGAAGTGTAGAGCAAGTGTGTGAGGAGAAAAATGTTCTCCTAAACATTTATTCTGGAATAACATTTGATTCTAGAAAGGTCCTTTTCAATGCAAGTCAATGTGGCACGGATTGGCTCTAAGGAGGAAATGAGGAGGATTTTAGTTAGAGACCTTAGAGAAAGAGTTAGACCCCCCATCTTCTAGAAAAGATCATGAGTCAGACCAGAATACACACCTGCACCAAGTTTTATTATATTTGCATTAGTAGAAAAAAAGTAACAACATAAAAGGTCGTTCACCCCCCCTTCAGAAAGCTTAAGAAGCTATGAGGGTTAAATGAAGTTTTTATGAGGAAATAACACAGTAACATGCTGAAAAGCTCTTAAAAGTCCATTTTTCGTGATAGGGCTCCTTTAACGCTGTTCCGATCCGTTTCTGCAGAGCATCCCGTCTCACGGCACCGTGCACCAGGAGGCTCAGACTCTGGTTCAGTTCCTGGATCTTCCAGCTTTTCCTCCAATCAGCCGGCAGACTCTGCTTCATCCGGCTCTGCTCAGCCTCCGTTTCCTGACCGACGCCAACCTGCCAGGTGAGGCGTCCACCGCCGCGCCTGGCCGGCCCGGTACCGGTACCGGTACCGCTGACGTGGTTCTGCTTCCCGCTTCCCTCCAGATGAGCTGCACATGTGGGTCTGCAGGCTGATGGAGCGAGCCGGGATGGCCGATGAGACGCGCTTCACCATCGACCCAAAAACCCGCTGTGTCCTGCCGCGGTACGACGTGCAGACCGTCGCCCTCATCATCGTCACCATGAAGCTCGTCTTTGGCCTGGATGACCACACCGAGTGGTAGCTCCGCCCCCTCACTCACACACACATACACACATCCTTGTACTTCTATCTTTGTGAGGGCATTCACTGACATAATGCATTCCCTATCAACCATCACAACTGATCGCCTAAACCTAACTCGAACCTAAACCTAACTCGAACCTAAACCTAATTGTTACCTAAACTCTAAAATCAAATCTTGACCCTCAAAAATGGGTTTTCTTTAGTTTTTTTTTAGTGAGGAGCGGCTAAAATGTCCTCACTTTGTTGGTTAAAAGCACAAAAAGGTAGGGATGCAGCATATTGGAATTTTGGCTGATATCCGATATATTGAAACTCGTGGCCAATATCGATACCGATATTTAAAACTGAAAAAAATAAGCAGTCATTCCAAATATCAGTTTTGTTATCCGTTTCCGACACAAAATAGGGGTGGGAAAAAATATCTACTGAAATATCGCAATATTTTCATATGCCTATATCAAATTTATATTTTAAGATGTGGTATCGATCTATTTTACTTACAAAATCTCGCAAGATTTCATCGTTCTGTTACAAAATCTCATGATATTTCATGAATTCTTACGAGATTTCGCAACAGAGCGATGAAATATTGCGAGATTTCGTAAAATCGATTGATGCTGCGTTTTTTTAAATGTCAATATGATATCAGCAGATGAAAATATCGCAAAATGATTGTGAATTCTCGCAAGATTTCATAACGGAACAATGAAATATCGCGAGATTTCATTAGTAAAATAGACCAATACTGTGTTTTTAAATGTTAATATGATATCAGCATATGAAATATCAGGATATTTCAGTCAATCGATATTTTTTCCCACCTCTAGCCTTTAGAAGTTTTAAAATCTGTAAAAAAGAAGTTTTTTGAAAAAGAAGGTTTTTCTCTTTTTTTTTTTTTTTTTTTTTTTTTTTTTAGACGTTGGAAACAGCGGGCTGATCAGTTTGATATCGGTGAAAGATTGGTGGAGGGCAAGGTTATTCTAGTTAACTAAAACTAATGCCAAAAAACGAAAACTAAATTTGAAAAAACATTTTCGTTGACTGAAATAAAAATAAAAATGGCAGTTTTTCAAAAGACGATAACTAGTTGAAACTGTATTGTCTTTAAAAACCGAACAAACTAACTAAAATTATTGCAAAAACATCCTTAGTTTTAGTTTTTGTAAATTTATTTAATACATAAGCTTTTTGGATTTATATGAAATCTATTTCTATTTAATCTATTTACTCTGCTTTTATTTCAAGGGACTTTCTGATGATTTCAAATGTCACGCCAGACAAATACCTAAAATTTACGAAAAAAAATCCCCCAAAACTAAAACTGAAACTAATAAAAACTAAACTAAAACTAAGCATTTTCCAAAAATAAAAACTAGCAAACCTGCGCAAAAATCTAACTAAAACTAACTGAATTGAAAAACAAAAAGTCAAAACGAAATAAAAACTGAAACTAATGAAAAATCCAAAACTATTATAACCTTGGTGGCCGATGTCCGATATTCAGTTTTAAGGCTGATATAGGCCGATACCGATAGGGGGCCGATTATATGGTGCATCCCTACAAAAAGGTCCTCACAATGTAGCAAATGCAGGAACACACACACTGCTGCACCTGTGTGATCTTCCTCTGTCTTTCAGGGATTTATCCAATCAGATCAGCTCCCAGGACCTCTCAGGTTGGTTCCTCATCGGCGTTCGTCAGAACTTCGTGTTCTGAGTGTGAGGTTCGGATCAGAACCTCCCTGACTCAGCGTTTCATGTTCTCCTGACCACAGGCGAGCAGTTTAACCTGAGGAGGTGGTACCGACTGATGCAGGCCGCTCTGATCCGAGCCCGGCAGAAGATGGACAAAGATGTCGCCAGGTGAGACGCCTGCAGCTCCTCACCTGAGCCGTGGATCAGGACTCAAACTTTTAAATGTACGAACAGCTCTGACCCGCGTACGCACAGAATCTGGACTGCATCCGTGTTGCAGCGATTTAATCAAAGTTAGGGGTGGCAAAAAATATAAATACACTGAAATATCGCGATATTTTCATGTGCCGATATCATATCTATATTTAAAAACGCTGTATCGATCCATCTTACTAACGAAATCTCCCGAGATTTCATCGCTCTGTTGCAAAATCTCATGAACGCATAATTTCGTAAGATTTTGTTTAGGGATGCACGATATAATCGGCCGCCTATCGGTATTGGTCTTAACACCGATATTTAACCAATCAGGCCACTGTTTTTAAAGTCTAAAAGAACCCAACAACTTATTCTTCTTCAAAAACTTCGAAAAACTAACAAAATCTTGTGATATTTCATCGCTCTGTTGCGAAATCTCGTGAGAATTCATGAAATATCGTGAAATTTTGTAACAGAATGATGAAATCTCGCAAGATTTTGTAAGTAAAATAGATCGACACTGCATTTTTAAATATCGATTTGATATCGATATTTTTTCCCACCCCTATTTTTCACTGATATTTAACCAATCAGTCCGCTGTTTCTAACGTCTAAAAAACCCCAGAAAAACCTTCTTTTTCTTCTTCAAAAACGTCTTTTTTACAGACTTTAAAACTTCTAAAGACTAGGGGTGGCAAAAAATATCGATACACTGAAATATCTCAATATTTTCATATACTGATATCATATTGACATTTAAAAATGCGGTATCGATCTATATTACGAACTAAATCTCACGATATTTCATTGTTCTGTTATGAAATCTCGCGAGAACTCCCAAAAATTTCGCAATATTTTCATATGCTGATATCATACCGACATTTAAAAACGTGGTATTGATCTATTTTACTATTGAACTCTTGCTATATGTCATCATTTTGTTACGAAATCTCATGAGAATTCACGAAATATCATAAGTTTGTAACAGAACGATGAAATCTGGCGAGATTTTGTAAGTAAAATAGATTGATACTGTGTTTTTAAATATCGATTTGATATCGATTTGTTATGGCATATGAAAATATCATGATATTTCAGTGTATTGATATTTTTTCCCACCCCTATTTTTCAAAGTGTCGGAAACGGATAATAAAGCTGCTATTTGCAATGATTGCTTATTTTTTTCACTTTTATTATCGGTATTGATATCGGTTATCGGCCACATGAATTTTAAAATATCGGCATATCGGATATCAGCCAAAATTCAAATATTGTGCAATTTTTTTTTTATGTTCTGGAAAATATTCAGAATTCTGAGATTAAAGTCAGAATTTTTACTTTTTTTCCCCAAAAATCTTTTTTTTTTTCAGTGGCCCTAATCGTCTTCTGTAGAAACATGTTGAAGGAGGGAAAAAAATCTGTAAATTGATCAGTTGATTGATGAATAAACGGGGTTTTTACCGGTAGTGCCTCCCCTTTATCTTCATCTGTGGCTGCTGATCTCCTGGATCAACATTCTTCATGTCCACGATCTCTGCAGAACTTCTGATGATTCTGTTTGTTTCGGACGGTTTCTCCGTCGTCCACAGGAAACAGTGGAAGGGAAAGAAACAGATCTTCGTGAGCAAGGACGAGAAAGACCTGGCCATGAAGAGGAGACGTAAGAACCCGAGTTTCAAACTGAGTTTTCCGTCCAGTTTCGTGTGAAAACCACGTCACAGAATCGGTTTATTTTCTGCTTAAACTTTCAGCAAACAGAAAAATCTTCCTCAAAAAACTTTTACTGCGTTAAATCATTTACTCCTTCATAAAGATTGAAGATCTGAAGCAGGCCGAGGAGAGGAGGGGCGGGGACAGATCTTCACCCAGAACTGAACCCTAGTCCCGGTCCTGGCACCTCATTTATAAAGCTGGCGTACCTGTTTGCCAAATATAATCAATTATTAGGATTTATAAAAACCAAACTTGGCGGGAAAATGGCAGTAAATCTTCGGCAGCTCGGATCTTGGCGTACGCCCAAAATCTGGAGAAACGTGAAACTGCGACACCAACGGCAGGAGAATAAAGCAGAGAAATGATGTGAAAACGACATTTGTGCAAAATAAAATATCACCTTTCACAGTTATATGAAAGCTGTTCCATTTCGAACTAAAATTAAAAACAACGCTCACATTTGGCGTAAGTAACAACATTAAAAAAAAGAAACATCGTTCGAAAAAGAGGAAGAAGTTTAAAAAAAACGTATCTGGTCCAAAACCCTTTAATCAGACACAACTTAAATTTAACATTCACTGTTGTTTAACAAAATCTCTTGACACAATACACCGTACTTAATAAGAACAAAACCCTCAAACGTATACAGTCCACAATAAAAGTATATTATTAACAATAATACTCAATAACTTTACTCACTTTTGTAAATCACAATATAACAAAGTTTTCACTATAAATAAATCATAATCCTCATTATCACTATATAATCCTTAATAACACCCAATAATAATAATAATAATCATAATAACCTCTTTGTAAATCACAATGCACAACATATCTTAATAAGACTCTAACAATGAATCACAATATACATAATACCTGGTTATCATTAGTTCTTATTATTTTCCAGATATCCTTTTATTATATTGTATTTGATTATTTGTTTAAATTTTTCTCTAGTTTGACATGTTTTTATTTCATCACTGCATATTAACAGTCGTTAATATGCTGTTTCAGAAACGTTAATATTTCTTCTGCAAAAGCTTCTTTTTTACAGACTTTAAACTTCTAAAGATTAGGGAAAAATATCGATAGACTGAATATCGCACTATTTTCATATGCTGATATATTGACATTTAAAAACGCGGTATCGATTGATTTCACTCATGAAATCTCGCGATAATTCACCGCCTGATCATCAAACATGGCGGGAGCCGTGTAATGAAATCTCACGAGATATCATCGTTATGTTACGAAATCTCATGAGATTTCACAAAATAACGCAAGATTTTGTAACAGAACGATGAAATCTTGCGAGATGTCATTAGTAAAATATATTGATACTGTGTTTTTAAATATGGATATGGTATCGGCACATGAAAATATCACAATATTTCAGTGTATCAATATTTTTTCCCACCCTTATTATTGAAACTGTCTGGAAGACGATCCTCCTCATAAAAACCAGCAACTATCTTTGATTACTTTGATTTAACAAACATTTCTAACCACTGTTTTTCGTGAAATCTCATGAGATTTCGTGACAAAAAGATGATATCTCGTAAGATTTCAGTCGTAAAATAGATCGATACCATGAAAATATTGCACTATTTCAGAAGTGTAGCTTGTGATTCACCTGCTGTCCGTTTGATCATTTTGTGGCGCAGCTCTGCTGCTGCTGCATCCTGGAAGGAGACCCTGGAAAGTCCTGCTGGAGGGAGGCGAAAGTGTCGGCGCGATGATCCACGTTTCTGTCTGCTGTGTTTGCAGGAGTCGCCGAGCAGGTCCAGCTGTGCTTCACCAGGCTGTCCTCGTGTCCAGCGGGCGTCCGGGACACCAGTCCCTCCAGCTTTCGGTTCTGCTGGGGGGACGAAGACGGATCAGACGGTCCCAGTCTGCACCACATGAAGCTGGATGGAGTCCTGACCCAGAAACACGGAACCCTGACCCCCCAGAACGCTTCGTACTGGCGCCCAGCGATCAAACCCTGCTGCAGATATAAGTGAGTGTCTGTGAGGGGCCAGCAGCTGCGTGGGGGGAGGAGACGGCTGAATCCTGCGCCGTTTCTCAATACCAAGTACGCTAAGAACAAACTTGTGTACTTGCTAGTATGGACTTGTTGGAAGTACAGACTTCTGAGGACGGAAGGACGCAAGTACACTCGTTGCACATTTGGAACAGAAGCATACTTGATTACGTCAAAGACGTTGCTGAAGTCGTGTCATAACAGATATCTAATACTAAAATAATAAGTAGCAATAACCCTGCTTGAATGTGGCAGTTACAGACAGCTAATCTGCGCAACCGTCTTACTTACTGTTAGCTACCGTTAGCTACCGTTAGCTGTTCAGCCCGTTTGTGAAACCGCTAGTCACTTTTAATAACGGTTTAAAATTTATCAAACCACCAAGAAGTTGAAGTAAAACAACTCTGTTGTAGAAAAGTTATATAAAACCAACGTTACGTAAAATAATGAGTATTTTCAGCACTTATAGCAATTACTTTTCTCCTCCACCATTGTTATGCCGCAATGCCTTATGGGATAGAAAGGTGTCTGAAGTCCACAAAAGTCATCTCCAATGCAGACTCGGAAAAGTGGGCGGAGCAAGTACACATCCGGGAATATGGAGCGTACTTGTCTTGATGCGTTCTTTGAATTGGAACAGTACTTGGACCTCTACTGATGACGTTTCAAAAGTACACAAGAATGCAAGTACGCAGAAGTACGCATACTGAGAAACGGCTCTGTTTCCTCTGCAGGAAGTGCAGGAGTCATTACTCGGAGGTGGAGGCCACGCTGCCGCGCTGCTTCGTCTGGCTGCTGCAGCTCTTCTGCTTCATCCTGGACGTGAAGCCCAACTATCTGTACGAGGAGGTGTTGGAGGTAGAGGGGAGAGTGTTCGGCACCAAAATCGCTCCTCTGTTAACAACAAAGAGGAGGATTAAGATCAGGACCAGGACCAGAGACTCAGCGAGGACGGCACAGGAGAGCGAAGCTGGAGGGAAGAGCTGAGCTCCAGGAAGAAGTTCTGTTCATTTCCCCAAACGCAGCAGGAATATCGCCCCCTTCATCATCTGATGAGGAGGAAAGTTGTTTGTAGGGATGCACGATGTAGTCAGCCTTAAAAGTGAGTATCAAACATCGGCCACCCCCACCGATATTCAACCGATATTCAACCAATCAGCCCGTTGTTTCTAGTATAAATTTAAAAAAAAAAAAAAATGTCAAAAACCTTTTTACAGATTTTCAAGCTTCTAATGACAAGGGGTGGGAAAAAATGCGGATACACTGAAATATCCCGATATTTTCGTATGCTGATATCATATTGACATTTAAAAACGCGGCATCTGTTAACATTACTAATGAAATCTTGCGATATTTTATTGTTCCGTTACGTAATCTCGCGAGAATTCATGAACATTTTGCGATATTTTCATATGCTGATATCATATTGATATTTAAAAACGCGGTATCTGTCAACATTACTAATGAAATCTTGTGATATTTCATTGTTCCGTTACGTAATCTCGCGAGAATTCATGAACATTTTGCGATATTTTCATATGCTGATATCATATTGATATTTAAAAACGCGGTATCTGTCAACATTACTAATGAAATCTTGCGATATTTCATTGTTCAGTTACGTAATCTCACGAGAATTCAAACATTTTGCGATATTTTCATATGCTGATATCATATTGATATTTAAAAACGCGGTATCTGTCAACATTACTAATGAAATCTTGCGATATTTCATTGTTCCGTTACGTAATCTCACGAGAATTCAAACATTTTGCGATATTTTCATATGCTGATATCATATTGATATTTAAAAACGCGGTATCTGTCAACATTACTAATGAAATCTTGCGATATTTCATTATTCCGTTACGTAATCTTGTGAGAATTCATGAACATTTTGCGATATTTTCATATGCTGATATCATATTGACATTTAAAAACTCAGTGTATCTTTTTACCTGCCGAGGGACTACCGATGCAAATTAGCTTTTAAGCTATAATCCAACATGCTTACGTTTGTTATGGCAGATTTTCATCAGTATGTGTTGTCCCTCTCAAATAAAGGTGTACACGTCCCAGTATCGATCAATTTTATGAACGAAATCTCGCGATATTTCCTCGCTCTGTTATGAAATCTCATGAGAATTCATGAAATATCGCAAGATTTTGTAACAGAACGAAGAAAACTCACGAGATTCTGTAAGTAAAATGGATTGATACCGTGTTTTTAAATATCGATTTGATACCGGCATATGAAGATATTGCGATATTTCAGTGTATCGATATTTTTTCCCACCCCTATTTTTCGAAGTGTTGGAAACGGAAAACAAAACTGCTATTTGCAATGACTGCTTTTTTTTTTTTTCAACTTTAATATTGGTATCAATATATCGGCCAGATGATTAAGATATCGGCATATCGGTTATTGGCCAAAATTCCAATATCGTGCATCCCTAGTTGTTTGCATAGATGCAGAATCTCGTGGCTAAATTAAAGAATGAGGTGAGGAAGGTTTTAAGGCGAGAAAGGAGCCAGAGCAGCAAGAATCCAGGAGAAGACTGTCGTCTGAAGGGTGAATAAAAACATCTGCTCTGTTTTTATGACTCTTTTTTTATTAAACTTCGTTTTTTAATTAAAATTTAAATATCAAAAAGCTGAATATGATATTTTCTGTGCTTTTAATCAGTTCTGACTGCAGAGCTGCAGTGGTAGAAACTGACCAGCAGGGGGAGTCATGGCCTCAGTGATGAAGCCAGGACAAACCGGGTGAAAACGTTTTCCAAACTCGGTGAATGTTCGTGTTTCTGTTAACAATCCAGATGCAACCTGCTCAGAGAACAAACCCGTTTCTGGAAGGTTCTGGTCCTGCTGCAGGTTTTTGTTCCTCTGAAGTTTAACAGTGATGTTTCAGTTTCCTCCTGCAAGTCGGTGAAATCACAGAAAACTGGAGTTTGCAGTAGGAACCGTTCCCTCCCAGCTGCTGCTGCGGTTACCAGGTAACATGACAGTGTTGATCAGGTTACCATGGAGATTAGAGTGCAGCCATCAGGCAAACAGGATGGTGCTGCATGCAGAATATTCTGCAGCATCAGCAGTGAAGTTGAGCTGCAGGGAGGAAAAGTCAGCTGAAGTTCAGAGACCCGGGATTCGTGCTGGAGCGAAGATCTCTGCACCTGCGAGGAAGCGGCCGTCCAAACATGTCGCGTACGAAAATGACGGGAGAAACGCCGCCAAACTACCGAGTTTAAACCCCCCGCAGTTACATGTGAACTCTGTCCACGTTAGAGCTGCTGATCACGTCATCAGAACACGTATGAAAGCAGAGACGCTGCTGTTCCAGAGACGTCTGACTCACAATCAGCCAATCAGAGACCGCGTCTGACTCACAGACTGACAGAAACTCACAATCAGCCAATCAGAGACCGCGTCTGACTCACGGACGGACGGAAACTCACAATCAGCCAATCAAAGACCGCGTCTGACTCACGGACGGACGGAAACTCACAATCAGCCAATCAGAGACCGCGTCTGACTCACGGACGGACGGAAACTCACAATCAGCCAATCAAAGACCGCGTCTGACTCACGGACGGACGGAAACTCACAATCAGCCAATCAGAGACCGCGTCTGACTCACGGACGGACGGAAACTCACAATCAGCCAATCAGAGACCGCGTCTGACTCACGGACGGACAGAAACGCACAATCAGCCAATCAGAGACCACGTCTGACTCACGGACGGACAGAAACGCACAATCAGCCAATCAGAGACCGCGTCTGACTCACGGACGGACAGAAACGCACAATCAGCCAATCAGAGACCGCGTCTGACTGACGGACGGACAGAAACTCACAATCAGCCAATCAGAGACCGCGTCTGACTCATGGACAGACGGAAAGTCACAATCAGCCAATCAGAGACCGCGTCTGACTCACGGACAGATTCCTAAGATTACTTTACTCATTCCTTAAACTACTTGTACTACTTTGTTCTTTCTTGGGATTACTTCACTCATTCCTGGAACTACTTTACTCATTCCTAGAATACTTAGTAGTACTTCACTCATTCCTGGAACTACTTTACTCATTCCTAGAATACTTAGTAGTACTTTAGTCATTCCTAGCACTACTTTACTCATTCCTAGTAGTACTTTACTCATTCCTAGCACTACTTAGTAGTACTTTACTCATTCCTGGAACTACTTTACTCATTCCTAGAATACTTAGTAGTACTTTAGTCATTCCTAGCACTACTTTACTCATTCCTAGTAGTACTTTACTCATTCCTAGCACTACTTAGTAGTACTTTACTCATTCCTGTGACTACTTTACTCATTCCTAGAATACTTCGTAGTACTTTACTCATTCCTGGAACTACTTTACTCATTCCTAGAATACTTAGTAGTACTTTACTCATTCCTAGCACTACTTAGTAGTACTTTACTCATTCCTGTGACTGCTTTACTCATTCCTAGAATACTTTGTAGTACTTTACTCGTTCCTAGAATACTTTGTAGTACTTTACTCATTCCTAGAATACTTGGTAGTACTTGACTCGTTCCTGGATGAACTGCTTTGCTGTTTCTTTCTCTGGGATGTTTTGGTTGTGTTGGACAGTGACAAACAGGAAAAGGAGTCGGAGAGTCGGGATGACGGGCAGCAAACGGTCCGAGGCCGGGAACTGAACCTGGACCAGCTGCAGGACGGATGCTAAACCGGTTCAGCTAAACGTCGCCTTGCTGTGGTCTGGTTTTCACTGAAAATCGCGTTTTCATTTAGGAGGAGATGCGTTTCCACGTTCTACTGTGTTCCAGGTGAATTTACTCTGACACAGTAACACGTATCTGTACTCTGACACTGCTGTAGTACTCTCACACGCCTCAGCTTTCTGTAGAGACCAAAGTCACACTTACAGCCCCGTAGTTGTAAAGATATATTTATTTGGGGTGTGTCATTTCAGACGGGAGGCAGAAAAATAGGCCTCATCAAGAAGAAGTTAATATCATTTGATGGATTTTTCTCAGCTCGATGTTTCAGTGCAGTCTTGGGAAACACAGCAGGCTGAAATGAGCAGAATGACCCTTTATTTCAGTAAACCAGTGAGAGAAGTCCATATTTAACTTTTCATACCAACAAAACATACACATGTACTTAATAAGAATCAGATTCACTTTTGATTTCTTTGTGAAAAAGTATTTTCAGGTTATTTTCTGATACTGGGAAGAAACCGTTTTTACTTGTGGACAGGTTTGGAACAGAACCAGAGTCCGAGTTCTGGTTTTATCTCTGAGGGGAAACCTCGAGCAGCCGCTCCAGAACGTGAAAGGAAAGCCGGAGACTTTCCTGCTGCTTCTGTCAGACAGCTGATAGAAACATCTGGAACGTCTCCAGTTTTCCCAGACGTTCCTGGAAAGTCGGTGTGTAACGGAGTTGCACGGAGTCGCCAGTGCAGCGCTGCAGTTTTCCTGCCGTTCAGACGCCAGCTGGGACCAGCAAATATGCCGAATAAATCACTCCCATTTTCCTCCAACTCAGGAAGCTTTCAGAGCCGAACGAAACATCTCAGATCTTCACTGCATTGTTTCATTCAGGTTGAAGTTCAAAAACTTATTTTCTGTTTGCAGTAAATCAGCTTCAGTGGTTCCAGTTTTTATGGAAGATTTTATCTTTTCATTAACTTCTTATTTCTCGCGTCTGTCATTCTTATTTTTTTTAAATAGTTCTTTTAATAACTGACCAAATTTTCTGGTTCAATAATTATTGTTTTTAGAAAAACATCAGATGTGAAATGGAGGCCAAATGGATTTTAAAACCTGATCAATAAGTCAGAAAGTCGTCAATAAACCAGATCAAATAGAAACTCACTTAATACAACTTTGTTTTTGAAGTGTAAATCATTTTTCACAAAAGAAAAATAAACTTTTATTTTTGTATCAATAAATTGATGAAGAATTTTTACATTTTTTAATCCAACTTTTTATTTTAACTGAAATCAAATTGATAAATAATTGAAAATGCTGTTTAATATTGAAGCAAAAATGTCACTAAATGAGAAAGTTTCAGGAAAAAAACACTTAAATGTTTCTTTTATGTGTCACCTTTATAGATGTGGACGAAAATATTTTCATTTTTTGGTAAATATAAAATATGTTTAGTTGTAATCACAGTTTTTGTTTTTTATGTTTGCAGATGCTGAAAATTCAGAACCTAAAAGTTTTTGTTTGCTGTAAATAATTTAAATAAATCATTATTAGAATAAAATGTAAAAAAAAAAAGTATTTTAAAAACTGAATTGTTATTTTTAATTGGTATTAATTATTTTTTGCAGTTGTAATTTTTTCATGTTGGAAGAAAAAATGAAAAAGACACCTTTCAAAACAACTTGTGTAAATTATTTATTCATTTATTTATCAGATATTTGAGGAGCTAAATTTGATACAGAAAAATTGCACCATTTTAATGTTGAAATAGTTTATAATTATTTATAGAAAATTAATGTCTGTTTTTAATTTAGTGGACTTGTGAAAATGTCCCCACGTCCTGATGAGATCTTTTTCTGCTTATTTCTGATTTTTAATGTCCTTACTAACAGAATGGCATTAATTACTAAAATAAATAAATGAAAATAAAACATTAAAAAATGCTCCCTTCCTATTTCCCTATAAAACGTTATATAAAACTGTCCCCACAAAAATAAAAAAAAAAAAAAAAAGGGCAGATGTCCCTTTTATAAAAACGTTTTCTAAAAATGTCTCAACTTCTGTGGAAATTTCCACGCTGGATAAAAATGCTCTCAAGTCAAAGTTTATTTCTGTAAAACTTAAAAACGACCAAACGGTTGTTCAGGTTCTAACATGAACTGCACCGGTCAAAAGTCTATAAAAGGGCAATAAAACATGAGGCTGTGCAAAACAAACAAATAAAAACAAATCTGAAATATAAAGACATGATTGCCAACATCTCCTCAGGCCTAAAATCCTTTTTCTGAAACATCCACGTGTAAAAAAAGGTCCTTCACTCATGAACGGTTCCCAACAAAGATCCCACTCTTAAATAATTTCTCAAACTCTTCAGATAATTTCAGAAATTCATTTGAATAAATGTTTTTTTCCTCATTTTCTGTTTGTATTTATGTTTGTTGAACAAAAAGCACGAATATTTGATTGAGATTAAATTGATGAAAATAATCTTTTATGATTTAATTTCCAGTTTAAAAATGATCATTTAGAAATTGAAGCTTATATTACTGTGAAATGACCATGTCTGCGTGAACATTTATATTTTTTAACTTTATTAGACTCCCTGAAAATACAAACCTGTGGATTTGGATCCTGATGAACCGTGAACCTGAACACCTCTCAGACCCGAGGACTCCAATCACTCCTTCATTTTGAGAATAATATTTCTGTCATTACACCAAAAAAGTCAAACCTTTAAGGAGATTCAACTCAGTTGAAGTTTGTCCAAAAATACTAAAGTTTGATTCGTGTTCGTCCTGGAAATTCACCGTTCTCAGCATCTGAGCTTGACGAGCCACAGAGGAACGAGAACAGCCCGTTTGGTGCACATCTGTGGGCATTTATGAAGGAAAATCTGAAAAGCTGTGATGACTAACTGATGTAGGTGTGGTCAAATTCTCATGTGATGGAGTTATGTTCACTGACTCACGTCAGCTTTCACATAAGCTGGCCTTCCGCAGCTTTGATGGGGAAGGCCGGTCCACGAAGGGGCTCCGAAACACCCAGAAAACTCTGTCAGAGACCAGATAAGCAGCGGTTCTCCACCTTTTTCATGTTGGATCCAGTTTTCAGTCCAAACTGGTCCAGGTCCATTCATATTTTAACACTGTATCAGTGTAATGATGTAATTTTGGTTTCTTTCTTTAATAACTAAAGCAAATCCAGCTGCTTTAACAGACTGAACCTGTAAAATGTGGCTGATAAACATGAATAACATCATATAAAATATATTCTGAGATGGTCACAAACACATTTATATCACACGTATAATTCATGGAAGAAAATCAGACTCCTACAAGAACAAATCAGAATTAGGCTATAAACACAAAATCTACAATATTTTACTACAAAAAGAGGAACAACAGAAAAACTGATGGAAACTGATTTAAAAAAGAGATAAAATGCTGCAGTAATAGATCACATTGGAAATAAAAAGGCTCAATTTAAATAATCTGTAAAAACCTGGATTTTATTTGTTTAGACAGAAAAATTAAAGCACAAAATTTCATTCAACAATTTATTTATTTAAACTTTTCTTAGAAATTTTTAAAGAATTTCCAAACATAACAGACATTTTCTGCATCAACAGCTGATTTTCTCTCTTTTCCTTAAAAATTCTTTTTTTCCATCGAGTGTTAGATGTTTGTTTCTAGATTAAGCTGCAGATAGCGTTAGCATTAACATTAGCGTGAGCATGAGCTGGTCTCCATCCATCTTCCAGCTCTGCTTTGTTATCTCCACTCTCTAATCCATATTTAATAAACTGGAGTGGGTTTTTGCCTCTTTAGGGTTTGGGACCATTTTTATCTTCATTATTTCGTTTTAATTCTTCTTTACAACGTTAGCTACAGGCTAGCAGCTAGCTGAGTGTCTTCTTCTGCTTGTTTGTTGAACTCTGACAGATTAGCGCCACCAGGTGGGGGGAGGCTACATTGCAACTCATCCAGTCATAAATAACAGTGTAAATATACGGTCCTCGTGGCCCACATGTGGAAAAAGAAAGTTTTTTTGTGGCCCTCTTGGTGGTGCTTGAGGCCCGAGCTTGGGCCGCGGCCCCATGGTTAAGAATCACTGCTTTAAAACAGGCATTTTAGTCTCGGACGAGCCTTAAACCCTGTCTTTCAAACCAGGCCTGAGTGCGTCATCTCAGCTTAATTCAGATTCATTCAGTAGTTGTCTGGACTCTAACTGTTCAGCCGGATCTGTCATCAACACAACATTGCCTCCTAAAATCTGCCATGGCTGGTTTAGTTTTGGTTAAATCGTTAATATTATGAATATTTTTAGCATCTCATGTCTTTAAAGACCCTCCCCAATCCTCCTTTTAGTTATCTTAAAATACTCTCAGTGGTCTTAAAATTGTGATTATGAAGTTTTTAGTAAAAATCCCCAAACGTGTGCCATTTACCAGGACTCTGCCTCTGCAGAGCGCCAGTGGCTCATTAGTAATTCGCCTATGAGTTGTGGGCGGAGTTGTAAGTTGTGGGCGGAGTCAGCGCTGCTCAGTCCCACCGCCTCCCAAGAAACCTTATTCCTGCCGCACATGACAGCTTTCTGCTGAGCTGAAGTCATGGAGGCCGGTGGCTCAGCAGATCGTCGCCGTGTCGCCTGATTTTTGGGGAGTTTTCTACCTGTCGAGGCCTTCAGGTGAGAATCAAACACGTTTGATATTTTTTGCCTCACGGGGTGAAAAACTCACCGTGTGCGCTCAACTTGAACTCTGCTAAGGGCAGAAGATCTAGCGACCAATCAAAACGCGACCACAGATCACATGATTTAAAGATGGCAGCTCGCGGCGACGTCGTCCGTTACATTTTGGAGGATAAATTGGTGGAAATGCGTCCAGACTAAACCAGCTGATATGATGCTTCCAGATATCGTCTCTGTCTCAGTTTCAGCCATTTTTCTTACGTGACTTCTTCTTCTTTCCAGTTTGATGGCGGTTGGCGAACTAAAAGGTGCATCACCGCCACCAACTGGTACGATTATGCTATAGTTCAGTGTGTCGCGTACGATTTACTTAATTAAACGACAAAATAAATGAAAATTAAATACGATAACAATTCAGTCTCCAACAAAAAGATCCACAAAACTTTTCTGCTTCGGTCTTTGGATCTTTTTGCAAAATATCATCAAGTCTTCTAACGTGATCTTGAAATCATGTGATTAGCGGACGCATTTTGATTGGTCGCTAGATCTTCTGTCCTCAGCAGAGCTCAAGTTGAGCGCACACAGTGAGTTTTTCACCCCGCGAGGCAAAAAATATCGAACGTGTTTGATTTTCACCTGAAGGCCTCGTGAGGCAGAAAAGTCACCAGAAATCAGACGACACGGCGACGATCTGCTGAGCCAACGGCCTCCATGACTTTAGCTCAGTAGTAGTAGATGGCTGCGTCAGACAAGCTTAAAAAATACGTTGTGGTCAACCAAGAAGTCGTGTTGTGGTCAAACAAGCGTCTGGAAGTCTGCTCGATTCTCTCGTAGGGGCAAAGCAGTCGTTATCGAAGCAGTTAAGGCGGTGGATGTTAGAGGAAAGTGTGTAAAAACTGATCAGTGACAGATAGCGACACGATCGATCAAAGACACGATCAATAGACTGAACTACAGCGACGAAGTGCGCCAGCTGAAAGTAGGTCAAGCAGTGAGTCGGGAGGAGGGAGGGAGGGATAGAAAGAGACGTTTCTGTCAAACGTTATGTTGTGAAACAAACTTGTCGTGTCTTTTACAGCTAGTGAATAATCATTTTGCCTCCAAAACTCTTTTTCTCAGAGTTGTTTTAGTTGTTTCATAGAAGTAAACAGCTGTTCAGATGTTGGTGGTGTCACTAAAGTTCTACTTGAAGCGCATTGCTGCATAAAATGCTTGTTTTCTCAGCTTTTTAGTGAAAAGCAGCCTTTTTGCTGCAACTACCGCATGTTCCACCGCAGATTACTGAAGAACGTAAAAAGCTAGAAACATTTTTTTCCCGGTCCCGGTTTCTGAACGGCGGTTGGATGACCTGCTGTCTAAGGCTGGGAATCAGTAGGTGCCTCGCGATACAATACTATTACCATATTTTGCCTACGATAATAATATCACGAAACAGCAATTCTGCAAAATCGATATATTGCAATAAATTTATTCACGATATTTGTCACTGAAGACATTCCAAATTTATTGACCAAAGTTCACCCAATGAGTTAACAGCAGTGCTTTGCATATGAACTCATTGCTATACCCAGCTTTACCACTAGATGTCAGTAACTCTTACACACTCTACCTTTAATATGTCGTATGACACTAGAGATTTCTGGATGGTGACGTCTTGTGTGTTTTTTCTGCATATTATGAAATCTATACTTGATACAAAAAAACCCAACTTTGATTGTTTGATTTGTTTCCAGTGAAGATGGCTGAGTTGACGTCGATAAGCTGGATTTTACAGTGATTTTCTTTCTGGTGCAGTTAAACATATGGCTGCCACATGTGACCACAGGGACCGGCTTCACTGACCGGAGACTTTTCATCAGTGCTGATTAACACGTCCACGTGGAAGACATGTTGAAAGACTGAAAACAGGCTTCTTGGAAAAATGGTTCTGAGCAAAACTTTGCAGAAATGTCCTCTGGACCAAACGTTCTGAGTGAATGTGAAGTTTTCACGACACCGTCTGTATCAGGACTGATTTCTGAAGCCTTTTCATTTTCTAATCTTCATCCAACGTTCCCGTTTTCCAAGCGTCCGGACGCTCGGCAGATGTGCTGTCATCTCTGGTCTTTCTTGCCCCGAGCTCCAGATTTGCTTGCAGGTTTTCAGTGTCATCACAGCTGATTTTTGAGCCTTCGGCAGGATTTTGCGGCTCTGGAACCACAGCAATGATCACGTCTTTACACATCTTAACACAACAGTGTCATGAATCAGGTGTGTTGCAGGTAGTTGTGTGTTTTGTGAATCCAGGGAAACGTCTCCCCTCGTGTGCGTTGCAGGTTTTTTCTCTGACTTTATGCTGCGAAAAGCTGAGCTCAGTCTTTGATTTCCTCCTGCACAACTCGGGGAGTGTTTTCTGCCTGGAAACTGTTTTTATGGATGGAGTGTTTTCCTTTTTTTTACTCCACAACCTCAGTGAACTTGGAAATGCGAATGAACTCGCGTCACCCCGCCTGCTGCCAGGTCCTGCTTCTGCCCCAGTTTCTGAGCTCACGTTCGCTCTGAGGAGCGAAGCCGCTGACGTGAGCGAGCCAGTCGCTGCCAGGTATGCCGGGGCCAGCAGGTGACGTGCAGGAGGGGGGGGGGTCTCCTGTCAATCACACACAGAAATCTGAAGCATCACAAAGAGCGCGCTTTGTCTTAAACAGGAACTGAAGCCCCCCCCCCATCACCTCCACCTCTGCTCATGTGTCTGTCCATGTCACCACGATGATGATGATGGTACACCCCCCCCCCTGCAGCTTAAAGGGTTAATAGGCAGCCTCAACAAAGGAGTCTGTGCTGGGCCGGCGTGTGCACAAGTGGGGGGGAGGAAGGTGGTGGGAGGGAGAGCCTCGCCGCCTTGTAGCCCCGCCCTGAAATTCTTTACTGGAGAGGCTGTTTACAACCTCGATACATAGGAGTCCCTGGGTTCATCGGCCCGGTGGGGAGGGGGCGAGGTGGCTGGAGGGTGGGAGGGGGGGAGGTGGGGGAGTCACAGACAGGAAAATGGTACAGGAAGAAGACAATGAGGAAATATCGTGGGGGCCTCCAGAGCTGCACGACCTAAGCACCCTTTTGTCTCACCTTCCTTCTTCATTTCCGTCTTTATCGTGAATTTAAATATGAAGAGTGCTGTGGCTGGCTGGGGGGTGGATGGGGGGGGGCACGGGGGACCTGTGGACTGTCTTGTCCTGAAGATGCAGCAGATTTCACGTCTTCCGCGGAAACTCAGCCGCTGTTCTGCAGGCGGAGCTGCAGCCGACTCGATTCCTTCAGGAAACAAAAACACACTTTGCATTGTTGTCATTCATGTGTTGTGTGCTGCAGGTTTCCACCTCCCTCTGCACACGCACACGTTAACACGAGTGTCATTAAATATTCTCACAGAGAAAACAATGAAAATGTCTGATAGGGTCATCTTATATAACCAATTAATTCCTTAATTAACTAATCACATAAATAAAATTTGCTTACATGCAAGAAGGCAAACTGACAAGCTGCAATCAGAATATTTTTGCTTAAAAGATTTTCTTCAGATTCATGAATATAATCATGGTCATATTTTTTGCATTATTTATATATATATATTCACATATAAGTATTTATATTTTATATCATTCTCAAAAAGAGGACACAAAAGCAAATGAAACAAAAACCAAATAGAAATTACATGAATTAATTAAGCTACTAAACTAGATATAATTAAATGGAACTGTTTTGATTTCTTTTATAGAAAAATATACCTAAAAATGAAGTTACGACGTTTTAATCACAATTATTGGTTGACATATTGTTAATTAAATTATTAATGAGTCGGAATAATAACATCGGTTTAAACTTTCGAGGTTTTCGCCATTTTAACCGTAAATGTGAAAGAAACGCTGCTGATTGGCTGCTAAATGACGCTTTCGGAATTTTCTGCTCCTTACTTCTTAATCGTTTATCTTTCTTTTGTCACTCATTGTGTATCTGCAGCCTGTCGCGCGCGTCCTCGCGGGCCCGCCTCGCGCCTGTCTGCTCCCCAACCTTTCCCCCAGATCGGAGCGCGCTGCCGGGTTCATCGGGTTTACTCTGACACCGCTGACTCCGCGGCCACGCCCCCCCGGAGCCACGCACCCCACCGCGGGCCAATGGCGTCGCGGACACGTACAGATCACGCACCGCCTCGCCTGTGATTGGTCGGGCTTCGCTACACCTTTGGCCGTGATTGGCTGCGTGTTACCACCCGCCAGACTGCTCTGAATTTTGTTTCTGTGTTTTTTTTTCTCCTGTTTTTTTTTTTTTTTTTTTTCCCGGCTCTCTCAGCTGAAGCTCGCGCTCTGCTGGCAGAAGCGAAGCGTTCTTCATCCACGGCTCTCCTCTGCCTCACTTTGTCAACTCCTCTTCCTCCTCTCCCTCCTCATGCTCGGCTCCTGTCAGGTGAGTCCCGGCCGCCTTCTGCCGGCTGTCCGCCGGGTTCTGCTTAAAGTTGCTAGCCGTGGTGCAGCTGCTCCGTCCGGGTCCGGGTCTGGGTCCGGGTCCGGGTCTTGGGTCAGCAGGGGGGGAACCAGAGCTGGAGCTCCGCGTGTTTTCGCCTCGCATTTGCTCTTATTTTGGCGCTGTCACTGGGTTTATCTGAGGTCACAATGAACCCGTTGACTCCTGTGAGTGTGCGCATGTGTGCGCGCGCTCGCGTTTGCGCCTGAACAACAGTTGCGTCTCCGCAATGCATCGCTGCATCAGAAAGTTTGCAGATGTTGTCGGAGTGACGGAATCCAGCTGCTTGTTGTGATGCTGCTGCTGCTTCTTTTGTCTCACACATCCTGCTGCTTCGTCTTTGTTTCAGCCCAAACAGCTGCTGATTAATCGAAGAATGTCTGACTGATCGATTAATTACCTTTTTTTTTCTTTTGGTCCGTCTTTAAATACATAAATTGACATTATCTACATTTGGTTGTTTTTTTTATTAGCATTTTTCTCTCTTTTTGGTCAGGTGTGATATTTTACCTGCTATTTGTCACCTTTTTCAGGCATTAATCATTTATAAAGAGAATAATCGGCAGATGTATTGATAGAGCTGCAGGTCTGGTCTTTGTTATTGGATCTATGATAATAACAGCATACATAACCTGATTGAAATCAGGTAAAGATGTCATATTACACAGTAATTCATCATTTCAACCAATGAAACCATTAAAAAGTTAAATGTTATGGTGAAGCTGTGATAATGAACAATCTGCCTCTTATTTTACAGTTTGTCATGTTTAGATTTTCATTTCAGAGGAGTAAATATGTTGAGGAATGGAGTTAATGGGAAGGTTGAGGCTGCAACATGATTTTTTTTGCTTAAAATGTGCTGGAAAAAATATTTTCACACTTGAAGAGTCTAAATGTTTGATGAGTGAACCTGATTCAGTAAGATGGCTGCATACTGAAGATAAACAAACAATAATAAACAAGGCAAACATGAGGGGCGATCAGGTGTGTGTCTGGGACCAGGTGTGTCTGGTTGTTAAAGTGTGAATGAATCTGTTTGTGCTGTTGCGCGTGGTGTGTTTGTGTAACAGTGGGAAACTGCAGCATTCATGTGTTTGTTGCAGATTTTGACTTCCTGTTGGTAGCTTCCTCTCTCTCTCTCTCTCTCTCTCTCTCTGGGCGAGTCAGTGAATGTTAAAGTGGACGGAGGGGGCGTGGCTTCATTTTTTTCCCTAACACCTCCCATTATCTATTCTGGGTGCAGGGAGGTTCCCCCTCAGCTTTTGTGAGATGCAGGCAAGTGGGCCCCTCTCTCTCTCTCTCTCTCTCTCTCTCTCTCCCCCCTCTGTGTCTGTTTACATGTATGTCTCTCGCCCTCCTCCTCCACCCTTCCTGTGCAGTGAGCGTTCACTGCTCGCTGGCCAACTCTGCGCCCAGGAACCCTTTGTCCCCAGCTCATCCCACACTGCCTTTTACTTTGTTTATTTATTGCGGTTATTTTATTTTACCTCACCATTTTTATTTTTTTATTTTTTTATGATATAATTTTCTGGTGTAATTTTGGCTCAAGAGGAAATTGTGACATCAGGATTGTTTCCCAAAGGAACAGAAAAAATGCAGGATGTATAACTCTAGTGGTGCGTTCAGGTCACGTGGGAGGGAAGCGGATAATGGGAAAGATTCCCATGTTTGTGTCAGCATGGACTGAACTGTACTGGCTAATGGTAGCTGGTGGATCAGGCTGATCATTTGTCATTTAAAGTCGTCCCCCCCCCCCCTTTACTTTATGATTCCTGTAAACTGTAAGGATGCCGGCAGGTTGTTGCTCTGCAAAGCTGCTGTGGACTTAACTGCATCTCTAATTTCTGTCATCTTTCCATTAAGGCTGTGCGACATACTGATATATCGCGATATGATATTTACATATTGTTATATCGCGGTATTAGTTGTGCAAATTTTTTTTGCTTTATTTTTTCGTAATGACCCGGCTGCAACTCGACTGACTACAAAGGGGTCACCTGGTTATTTAATAAGGGAGGGAAAAAATATCGCAATATTTTCATATGCGAAACCATATCTATATTTAAAAACACGGTATCGATCTATTTTATTAATGAAATAAATGAAATTTCATGAAATTTCACTTAATACTGCAATATTTTGTAACAGAATGATGAAATCTTGCGGTATTTCAGGAAATTTCATGAGATTTGGTGACAAAATGATGATATCTCGCAAGATTTCATTAGTAAAACAGATCGATACCATGTTTTTAAATATAGATATGGTATCGACATCTGAAAATATCACGATTTTTCAATATATTGATATTTTTTCCCACCCTTATTATTTAAACTATCTGGAAGACAGTCCTACCCAAGACTTTTACAGAGAAATCATAAAAACCAGCAACTATCTTTAATTACTTTGATCTAACAAACATCTCTAACAGTGTTTCATCAGTTCCATCACTGCAGTGGAGCGATACTTTATGATAAACATGTTTCAATACTAAAAAACAGCTGTTTGGTATGAAATGAAACTTTCAGACAAATTAGGGTAAAAATACTGGGATATATTGTATATTGTCATCTAAAATAGATATATGGTGATATGATATTTGATCCATATCGCCCAGCCCTACTTTCCATCAAGCCAAAAAGAGATTAAAAACATTTTGACCGTTGAACAGAAGTGTTTGCACATCTCTTTGTTTCCCTGAGTGTTTGTAGCTGAGGAAGAAAAGCCTCCCTCACCTGTAAACCCCTTTCAAGCATGTTCTGCCGTCTGTGACGGACGGCATCCAAACGTGCCGGTGTCGAGTCCGAATGAGCTCCCTGCTGCAAACCGTGACCGCGTTCCTTCAGGTCTGACCTGTAATTTTAATACTTGCAGCCCAGCCTGAGCTGCTGCTGTCACACCAGCAGCCCTCACTCAGCTGGTTCGCCTATACGAGTGTAGACACACACTGATGTGGGGCTGATCCGCCTCAGTTTGAGTCCATTACCGAAGAGGAACGTCTTTTTTGTGCTGACGAAGCGCGAACAATGTGTAATACACTGCAAAAACTCAAATCTTAGAAAGTATATTTTTCTCATTTTCAGTCAAAATATCTCATCACACTCAAAATAAGACAAAATTACTTAAAGAGAAGCATTTCAGTGACATATAGGATCTTGTTTTAAGGCAATGCATCTTATTTTAAAAAAATATCAAGAAAATTTTGCTTGTCTCATTGGTAGAATTTTTTTGCTTATTACAAGCAAAAAAAAACTTTTTTCTTAAACTTATTTTAAAAGTGGCAAAAAAATTCAACCAATGGGACAAGCAAAATTTTCTTGATAAGATGCATTGTCTTAAAACAAGTTCCTTTATCTCACTGAAATATTTATCTTTAAGCAATTTTGTCTTATTTTGAGTGAGATTTTGACTAGAAATGAGAAAAATTTACTTGGTAAGATTTGAGTTTTTGCAGTGTAAGGACTTAATCTAACACGTGATAAGCTGTTCAGATCAACAGATTTGCATTTGTGAATAAATTGATACTGAAGGAAGTGATTGTTGGACAGATATTTGTCTATAAAATATCACCTTTTCTAAAAAGAAAAAAGTGGAAACTGATTGAAATTGGTTTCCTGACATCATTCTACGCCTCGATTCTTGTTTGTTGCGAATTATGTGTGAGAGGAAAACGAGATGTAAAAACTTGCTGAGTTGCTTCCAATCGTCCGCAGGTCGACCACGTAAACGGACCGCCGGCGGCCATGGAGCAGAAGCCGTGCATCGAGTACCACGACCTGGAGGCCGCCGAGGCGCTCGTCAGCATGAGCTTCTGGTGTCAAAGGCAACACAAGCCACGCCCACTGACCCCCACCTCAGACTCCTGCGACTCCATCCAGCTCCACCCAGAGGGGGGGGATACTCCTAAAGACCTGATCGCCCTGTCCTCGCTGGTAAGACCCCCGCTGAAGTCAGACATGAACGAAGCTGTCGTCGTTTTTAATGAAAAACAAGATTCACAACCAGGAAACTGTTCGTATCTTTCCTCTTATTGGTGAACAAGGGATGCACGATATTGGAATTTTGGCCGATATCCAATCTGCCGATATTTTAAAACTCATGTTGCCAATAACCAATATTGATACCGATATTAAAGCTGAAAAAAAAAAGCAGTCATTGCAAATAGCAATGACTTACACGTTTCCGACACTTTGAAAAATATTGATACACTAATATATCGCGATATTTTCATATGTCGATATCAAATCGATATTTAAAAACCTGGCATCGATCTATTTTACTTACAAAATCTTGCGAGATTTCATCGTTCTGTTACAAACTCTCGCAATATCTCGTAAATTCTCACGAGATTTTTTTAGTAGAATAGATCAACACTGCATTTTTTAATGTCAGTATGATATCAGCATATGAAAATGGCGCAAAATTTTCGTGAATTCCCCGGGAAATTATGTAACAGAACAATGAAATGTTGCAAGATTTGGTATCGGCAAATGAAAATACCACGATTTTTCAGTGTATCGACATTGTTTCCCATCCCTATTTTTCAAAGCGTCGGAAACGGATAACAGAACTGCTATTAGCAATGACTGCTTTTTTTTTTAGCTTTAATATCGGTATCAGTATTGAGTTTTAAAATATCGGCATATCGGATATCGGCCTAAATTCCTAAATCTTGCATCCCTAGTCTGAAACTGACATCAGAACTTGCGAGAAGGTCCCTCCTGCAGCTTTCAGGACGAGGCAGAGTCGGATATTAGGCGGGGTCGGGCATCTGACTCCACCCACATCACCGTTTTAAGTCGTTTATTCTAACCCCCCTATCCTAAACTACTCCAACCAGAGTATCTGGCCACGCCCATCGGATGCCCAACACCACCCAGTATCCAACTACTGCAAGCCACCGGCAGGAGCACCTGGAAGCTGCAGGTGAACCCTGTACTGCCCTCTGGTGGCTGCATTTGCAAACAACTACACTACTGCTCAAAAGTTTGGGATCACCTTCCCATTCAGTGGGAAAAGTGATCCCAAACTTTTGAGAGGTAGTCGTGGCAACGTAAGGGACCCATAAAAGTATGAGGGCAGTGACATTTGAAATAAACGTACCTATTTAAGTTCGTGAAGGGAGCATAAATGAGCCTGAAAGAAGACATTTGTTTGTAATAGGCATGTGTCGGTGTGATAACCTTGAGCTAAAATATCACGGTTTCACGGTATACCATGGTATCATGACTACGCTCTTAAATATTGTTTTTAAAGGAATATTCCGCCCACAGAATGATGTAACTTTATCTTCCACCCCCCCTCATGGTGAGAAAGACTCTGCAGCACTTTTTTAATATCTCAAATGCAGCCGGCGATCAGGAAGGCTTCTCGTTTCCCCCCAACTTTTATATAATGGAGTTCACTGGGGTCCGAGCCAAAAAGGTCCATAAAAGTCCACAAAAACGTGTCAATATTCCTCCATACTGCTCGTCCAATGTAATCCAAGTGTCCTGAGTGGGTAGCGTCCAGAATTTACTGGAAACGACGTCATTGAGTAGATTTTTAGAGCCTAAACAGTACTACATCAGTACTACAGCTTACTTTCATGAAGCACACATAAGCGCATTCATGAAACTACGGAAGCCTCAGCGTTCAGAGCCTACTCTGCGATAATACAAGCATAGAAGAAGAAATTAGTTGTTTACATTGTGCTAAGAGCGACAGAGCTGCAGACAAACCGGGACAAACACAAGAGGCTCCAAGAGGGGTTGATATTGATTTAAAACAAAGAAAGAAAGAAAAAGAGAACGCGCGATCTCGTCTGCCGCGGCTTCTGTAGTTTCGTGAACGTGCATCAGTGTGCTTGCAGGAGATGCGATGTAGTACTGATGTAGTACTGATGTAGTACTGTTTAGGCTCTAAAAATCTACTAAATGACGTTTCCAGTAAATTCTGGACGCTACCCACTCAGGACACTTGGATTACATTGGACGAGCAGTATGGAGGAATATTGACAAGTTTTTGTGGACTTTTATGGACCTTTTTGGCTCGGACCCCGGTGAACTCCATTATATGAAAGTTGGGGGGAAACGAGAAGCCTTCCTGATCGCCGGCTGCATTTGACATATTAAAAAAGTGCTGCAGAGTCTTTCTCACCATGAGGGGAAGTGGAAGATAAAGTTACATCATTCTGTGGGTGGAATATTCCTTTAATGGTGTTGGCATGTGACGTGAATTTACCGCCACCAACTGGGAGTGTTCGTCAGGACGGGCGGCGTACACCTGACTAACACTCTCCCTGTGTTTGATAAGACAGGATGAAGTTCATAAGAAGGTATGACGGTAAACGTAGCGGTTTTCACGCGGCTCCGTTTTTATACGGTGGTATATCGGGAAACCTGCACATCGCTAGTTTGTACGAGCGGTCGGTGAACGAGGATCGTTGTGAAATGTCCGTGTTACTGCTGATGACTGCCTCTGGTCTCCGTTTATGACGATGACGTGTTGCTGTTCTTCCTCAGTGTATGACTCCGCCTCACAGTCCCAGCTTCACCGAGGCCTCCACCACGGCTGTCCTCACCACCACCTCCGCCCCAAGCTCCCCACCCCCCACCCCCCACCCCCCACCCCCAAACAGGTCTTACTCTGCCCCAGTCTTACCGCCTGCTCCGCCATCCTCAGCAACTTCCATACTTGCCTCCCGCAGCCTTCCTCCACCTCTTCCTCTTCCTCCTCCCCCACCACAGAGACCTCAGCACTTCCGCCTCACTCCGAGTGTTTGGCTTCAGCCAGCAAAGCGATGGCCACCAGCGTCATCCGCCACACTGCCGACCGCCTCAGCCTCCCTGCAGCTCCGGCCCCCCCCCAGCAGACAGAACCCTCCTCCATGTTCCACATGGAGACCACAGAGACGCCTCCTGAGGAGAATCACGCGCCTCCTCCGACCGCCGACACCTTGTCTCCTCCTCCCTCCTCGGTGTCTCCGCCTCACTCCGCCCCCGCGGTCCCCTCCTCTTCGGTCCTCTGCCAGGTGTTCCCCGTGAGCAGCCGGACCGGGATGATCTCCGCCTTCGTCCAGGCTCCGGTTCAGGTCCAGACCCAGGGAGGACCCAAGCCCATCCTGCCCCAGTCTCCGGCTCCAGGGTTCACCCAGCCCCTGCTGGTGGGCTCCGCCGTACCGCAGGGAACTGTCATGTTTGTGGTACCTCAGGCGCCCGTCTCCCAGCAACCGCAGGGCCCGCAGACTGTAATGACGCTGGGGAACACCAAGCTCCTCCCCCTGGCCCCCGCCCCCGTTTACATGCCGTCAGGAGTGAACGGCGGCGCCTCGCAGGCCGACTTCTCCCGCAGACGAAACTACGTCTGCACCTTTCCGGGCTGTAAGAAGACCTACTTCAAGAGTTCCCACCTGAAGGCTCACCTGCGCACGCATACAGGTACGTGTCAGCCACCTGAGACCACTCAGGGCTCTCTGATTGGTTCCTCTGACCATTAAAGGGATACCAACTTTCATATAATGGAGTTCACTGGGGTCCGAGCCAAAAACGTCCATAAAAGTCAAAAAAACGTGTCAATATTCCTCCATACTGCTCGTCCAGTGTAATCCAAGTGTCCTGAGTGGGTAGCGTCCAGAATTTACTGGAAACGACGTCATTTAGGAGATTTTTAGAGCCTAAACAGTGGAACATCGTAGTTACCCGATGCACATTCATGAGAGTTCACGACACACCCCCGACTCTGCCAATAATGCAAGCGTAGAAGAAGAAATTCACTGTTTACATGGACAATAATTCATCTATCCGATTGAAAACTTTCCGATCAGAGCTTCCAGCTGACATGTTTACATGGACCGATGGAAAAGGGATCCAATTGGTTGTTTTTATTTGATGGACAGATATGTTCGTAAGAAGAGGGTTTCCTTTTTTATATGTATAATCTTTTGACCGTCGAAACTCTGTTAACTCTTTCAGCGGGGATTAATAACACAACCGTACAGTATAACGGGTCGGTACTGGACCCGCGGCTGGAGCACATGATCGTGATCAGATCCGCTTTCTGGGGTGGTCCGGTACAGTCCTGTTCTGTTCTGCTCCCACCGTCGTCCCTGAACCTTCGACGTCCACGCGGTTCAAGCATCCGCAGAGATAAAATTCCACAGAAACGATCGGAACAAGTGTTTACATGCTCATCTTTTTCTGCTGGTCGGATTAGGGATGTAACGATTACCAGTAAAATGGTTAACTGTGATCAAATTACCAATGATCAGTAATATCGTTTCTAAATTTAACTGATTGCTGCACTTTGAAAAACTCCCAGTGATGCTGCTCATTGGCTGGAAAAGTGGTAGCAGTCGCAGTTTGCAATGATGAATTTATGAAAACATGGTGGAAGGCAAAGAAGGCGCCCACGTGGACGGTTCTCTGGAGATTTTTCCCCTTCAGAAAGGTCAAAGTAGACATTTGGACCCATTTTGGGTCATTTTTAATGATGTTGAAGGGAATCTCCATAATACCGCCATAAAAATGATAACTGATCATTTTGGTCACAATAACCGTGGTATGAAATTTCAACTGACGTGTTTACATGACGCGTTTTAATCTGATCGGCGTTGGATCAGATCAAAGCTGGAGAGGGACCCAACTGCAGTCACGGGACGTCGCCATATATCCAATCCAAGCCGGAAGTCCCAATCGGAAGTTTCTTCCCAATCGGAAGTTTCTTTTTTAAGTAACTTACTAAAATCTAACCCTAAACACCCGACTACAGTATACACATCAGTTTGCAAGCTGCAGATAGTTACTCTTGGCGGTATTTAACCAACTTCCGCATGAGACTTCCTGTATGGATTGGATGTATGGCGGCGCCCTTGTCGGTCATCGTAACTGTAGTTAGGTTATTTTGCAAAATTGCGCCATGTAAACGCAGCTACTGTGCTAAGAGCGAACGAGCTGCAGACAAACACAAGACGGGTTGGATACTGATTTAAAACAAAGAAAGAAAGAAAAAGAGCGCGCGATCTCGTCTGCTGCAGCTTCCGTAGTGTCGTGAACTCTCATGGACGCACTTCGCGGCAGCTACATGTTCTACTGTTTAGGCTCTAAAAATCTACTAAATTATGGTTTCCGGTAAATTCTGGACGCTACCCACTCAGGACACTTGGATTACATTGGACGAGCAGTTTGGAGGAATATTGACAAGTTTTTGTGGACTTTTATGGACCTTTTTGGTTCAGTCACTGCTGAACTCCATTATATGAAAGTTGGGGGGAAACACCCCCCCCCCCCCCCCCCCCAGATCTCCGGCTGCATTTGAGATACTAAAAAAGTGCTGCAGATGATGATATACGATATATCCCGATATTTTTACCTAATTTGTCTGAAAATTTCATTTCATGTCAAACAGCTGTTTTTTAGTATTGAAGCATGTTTAGCATAAAGGTATCGCTTTAAATGAAAGTAATTAAAGATAGTTTCTGGTTTTTATGATTTCTTCGTAAAAGTCTTGGGGAGGATTGTCTTCCAGGGGTGGGAAAAAATATCGATACACTGAAATATCGCAATATTTACATATGCCGAAACCATATCTATATTTAAACTTGCGGTATCGATCTGTTTTACTAATGAAATCTTGTTAGATATGATTGTAACGAAATCTCATGAGATTTCACGAAATACCGTGAGATTTCATCCTTACAACATCTCGTGAAATCTCATGAAATTTCATAACAAAATGATGAGATCTCACGAGATTTCATTCGTAAAATAGATCGATATTGCGTTTTTAAATATAGATATGGTATCGGCATGTGAAAATATCACAATATTTCAGTGAATTGATATTTTTACTAATCCTTATTAAATAATCAGGTGACCCCTTTGTAGTCAGTCGAGGTGCAAAAAATACGAAAAAATAAAGCAAAAACATTTGCACAAATATCATATCACGATGTCATATCAGTATATCGCACAGCCCTGAGGGTGAGTAGAAAATGAAGACGCATCATGCTGTGGTGTACTATCCCTTTAACATGCTGTCGTCCTCCGCAGGTGAAAAACCATTCAGCTGTCACTGGGAGGGCTGCGACAAAAAGTTCGCCCGCTCCGACGAGCTGTCTCGCCACCGCCGAACGCACACGGGTGAGAAGAAGTTCGTGTGCACGGTGTGCGATCGGCGCTTCATGCGCAGCGACCACCTGACCAAACACGCGCGGCGGCACATGACCACCAAGAGGGCGTCGTCGTGGCCCGCTGAAACTCGGGATCCCGGCAAAGACGCCTTGCTCAAGGGCCAAAGTAGGAGCCCGACGGTTCCCGTTAGCATGCTGGTTCCCGCCTCCAACTGACCCGCTCACGGAGCCTACAAGGCCGACTCAGGACTCCGCTCATGGGGGGAGGGGCCACAGATCTGTCACAGCTGGAACCGGGTGTTTCAATCAGCCCCACCTGCCATATGAAGAGAAAGTTTCCTGTTCTCTGCGGACCCCCACTGCGTTTACAAAACCTCCGAACAGGGTCAGAAAAACCTGTTTTTGTTAAGATGGCCGTCCTCAGAGTGATGGAAGAAGCACTCAGATCATTTAATCAACTTAAAGTAGGTTACTACTTTTGTATACACGCCACAGTAATTCCAACGATGGAGAAGTTTTCCGAGTGCTGCCGTAATCCAGACTCCGAGCTGGGACCGCCAGCGACGGGGGCCACTTTCCCGCCTTTCTCAGGACATTTTATCCCACAACCACACCCTCACCGCCACAGGAGGAAACGAAGGCGACAGGCTGCTATCAACTACGGACAAAAACCAACAAAACCTGACATTGCACTGGATTTTTAAATAAATCTTCCTTGTTTTTATACTCTCCATGTATAATCATGTTTACTTTATGTGTACATGTTACATTTAGGAAAACGTATGCACTCGGTTTATTGTTTGCCAAAGCTTCTGTATTGTGCTTTTTTTTCTAGCTGACCTTTGTTTATTTGTCTGTCTGTAAATATTGTAAATATATTGATATCTATTTGAATGTTATGTGTATTCCAGCCTCCATTTATTGACAGTACGAGTTATTGATATTTTAAAAATGTCAGTGGACAGTATTCATCACTGTGATACAACCTGTTATCTTTGCTTTACACATCTTTTATTATTATTATTATTTAATAAACATTTGTTGAGGAACAGTGCTGTTTTTAATAGCTTGATTTGGCCCATAGTGTAGCCAGTTAAAGAATACCTCATGTTATTAAATGTTATTCCTAATAATAACAACTTATATTAGAGTAATCCCATTTCTAAACATTTGCTTGTGGGCAACGATGAACAATATGGCTTTTATAATAAAACTTTACCATAAAAATCTGTGTTGCTTTCTTACTCTTCTAGCTGTTGTCTTTAAAGGTGCAGTATGTAAGATTACTGACATCTAGTGGTAAAGATGGGTATTTGAAGGAAGGTTTTCTTTCAAATGTCTTCATATTCCAGCACTGTTGTGGATGTACGGTGGCTGTTAGAGGCCAAAATTCTCCCCAAACATGTTTTAATCTGTGAGTGGATCTGAGTAACATTTTTTTAATATCTTTTATGACATTATTGATCCTAAATAATGCTTTAACTCCCATTAAACAAAGCGGGTACAGCAGTTTTAAAGTTCAGAGGGTTCTTATTTTACACACATTGTTTTGTCCATTCAGGGACACTGTAGTAAAAATGGTGGAACAAATATGGCAGCCTCCATATGTGCACCACCCAGCAAGTAGATATAAATGAGTCATTCTAAGAAAATAAACGTATAACAGCTGTTCTAGTGCAGCGATTACACATCAATAGAAACACATTTTTGAAATTATTTATCACATTTTTCTGCCATTGACCTTTGATTTTTTACTTACTGTACCTTTAACAAAGATTTGGAGCATTTTGGGAATTGATTTTAACCCTTTCATGCCACACATATATTTGATTTGACTTTATGAGTCAAGGACAAGTATCGGACTGTACAACAGGGCTCAAAGCCATTAAACCAATCCTAGGCGGGGGTCACACTGCAACGGTTGGTTGGAGTTTTATGTTTATTTAATGGAAAATATTCAAATATAAAATGTAAAAGTGATATGTATAAACTAAAACATAACAAATAGCCTGAATTAAAGGGGAAGTTGTTTTTTTTTTCAACCTGGATCTGTTTTCAAGCATGAATCCGTTCATTTCCTCCCCCAGAAAGGTTTGGTGTAACTTGAATTCCTTCTGGAGATTTTTAGATCCACTCCAGATCAGCGTCTGTCCGATATGATGGAAGTGGTGCAGCCTCTAAATAATCATTATCCGCCACAAACGCCTTCATTTCACCAATGTTTGTCACCAAACGGACCAGAGTCCCCAGATTTGGACACAGACACCAAAACAAATGGCGATCTCCAGGTAATGTAGATACTTTGGTTCATTTCTCCTTTCTAGTATGATGTCGGACACTCGTTGCACTGCAAAAACTCAAATCTTACCTCATCAAAATATCTCATCACACTCAAAATACGACTAAATTACTTAATGAGAAACATTTCAGCGAGATATAAGATCTTGTTTTAAGGTAATGCATCTTATTTAAAGAAATCTTATCAAGAGAATTTTGTTTGTTCTACTAGCAGAATTTTTTTGCTCATTACAACCCAAAAAAATCTTGGCCAAAAAAAACAGAACGATGAAATATCGTGAGATTTTGTTAGTAAAATCGATTGATACCACCTTTTTAAATGTCAATTTGATATCAGCATATGAAAATATCGCAAAATGTTCGTGAATCCTCATGTGTTTTTGTAATGGAACGTAAAATATAGCAAGATTTCATTAGTAAAATAGATCGATACCAACATCTTAAATGTCAATATGATATCAGCATATGAAAATATCGCAAAATGTTTGTGAATTCTCGCGAGATTTTGTAGCAGAACTCTGAAATATCGCGAGATTTCATAAGTAAAATATGATATCTGCATATGAAAATATTGGAATATTTCAGTCTATCGATATTTTTTCCCACCTCTAGTCTTTAGAGGTTTTAAAATCTGTAAAAAGAAGTTTTTGAAGAAGTTTTCTGGGTTTCTTTGTAGATTTTTGAAACAGTGGGCTGATCAGTTAAACATCGTTTGAATATCAGTTAAATATCAGTGGGGTAGCTGATGCCCGATACTCAGTTTTAAGGCCGATACTGAAAGGGGGCCGATTATATTGTGCATCCCTAAACCTTTCAGAGATGATGCAGTCAGACGTTGACTCAGTTTTCTCAAGTCATTATTTTTGACCAAAAAGGCATAAAAATAAATATTTGATAAAGATAAGCTGTAATATTGTGATATTTAAGATTGATTTTTTTTTTCATTCAATTCCATTTATTATGTGAAGTTAAACATTTTCACACATAAGAATTAAATTTATCTGGTTGTTGATGTGACCACTCAGAATGAATCCCCTCAACTTATTTTATAACAATTATTAAGTATTACAGTTGAACAAAAAGCTTTTTTTTTTTGGAGTGATTAATCTATTCTAGCTTTTTAAAAACATGTTTACATGAAAGGCTTTTTCCACATTTCTGATTAAACAAACAAAATTATAATTTTTTTTCAGAAACTCTTAGAATTTTATGTAAATGATCAAGTAAAATATTTTCATGTGTCAGTCACTTGACTCATTTGGAAAGTGTGCTGAATAAAAACAACATCACTTCATTAATTTAGCATCTTTAAACTTTTCTGGTTTATTTTTAATTATTAATTAATTAATTTATTTATATTTCAGAAGTACTTTAACAGTGTACCTTTGTGTTATTGGACCCATAAGTAGTATTAACCTCTAAAAGGTGGAATTTAGTCTTACAAAATATCTAAATTAATTAAATAGAATCAAACTTTGTTATCATTTAAAGATTTTAAGTTGTTATTTGAATTTCTCTTTGTTTTTTGCGGTTGCCTCTCACAGTGTCAGAGAGCGGGGCAGTTTTTCAGGTTGGCCCAAACTACGGGACCCTGGAAACAAATAAAGTGGACGCTGCTTATTTTGGGTTTGTTGACTGTTTTTGTGGCCTATTTTTTCTGTTGGAGTTCGTTTTGTGTTTCTGTTCTTATTTGAGATCTTTTGTGAACGTGTCTAATTTCTTTATAGCTTAATTTATATATCTTTTTTCCCCCCCTTCACATCATTTTGAGTCTCTTTATGGTCACTGTCTCTTAGGTTTTGTCAGTTTTCTCACTTTTATTCCTTTTTATTTAGTTGATCGTTGAATGAAGGTCAGCAGGCGGTTCAAACGGACTTTCCTGATTTTTTGCGCCCCTGTTCAGAGATTAAAAAACAAGATTTAATGAAAAAGAAGAAATAAAGCTGGAAAAACTTCCCAAAAACTAAGTTTGCTTCCCTGTTTTTGTGTTCAGGAGCTTGAACGTTGTCCCTCAGTCTTTGACGTGACAACACTTCGCTGGCAGCAAAGTCGGGCTTTAATTATTTCACTGAGCTGCAGTGATTTATATAGAATCTCGTTCATGACGTTTCTGCTCAACAACAGCGGGACTCTGACGTATGGAGTTATACAACCGGACCTCCGCCGCTCTCTCCCCACACCACCCGGTAACAACTATCAACCAATCGTGAGGCCACATTGAGGGGGCGTGACCAATCGGAGAGCACGTCGCTTTGCCTCATTCTTCAGAGGGGCGTTCCTTTGGCGCGTCAGGTTCCCGCCCACTTGCCTTACTGACCGACATTCAGCACAAGCCAAAGCCAGCGCGTGAAAATAAACAAAAGACACTGAAGTCAGGTGGACACGACGTCAGCAGGGCAACAGCGACACCGTGTGGCCTTTTACAGTACTGCAACTTCAAATAAAAACAGGCGAACGTGGACTTAAAAATACATGTAAACTATTTTTTTTAAATGCCTTTTTTTCAGTTTTATATTACACTCAGCTTTGCCTTTGTTCTGTTTTTTCATTACTGAATTTAAAAAAAATTATTATAATAATTATTATTATTATTACTACTAACAAAAAGAAATATGTATTAAATTATTATCATAAATTGTTATTAAAATAATTTTTATAATAGAAAAAATAATAATATTTTTAAATAACTATTTATTATTTTAAAATTATTTAGCAGTGTCTACAGCTAAATTGTCCATTTGCAAATCTGACAATGTTTAATTAATATACCTAAGTACATAAAGTACATAAAATAAAGTTTGACAAATACAAGTATATAAAACCATTATTTCAAAACATTAAAAACAAAGTTAGACAGATAAATAAATAAATAAAAACAGTAGCAACAGAGATGGAATGATAAAATATGACATAACTTCCTCTGCCAGATGTAATTCAGTAGGTAGAAAGGGAGAGGACCAAGAACAGACTTAAAAATAGAAAATATACCATGATAAAGTCTGCGGTTAACAAAAAGGACCATATGTGACCTAAACAAGACTCTCAGTCAGTTTATGTTTTAATTCAGGTTAATGAAAGCACCTTTGTGCATGTTATAACTTCTTAATTTAGAAAATGAAATTATTCCTTTCTTTTTCGGTGTTCAAGCAGCCACCTTATGTTGTTGGAGAAATGGAGATAGATAGATAAACTATCTATCTATCTATCTATCTATCTATCTATCTATCTATCTATCTATCTATCTATCTATCTATCTATCTATCTATCTATCTATCTATCTATCTATCTATCTATCTATCTATCTATCTATCTATCTATCTATCTATCTATCTATCTATCTATCTATCTATCTATCTATCTATCCTCATTTAATGCAGCCTTTGCCTCTTTTGTCCGGCAGGGGGCGACCGCGATTGTTGCTTTCAGAGTTTGATTACGTCACCTTCTGTTTAGCCAATCAGAAAACTCCTTTCCGGAAACAGCTGATGAGTCATTTCCTCGTGTTTAAGGAGGGAAAATGGGGCTGTTTTGCTGTCATTATTGTTCGTTCTTCAGAGATAAAGAGCTGATTAAATGAAAGGTACAGCAAATCGAAGTAAATATAAATCGATTGATTTGATCATTTAGTTAATGAACCCAGTTTTACTGTTTTAAAGCAGAAGAGAAGATATTAAGACTGCAATGCATCGTATTAACTTATCGGACAAAAACAGTAATTATAAGTACTAGGACTCAGATGAGGATTGCACATATGATGTGTGAGATGCTGGATTTTATTATTTGATTTATGAAACTGCATGTTTTCGCCAAAGTCCGTCTTAGACAGAAAAATATGCAGAAAAACGCGGCAAACATACCCGATAAAGCCACCTCATACTGTAGTTTCAATGGTTGTAATATTAAACTTGGAAACGCTGAACAAAATAAAACCACTAGCGGTTATATTTAATTTAATTTATTTAGATTTTTATTTATTTATATTTAATTTTAATTATATTTAATTTATTTACCATTTAATTGATTTGTACATTTTAAGCAGCTTTAAACCGATCGATTCACTACTGGGTGATTAAAAAAGCCCATTTAATCTTTTTGACCGTGTTGGTTTTAAACACGTTTTTGTTGTTTACTTCTGTTCAATTTTAAATGTTTCTACCGCGCTTATTTTAATAGTTTTATAACAGCGGTTGTGGGCAGTTTTGTAACCAGTCTAACAAAGCCCTTCGAGAGTATCAGTCACGTGAACACTGCTCTCCATCTGATTGGTTCAGTCACTGCGTCACTTTAAAGGGACTCGATAAGCTGCGTTTCTATTGGTCAGCTCTTTTCTAGCGCCAAGATTTCAATAAAAAGACGAGTTGCAGAGAGAAGCCGCTTCATTCTCTGCTCCCTGTCTGCTGCTGTTAGATTAGCTTCTGTGTTTTACGTCTTTAGTTTATTTTTTTAAGCTTTATTTATTGTTTCCTGCTTGAGTTTAAACAGTAACGATGATGACCGCGCGCTCTCCTCTTTCTGTCAAGAACGAAAATACAATGAATGCTCAGATGGGTGACATGTCGCTGGACAAAGAAAACACGGTGAGTGGAGAAAGTGGTCAAACCGAAGCTTAAACGCAGGATTAACAGGTCGTTGTGTCGATCAATAAAAGGGTCCGGTTCAGGTCGATGATGGTCTTTGTTTCCTTTCAGCCTCCGAGTCTGAACAGCAGCCGCGTGCTGGCGTCCAAAACGGCGCGAAGGATCTTCAACGACGCTGCGGTGAGTCGGTGAAACTGTTTTCGGGGTGAATTTGGCTGAAAAATGTGGTGTTGAATGGACTGAAGCAGCTGATGCCGCAGATTGTGGCGCGAAAACTGGATGTGGCGCCAACAAGTCAGCTGTCGCTTCCCCTCACGAGCTTCCATGAACAGACATGATCAACTGATCAATGCATCAGTGATCGAAGAGGAGCTGAACTATGGTCAGATGAAGCTAAACAGTGGCTCCAATCCAGCATTTCCTCTTGGTTTTTGTTTTGTTCTATTCTTGTGGTTTTATTTATCTTAATCTTATATTTTATCCAGTTATTTTACTATATTGCTGCCATGCTTGAACCCAGAGCACTTTTATTGATATTTGCTCCCTGATCATGTACCTGTCTGTCAGGTTTAATGCCAAATGCTGTCATTTATCTGTTAAATAAATCCACCCACTAGTGCTAATGAAGTAGCCTTAAAACATGAGCTCACTGAAAGTCTCAGTCCGTCACTGAGCTCCTCCACTTATCCAGATGTGTATTTGTTGGTAATATTTCAGCCCAAAGCCGTGAAGAAGAGCAGCAGCTTGGGGGAGGAAGAGGAGCCGCTGCTGAAGGAGAACCCTCGTCGCTTCGTCATCTTCCCCATCCAGTACCACGACATCTGGCAGATGTACAAGAAAGCGGAGGCGTCGTTCTGGACAGCAGAGGAGGTAGGCAGGAGCCCTGCTGCTCTCTCCCGTTCACGTGTGGTCAGAAGCTGCAGGACGTGTTGTTGACGGCTCCCGTCTGTCCAGGTGGACCTGTCCAAGGACCTGCAGCACTGGGAGACTCTGAAGGACGAAGAGCGCTACTTCATCTCGCACGTCTTGGCCTTCTTCGCTGCCAGTGACGGCATCGTCAACGAGAACCTGGTGAGGAACCTGCTGCTGCTGGTTGATGGGGGGGGGATTGTGTGTCCACAGTTGGCCTGTCTCTTCATCCTCTTCCTCACTCTGACCACCAGGTGGAGCGCTTCACTCAGGAAGTGCAGGTGACGGAGGCCAGGTGTTTCTACGGTTTCCAGATCGCCATGGAGAACATCCACTCAGAGATGTACAGCCTCCTGATCGACACCTACATCAAGGAGCCCAAAGAGAGGTGAGCTGCTCTCTGATTGGTCCGTTTCTGACCCCCGCTGCTCCATTCTCTTCTCTGACGATGCGTTCAATGACCCACAGAGAATACCTGTTCAACGCCATTGAGACTCTGCCATGCGTGAAGAAGAAGGCCGACTGGGCGATCAACTGGATCGGCAACAAGAACGCCAACTACGGTAAACCCCCCCCACCGTGGTGCACCATGCTGCTGCCCCCCCTCCCCGTGCTGATATTGATCATGACTGTTATTGATCTCTCAGGAGAGCGAGTGGTGGCCTTTGCCGCGGTGGAGGGAATCTTCTTCTCTGGTTCGTTCGCCGCCATCTTCTGGCTGAAGAAGAGGGGTTTGATGCCCGGCCTGACCTTCAGCAACGAGCTCATCAGCAGAGACGAGGTGACGCAACGCAAACACGCAACACGCAGATCACACACACGCATGCGAACACGCAGATCACACACACGCAAACACGCAGATCACACACATGTTAGGGATGGGCGATATGGACTAAAAAATGTATCACGATAATTTCTCTCATTTATCATGTTAACAATAAATAACGATAAAAGCTATCAGCAAAATATTTTGTATTATAAATCTGTAACTTAATTCTGTCTTGAAAGCTCTACAAAATGCCAGAAGCCACTATATCAATTAAGTTCAAGTAGTACACCTGTATTGCAAAACTGTAGTGACACCAATCAAACAAGTCTGAAATATGAGAGACCAAATACCACATTTATTTAAACGATGCAAACAGCAAAACTAACTTTGCTTATTAATAAAAAAAAAAACAAAGTAAAACACAAGCTGATAAATTATCATCTCACGATAAAAACGATAAATTCAAATTGTTATTGTGGGGAATTTCTTTGACAATATATCGCACACGATAAAATATCGCCCGTCCCTAAAACATGCAGATCACGCAAACACGCAGATCAATCAGTCGTCGGCAAAGCGTACAGAAATTCTGACTTTTACAACATTTAGAAGAATTGTGTTTTTATCTGAAACTGTTCAGTCTTTAATTGTGGAAAACGTCACATTTGTATGAAGCTGCTCTTGTTGGGAGGGGAGCACACACGATTCCAACGTTTGTTTGATACACGATACCATTTTTATAAATGTATTTTTTTACAGGATAGACGATACATCAGCTGACACGCCGCCCCCCCCCGTGGTAATTTACAGACTAATGCCGCAAGTTTAATGTTTGCATTTGATATTTGTTTACAAATGCACCGTTTCTTTTATATATTTATTTAAAGTGCCTTGATCTTTTTTTTTTTTTTTTCTTAGTAAGTTTTAAAATTGAAGCTGCAGAACTTGTTTTATACTTCCCAGAATATTAAAATGCATTAACACTAGCATCATGTGGTGGCCTGCTGTAATCATGTCACACATTAGACGTGTAAGGAATACAGGACAGACCGATATATCAGCTGGCTGATATTTGATTATTTTTATCTTTTTTTTTTTTTTTCTCTTGCTGTTATCGACATCGGACGGCGTGATACAGGTCTGTCTGTTGGCCAATATCCCCCACACGGCACAATTTAGACTTATTTTCAACGTGTCCTTAATTATATAAATTTGGGAGTCAAATGCAGTATCTGCTCCAAATATCGGCCATAAATATCAGCAGGTGCTATCAGCTTAGGATGGTGAGAAAATATCAGTATGGGTTGATCCCTAGTGAGGAACACATGAGCTGTTTTACTGCCTCAGTATTTCTGTGCTCGTCTTTATTTTCCTGCTCAGAGCTTTTTCTGAAACTGTGTTGCGTTCAGGGTCTGCACTGCGACTTCGCCTGTCTGATGTTCAAACACCTGCTGAACAAGCCGTCTTCAGAAACCGTCGTCAGGATCATCAAGAATGCGGTGGAGATCGAGCAGGTGGGTTGTGGGAGCTCTGGTTTCCCAGACCGGCTCAGACCGGCTTCTCCGGTGTTAACGTGTGCGTGTGTGTGTGTGTGTGCGTGTGCGTGTGCAGGAGTTCCTGACCGACGCGCTGCCCGTGAAGCTGATCGGGATGAACTGTGACATGATGAAGCAGTACATCGAGTTTGTGGCGGACAGGCTGCTGCTGGAGCTCGGCTTCTCTAAGGTAACGGATCACCTGCGCAGGTGAACGGGTCGCATCTGGGCCCAGCGGGGGGGTGGTGATGAGACGCGCAGGGGTACGGACCTCAGCCAGTGATGGGGGCTGAGCGCTGGTGCGGAGGCTGAACAGGAGCATGTGGTTCTCTGTCAGACCGGCAGCAGCGCGACGCAGACGCCCGACTGAACTCACCCGCTGTCGGTGCTGACGCGCTTCTTCCAGCCCTCCCCAGGTGTGTGTCCTCACCTGTTCCGTGTTCTCCGCAGATCTACCGGGTGGAGAACCCCTTCGACTTCATGGAGAACATCTCTCTGGAGGGAAAGACCAACTTCTTTGAGAAGCGAGTGGGCGAGTATCAGCGGATGGGGGTGATGTCGGGTCCCACGGACAACACCTTCAGACTGGACGCTGACTTCTGAGCGCGGCACCGGCATCACCTGCTCCAGCGAGAACGCTACCTCTGCCCCAGTGCATGCTGGGACTGACGCACAAGCCCGTTTTCCAAGTGTCATGAACTTTTTAGTCATTTCTGGTGCTTGTAGATGAACCGAAACTTTTTTTTTTCTTTTACCCGCTTTTTGTAATAAACTCTGGATTATTTATCTTTAATTCCTAAAATTGTTAATATGTACAGTTTGTTTTTATAGTGTTTTTTTTTTACTCCTCCAGACCACGTGTCTGTGTGGCAATAAAGATCTGTGGGCAAATGACTGTGCTCTGATGTGTTGTAGTGTATTCATAAGGCCCTTCCTCTATGGTACATTAAAATGACACACTGACAATTTATATACCATTACTGTTTTACTGACATGCTAAACTATGAAAATATTGCACATACTATACATAAAACAAATTATACTGACGTATTACAGAGGCACGTATCGTCCTTTATGACATGCTACACTGATGCACTTTGCATCATGTATTTTATGGTATGTGTATATTATCACACGTGACATGACATTTTCTGACATATGCTACACTATGCCGACATATTTTATGACATGTAAAACTAACATCTACTGCTGAGATATGCTATACAATGACATATAAGAACAAAGTAGGCAGTAGGATGTGGCAGAATGACAATAGTAGTATATATTTTATGGCACTATACTAAGACACATTTTATACCAAAATATGCAAAAATAATAAAAAACTTTATTGCACATGTTATACATGACACATGCTATACTAAGACACATTTTATACCAAAATATGCAAAAATAATAATATATTTTATTGCACATACTATACATGACACATGCTATACTAAGACACATTTTATACCAAAATATGCAAAAATAATAATATATTTTTTTTGCACATGAAATACATGACACATGCTATACTAAGACACATTTTATACCAAAATATGCAAAAATAATAATATATTTTTTTGCACATGAAATACATGACACATGCTATACTAAGACACATTTTATACCAAAATATGCAAAAATAATAATATATTTTATTGCACATGAAATACATGACACATGCTATACTAAGACACATTTTATACCAAAATATGCAAAAATAATAATATATTTTATTGCACATACTATACATGACACATGCTATACTAAGACACATTTTATACCAAAATATGCAAAAATAATAATATATTTTATTGCACATGAAATACATGACACATGCTATACTAAGACACATTTTATACCAAAATATGCAAAAATAATAATATATTTTTTGCACATAAAATACATGACACATGCTATACTAAGACACATTTTATACCAAAATATGCAAAAATAATAATATATTTTATTGCACATACTATACATGACACATGCTATACTAAGACACATTTTATACCAAAATATGCAAAAATAATAATATATTTTTTTGCACATGAAATACATGACACATGCTATACTAAGACACATTTTATACCAAAATATGCAAAAATAAATATATTTTATTGCACATACTATACATGACACATGCTATACTAAGACACATTTTATACCAAAATATGCAAAAATAATAATATATTTTATTGCACATACTATACATGACACATGCTATACTAAGACACATTTTATACCAAAATATGCAAAAATAATAATATATTTTATTGCACATACTATACATGACACATGCTATACTAAGACACATTTTATACCAAAATATGCAAAAATAAAAATATATTTTATTGCACATGAAACACATGACACATGCTATACTAAGACACATTTTATACCAAAATATGCAAAAATAAAAATATATTTTATTGCACATACTATACATGACACATGCTATACTAAGACACATTTTATACCAAAATATGCAAAAATAAAAATATATTTTATTGCACATACTATACATGACACATGCTATACTAAGACACATTTTATACCAAAATATGCAAAAATAATAATATATTTTTTTGCACATGAAATACATGACACATGCTATACTAAGACACATTTTATACCAAAATATGCAAAAATAATAATATATTTTTTTGCACATGAAATACATGACACATGCTATACTAAGACACATTTTATACCAAAATATGCAAAAAAATAAAAATATATTTTATTGCACATAATATACATGACACATGCTATACTAAGACACATTTTATACCAAAATATGCAAAAATAATAATATATTTTATTGCACATACTATACATGACACATGCTATACTAAGACACATTTTATACCAAAATATGCAAAAATAATAATATATTTTATTGCACATGAAATACATGACACATGCTATACTAAGACACATTTTATACCAAAATATGCAAAAATAAAAATATATTTTATTGCACATACTATACATGACACATGCTATACTAAGACACATTTTATACCAAAATATGCAAAAATAAAAATATATTTTATTGCACATACTATACATGACACATGCTATACTAAGACACATTTTATACCAAAATATGCAAAAATAAAAATATATTTTATTGCACATACTATACATGACACATGCTATACTAAGACACATTTTATACCAAAATATGCAAAAACAATAATATATTTTATTGCACATACTATACATGACACATGCTATACTAAGACACATTTTATACCAAAATTTGCAAAAATAATAATTTATTTTATTGCACATAAAATACATGACACATGCTATACTAAGACACATTTTATACCAAAATATGCAAAAATAATAATATATTTTATTGCACATGAAATACATGACACATGCTATACTAAGACACATTTTATACCAAAATATGCAAAAATAATAATATATTTTATTGCACATAATATACATGACACATGCTATACTAAGACACATTTTATACCAAAATATGCAAAAATAATAATATATTTTATTGCACATACTATACATGACACATGCTATACTAAGACACATTTTATACCAAAATATGCAAAAATAATAATATATTTTATTGCACATACTATACATGACACATGCTATACTAAGACACATTTTATACCAAAATATGCAAAAATAAAAATATATTTTATTGCACATGAAACACAAGACACATGCTATACTAAGACACATTTTATACCAAAATATGCAAAAATAAAAATATATTTTATTGCACATACTATACATGACACATGCTATACTAAGACACATTTTATACCAAAATATGCAAAAATAATAATATATTTTATTGCACATACTATACATGACACATGCTATACTAAGACACATTTTATACCAAAATATGCAAAAATAATAATATATTTTTTTGCACATGAAATACATGACACATGCTATACTAAGACACATTTTATACCAAAATATGCAAAAATAATAATATATTTTTTTTGCACATGAAATACATGACACATGCTATACTAAGACACATTTTATACCAAAATATGAAAAAATAAAAATATATTTTATTGCACATACTATACATGACACATGCTATACTAAGACACATTTTATACCAAAATATGCAAAAATAAAAATATATTTTATTGCACATACTATACATGACACATGCTATACTAAGACACATTTTATACCAAAATATGCAAAAATAAAAATATATTTTTTTGCACATAAAATACATGACACATGCTATACTAAGACACATTTTATACCAAAATATGCAAAAATAATAATATATTTTATTGCACATGAAATACATGACACATGCTATACTAAGACACATTTTATACCAAAATATGAAAAAATAATAATATATTTTATTGCACATGAAATACATGACACATGCTATACTAAGACACATTTTATACCAAAATATGCAAAAATAAAATATATTTTATGGCACATACTATACATGACACATGCTATACTAAGACACATTTTATACCAAAATATGCAAAAATAATAATATATTTTATTGCACATACTATACATGACACATGCTATACTAAGACACATTTTATACCAAAATATGCAAAAATAATAATATATTTTTTGCACATAAAATACATGACACATGCTATACTAAGACACATTTTATACCAAAATATGCAAAAATAAAAATATATTTTATTGCACATACTATACATGACACATGCTATACTAAGACACATTTAATACCAAAAATATGCAAAAACAATAATATATTTTATTGCACATACTATACATGACACATGCTATACTAAGACACATTTTATACCAAAATATGCAAAAATAATAATATATTTTTTGCACATAATATACATGACACATGCTATACTAAGACACATTTTATACCAAAATATGCAAAAATAAAATATATTTTATTGCACATACTATACATGACACATGCTATACTAAGACACATTTTATACCAAAATATGCAAAAATAAAATAATTATTGCACATAAATACATGAACATGCTATACTAAGACAATTTTATACCAAAATTTGCAAAAATAAAAATATTTTTTTTGCACATGAAATACATGACACATGCTATACTAAGACACATTTTATACCAAAATATGCAAAAATAATAATATATTTTTTTGCACATGAAAAACATGACACATGCTATACTAAGACACATTTAATACCAAAATATGCAAAAATAATAATATATTTTTTGCAATGAAATACATGACACATGCTATACTAAGACACATTTTATACCAAAATATGCAAAAATAAAAATATATTTATTGCACATAATATACATGACACATGCTATACTAAGACACATTTTATACCAAAATATGCAAAAATAAAAATATATTTTTTTGCACATGATATACATGACACATGCTATACTAAGACACATTTTATACCAAAATATGCAAAAATAAAAATATATTTATTGCACATACTATACATGACACATGCTATACTAAGACACATTTTATACCAAAATATGCAAAAATAAAAATATATTTTTTTGCACATGAAATACATGACACATGCTATACTAAGACACATTTTATACCAAAATATGCAAAAATAATAATATATTTTATTGCACATAATATACATGACACATGCTATACTAAGACACATTTTATACCAAAATATGTAAAAAATAAAAAAAACTTTATTGCACATATTATACATGACACATGCTATACTAAGACACATTTTATACCAAAATATGCAAAAAAAATAAAATATTTTATTGCACATACTATACATGACACGTGCTATACTAAGACACATTTTAAACCAAAATATGCAAAAAAAATAATATATTTTTTTGCACATACTATACATGACACATGCTATACTAAGACACATTTTATACCAAAATATGCAAAAAAAAAAAAAATATTTTATTGCACATACTATACATGACACATGCTATACTAAGACACATTTTATACCAAAATATGAAAAAAAAAAAAAAAAATTTATTGCACATACTATACATGACACATGCTATACTAAGACACATTTTATACCAAAATATGCAAAAATAAAAATATATTTTATTGCACATACTATACATGACACATGCTATACTAAGACACATTTTATACCAAAATATGCAAAAAAAATAATATATATTTTATTGCACATAAAATACATGACACATGCTATACTAAGACACATTTTATACCAAAATATGCAAAAATAAAAATATATTTTTTTGCACATAAAATACATGACACATGCTATACTAAGACACATTTTATACCAAAATATGCAAAAAAAAAAATATATTTTATTGCACATACTATACATGACACATGCTATACTAAGACACATTTTATACCAAAATATGCAAAAATAATAAAATATTTTATTGCACATACTATACATGACACATGCTATACTAAGACACATTTTATACCAAAATATGCAAAAATAATAATATATTTTTTTGCACATGAGAATACATGACACATGCTATACTAAGACACATTTTATACCAAAATATGCAAAAATAATAATAAAATTTTATTGCACATACTATACATGACACATGCTATACTAAGACACATTTTATACCAAAATATGCAAAAATAATAATTTATTTTACGTGCACATACTATACATGACACATGCTATACTAAGACACATTTTATACCAAAATATGCAAAAACAATAATATATTTTATTGTACATAATATACATGACACATGCTATACTAAGACACATTTTATACCAAAATATGCAAAAATAATAATATATTTTATTGCACATAATATACATGACACATGCTATACTAAGACACATTTTATACCAAAATATGCAAAAATAATAATATATTTTATTGCACATACTATACATGACACATGCTATACTAAGACACATTTTATACCAAAATATAAAAAAAAAAAAAAAAATACTTTATTGCACATACTATACATGACACATGCTATACTAAGACACATTTTATACCAAAATATGCAAAAATAATAATATATTTTATTGCACATACTATACATGACACATGCTATACTAAGACACATTTTATACCAAAATATGCAAAAAAATAATATATTTTATTGCACATACTATACATGACACATGCTATACTAAGACACATTTTATACCAAAATATGCAAAAAAAAAAAAAAAAAAAAAAAACTTTCTTGCACATACTATACATGACACATGCTATACTAAGTCACATTTTTTTTATCAAAATATGCAAAAACTAGAATATATTTTATTGCACATACTATACATGACACATGCTATACTAAGATATATTTTAAACCAAAATATGCAAAAAAAAAAAAAAAAAAAAAAAAAAAAAAAAAAAAAAAAAAAAAAAGAGAAAAAATAATATATTTTATTGCAAAAACATACTATACATGACACATGCTATACTAAGACACATTTTATACCAAAATATGAAAAAAAAACCAAAAAAACTTTCTTGCACATACATATACATGACACATGCTATACTAAGACACATTTTATACCAAAATATGCAAAAAAAAAAAACGTTATTGCACATGTTATACATGACACATGCTATACTAAGACACATTTTATACCAAAATATGCAAAAATAATAATATATTTTATTGCACATACTATACATGACACATGCTATACTAAGACACATTTTATACCAAAATATGCAAAAACAATAATATATTTTATTTCACATAATATACATGACACATGCTATACTAAGACATATTTTAAACCAAATTATCCAAAAAAAAAAAACAAACTTTATTGCACATGTTATTTATGACACATGCGATACTAAGACACATTTTAAACCAAAATATGCAAAAGAAAAAAAAAAACTTTATTGCACATACTATACATGACACATGCTATACTAAGACACATTTTATACCAAAATATGCAAAAAAAAAAAAAACTTTATTGCACATGTTATACATGACACATGCTATACTAAGACACATTTTATACCAAAATATGCAAAAATAATAATATATTTTATTGCACATACTATACATGACACATGCTATACTAAGACACATTTTATACCAAAATATGCAAAAATAATAATATATTTTATTTCACATAATATACATGACACATGCTATACTAAGACACATTTTAAACCAAATTATCCAAAAAAAAAAAACAAACTTTATTGCACATACTATACATGACACATGCGATACTAAGACACATTTTATAACAAAATATGCAAAAAAAAAAAAAAAAAAAAAAAACTTTCTTGTACATACTATACATGATACATGCTATACTAAGTCACATTTTATACCAAAATATGCAAAAAAAAAAAAAAAACTTTCTTGTACATACTATACATGACACATGCTATACTAAGACACATTTTATACCAAAGTATGCAAAAAAAAAAAAAACTTTATTGCACATGTTATACATGACACATGCTATACTAAGACACATTTTATACCAAAATATGCAAAAATAATAATATATTTTATTGCACATACTATACATGACACATGCTATACTAAGACACATTTTATACCAAAATATGCAAAAAAAAAAACTTTATTGCACATATTATACATGACACATGCTATACTAAGACACATTTTATACCAAAATATGCAAAAATAATAATATATTTTATTGCACATGCTATACATGACACATGCTATACTAAGACACATTTTAAACCAAATTATCCAAAAAAAAAACAAACTTTATTGCACATGTTATTCATGACACATGCGATACTAAGACACATTTTAAACCAAAATATGCAAAAGAAAAAAAAAACTTTATTGCACATACTATACATGACACATGCTATACTAAGACACATTTTTACCAAAATATGCAAAAAAAAAAAAAAACTTTATTGCACATGTTATACATGACACATGCTATACTAAGACACATTTTATACCAAAATATGCAAAAATAATAATATATTTTATTGCACATAATATACATGACACATGCTATACTAAGTCACATTTTTTACCAAAATATGCAAAAACTATAATATATTTTATTGCACATACTATACATGACACATGCTATACTAAGTCACATTTTATACCAAAATATGCAAAAAAAAAAAAAAAAAACTTTCTTGTACATACTATACATGACACATGCTATACTAAGACACATTTTATACCAAAATATGCAAAAATAATAATATATTTTATTGCACATACTAAACATGACACATGCTATACTAAGTCACATTTTATACCAAAATATGCAAAAAAAAAAAAAACTTTCTTGTACATACTATACATGACACATGCTATACTAAGACACATTTTAAACCAAAATATGCAAAAAAAATAATATATTTTATTGCACATACTATACATGACACATGCTATACTAAGACACATTTTAAACCAAAATATGCAAAAAAAATAATATATTTTATTGCACATACTATACATGACACATGCTATACTAAGACACATTTTAAACCAAAATATGCAAAAACTATAATATATTTTATTGAACACACTATACATGACACATGCTATACTAAGAGACACATTTATACCAAAATATGCAAAAAAAAACAAACTTGATTGCACATACTATACATGACACATGCTATACTAAGACACATTTTTATAACTAAATACGCAAAAAAACAAACAAAACTTTATTGCACATACTATACATGACACATGCTATACTAAGACACATTTTTAGACCCAAAATATATGCAAAAAAAAAAACAAAAAACTTTATTCGCGCACATACTATACATGAACATGATATACTACTAAGACACATTTTATACCAAAAATATGCAAAAAAAACAAAAAAAACCTTATCTGCACATACTAACTATACATGACACTTATGCTATACTAAGACAGCAATACGTAACTGAACGAAGTACA